>CM076580.1:304500414-305100414 GCA_034641835.2 Pinus albicaulis | reverse complement strand
CATGTAACAATCATAGCACAAACTCCTCACAAGCTCTCAACACAATCTCCAATTGTTACACACTAACTAGCTCAGATCTGAACAAGTCACAGGTTCAAATCTCCTCCACTGTTTGCCTGCCTCTACTGCGCAATCCAAGATGAGAATGAATGAGATTCAAGTTCGAATCCCACCAACTTGTACCGCGCAATCCTCATTTGCAATCTCAATCAATGTGTGTGCAAATCTCATGCACATCTATAGTCACAACTGATAGTAGACTCACCCTTTCACCCAACTCTAACACTGGTCTCCACTGAACTGTCCATGCATTGCAGTTAACTGATGTATTCTTTGGATTTTTTATGAGTTAATAATTAGTAATGACAAATACCATTCACACCACTCATCACTAGTGTATTTACCGGCTAGACTAGATACAACTAGTTCAACTGCTAAATCGAACACAAATCCATCAACCGTCTCATCAACTCCACCAAAACTCTGCCACATGAGTCTAACTGAAGTCAACCATGCAATAGCTCAACCAAACCCCTAGGAATAGCGTAATTCCTTTGTCAACTGCATGGGCCACATCCGTAGCTCAAATTGAAGTGTGCCAAGAGAATAAGATAATGTTTATAGTCCAAATATTATTAAGAGCTAATAATATTCGATTGTTCTATTTTTAGCCCGGCAGTCTAAAAATAGATTCCACCCAATGTCTAAAAATAGAGGTCCATATATTTTTACCAACTCGACCAATCATCCAAGAATAGCATCCTGCAACTCCTAGACCATGATCCATATGTCTAAAAATAGGCATAGTCTAAAAATAGACTTTGCGCCAAAAATAGCCTGCGGGCCCACTTAGTGAAGGCGACTTATTTTCACTAAGCAAAATCATCTTGTTGTATTCTCAACACTCCCTCTAAAAAAGATATGGATTATCTGCAACCCCTATCCTGCCTCTGTGGTATTCTAATTTGCTCCTGGTGAGCGCCTTCATTAAGATATCAGCATCCTGATCCTCCATGGGAATGTATGAAAGTAACATGATCCTCCGCTGCACACAATCTCTGATATGATGGGACATGATGTTGATGTGTTTGGATATATCATGAAATACTAGATTAGATGAGAGTTTAATGCAACTCTGGTTATCACAATAAATCATAGTAGGCTCTAAGTGTGATCCGAACAACCCGACCAGGATCTTCCTCATCCATATAGCCTCGCATGCGGCCAAGCTTGTTGCCATGTACTTGGCCTCTGCTGAACTAAGTGCCACAGATCTCTGCTCCCTGCTGTACCAAGAAACTGCTGTCGACCCGATACTGAAGATCCCTCCAGATGTGCTCTTTCTGTCCGTTGGGCTCCCTGCCCAATCTGCATCCGTGAAGCCACATAGCTTCACCTCATCCTCCTGTCTGTACCACAATCCATATCCCGATGTGCCTCTGATATAACGCAATACATGATTTCCTGCCTTCCATAAGAGCTTGGTTGGCTTAACCATAGCTTGTGAAAGTTGGTTAACAGCATAGCATATATCGGGTCGTGTATTGACTAGATACATAAGCGACCCCACCAACTGTCGATAAACAGTGGCATCCACTACCTCCGTTGAAGTAGCATCCTCTTTCCTCCAACGTCTAGGAAGAGGAGTATCAACAGGCTTGCAGCCATGCATGTTGAACTTCTCCAGTATCTCCCGAGCATACTTACCCTGAGAAACAAATAGTCCATCACTACACTGCCAAATTTCCAATCCCAGGAAATAATGAAGGAGGCCCAAGTCCTTCATCTCAAACTCTCTAGCAAGATCCTCATTGCATGAAAGTATCAATAAATCATCACTTGTCATAATCAAATCATCTACATAAAGTACAATGATCAGCAACTTGCCCTCCACCACAATCTGGTATAGGTTAGGATCTGCCTCACTCTTGGAGAATCCAAGTCCGATAAAATAACTGTCTATCCGTGTGTACCAAGCACGAGGTGCTTGTTTCAACCCATACAACGCTCTCTTGAGCCTGCACACATGCGAATCGCTGCTGAAGATCTCGAAACCTTCGGGCTGCTCTATGTACACCTCCTCCTCAATGACTCCATTGAGGAACGTAGTCTTCACATCCATCTAATGAATGTGCCACCCCATCTGCGCTGAGAGAGAAAGAATCGTCTGTATGGAAGAATACCTTGCGACAGGTGCAAAGGTCTCCTCATAATCGATTCCCTCTATCTGTGAGAAGCCTGGGGAAAAAAATCTTTCCTTATACTTCTCTACACTCCCGTCAACTGCCTGCTTCACTTTGTAGATCCATCTCGAACCCACCACAGATTTCCCTTCCGGTCTCGGGACAATCTCCCATGCACTGTTTCTGACAATCGAATCATACTCCGGTCCGGTGATTGTCTCTCTCTGCGCTATGATGTAGGTGCTCCTACAACCTTCTCTACATCTTGAGCCAGTCGCTCAGCTTCTGTAGTGCGCTTCCACCCTCTGATGGTTGGCGCTACATGAGTGGTCTCTTCCACTCCATGAAATTCCTCTTGTGGCTGATCCACATCCTAAAGCTCATCCTTAGGAACTAATAGCTCCTCCTCTGTGTGCAAGTGTGGCTCCCTCTCAAGCGAACACTTCATGGCTTTCTCCTCCTGAAATTTGATATCCCGTCGCAAAACAGTCTTGCAACTGTCTTGAAAATACACACGATAGTTGTGGGGCATATCAATGTATCCCACAAATATCCCAACCTCTGTGGTTGGCTCCAGCTTCTTCCTGGCATCCTTCGTCACATGAATGTAAACAGGTGAACCAAAAATCCTCAAATGGGAAATATCAGGCCTCTTACCAGAAAACGCCTCCTGTGGTGTACTCATGCCAAGTATCCTGTGAGGACAACGGTTCTGCACATATACTGCAGTATTGCATGCCTCCGCCCATAAGTGAATGGGTAGGCCCTGATCATGCAACATCGCCTATGCAGCACCCACGATCGTTCTGTTCTTCTGCTCGGCAACCTCGTTCTACTGTGGGTTATGAGGTGCTGTGAGCTCTCTTCGAATTCCTTCTGCGCTGCAAAATTCCTTGAATTCGCCAGAGATGAGTTCACCACCATTGTCGCTCCTAAGAGCCTTCACCTACTTCCTTGATTCCTTCTCAACCAGCGCCTTGAACTCACAGAACTTTGAGTATGTCTCGCTCTTCTTCTGCATGAAGAAGATCCAGCACTTTCGAGAATAATCATCAACAAAGATCACATAGTACCTGTGATTTGCTGTCGAAGCTACTAAGAAAGGTCCACACACGTCTGTCTGAATTCTCTCAAGGATCATCGTGGTGCGACTATCCTTCTCATGAAATGTGGCTTTCACAAATTTTCCTAAGGTACATCCCTTGCATTGATTTGACTGTGCAAGAGTACCCTTAGGAAGCCCAGTAGAAATCTGCTACAGTATCTTCAAAGCTCCATGGTGAAGGTGGCCCAATATCCAGTGCCACAGCTCGCCATCATCCAGGCTCACCACTCCTTCTGCCTTGCATGCCATTGCTGCGTATCCATCTACCTACAATTGAAAAAGGTTCTTGACTCGAACCCCTATCTTCCGGGTTTCTCCAGTTGTCTTACTGTGCAGGAAAGCCTTTCCCTCGCTGAAGACAACATCATATCCCTTGTCTTCTAACATCGCCACAGAGATAAGATTCTTCTTCAATCCTAGAACATGCATCACTTCCTTCAATACAAAGAGTTTACTAGACTCCCTCTCAAAGGAAATGGTACCGATACCGGTCGCACTGTATCTACCATCATGGCCCATCTCGATGTGCACTCCAAGATCTTTCTCATCCAGATCAGAAAACACATCTCGATCTCCTGTCATGTGAAAATACGCACCACTGTCCAAGAACCAAACTGAACGCATCACACTTGATACCAAGCATGCGATCAACAAAAATTCCAGCTCAAACTACGAGGCTAAGGCCTCTCCCGCTGCAGATCTAGCAGCCTGCTTATTTTTCTTCTTCTGCAGACAATTTGTGGCATAATGTCCGTGCTGGTGACAGTGAAAGCACTTCACCTTGGACATGTCCTGCTTCTTGCCTTTCGCACCGGAATGAGAAGCTTTCTTGCTCTTCCTCTTCTTTTCTTTAGTAGCCAAAGCGCAATTTTCTTCATCAGATACCTTTCATGAAGATCCGTCCCTGGTACTCCGCCTTATCTCCTCTTGCACAAGATCCGACCAAAGTCGCTCCCATCCTGGCAATTTCTCCCAACCATTGAAAAAATCCTGATAGGAATGCCAACTCTTCAGAAGCCCAAGGAGAGCCAAGCTCACCAAGTCTTCATCATCTACAGTCACCCCCACACTTCCCAGCTCATCCCTGCATTGGGTGAACTTCGTGAGGTACTTGGGCATACTGTCGCCTTTCTCCATCTTTATGTTTCTGAGTTTATCCTTGAGCGCCAACTTCCTCTAGTCACTCTTTCTTTGGAATAAATCTGTCAACGCTTTCCACATCAAGTATGGAGAAGCTTTTCCATGCAGGCTGGACACTATGTGATCCTTCACACCCTCCAACAGAATCCTTCGACACTTTGTTGTCTTCTTTTGCCAAGCCTCAACCAAGGCTGCATCGCTAGGCTTTGGAACTTCAACATCTATGAACTCCTTCAACCCATTGTCATCGAGCACCGCCTCCATCCTGTCCTTCCATGCAATATAATTTTAGCTGCCCTCAAGGGCATACTCCAATCGCAATCCGTTGAAAGACATCTTAACTTTGACACCAAGAAAACACTGCTGCAGATTCGAATTCCACCAGCTCAAAACTCAACCGCTTCTAATCTGAAATTGTGAGAACAAAGTATTTCTAGTACAGAGATCGACTGTAGGGGAATTTACTAGATATTTCACCTTTCAAAGAAAGGATGGATCCAGAGGTTACCTGGCCCTCTTACAGACCTTGCCTAAAGAAATAAAATGTAATCACTATAATAGATCCGATGATCAAATTTCCTCTGATACCATGCATAAATTTTAATAATAGATGATTTATTCACTGAGATTATCCTGATTACAAACTATTTGAGCTTCATGCATAATACATAACCTCTTCTACCACTGATCATCAGTTTTCGGAATTAGAAGCAGTCACATGCACATATTAAAACATAATCAAGCACACATATAACACAATATGTAATGGGGAAATCTTACAGCTGAAAACCCCCAACTATCTATATATTATAATGATAAAGAACATGTAACAATCATAGTACAAACTCCTCACAAGCTCTCAGCACTATCTCCAATTGTTACACACTAACTAGCTCAGATATGAACAAGTCACAAGTTCAAATCTTCTCCACCTGTTAGCCTGCCTCTACTGCGCAATCCAAGATGAATAATGATGAGATCCAAGTTCGAATCCCACTGGCTTGTACTGCGCAATCCTCATTGGCAATCTCAATAAATGTGTGTGCAAATCTCATGCACAACTATAGTCACAACTGATAGTAGACTCACCCTTTCACCCACCTCTGACACTGGTCTCCACTGAACTGTCCATGCACTGCAGTTAACTGATGTATTCTTTAGTTGATTTATGAGTTAATAATTAGTGAATTGTTGAATAATTAATTCACACCACTCATCACTAGTGTATTTATCAGTTAGACTAAATACAACTAGTTCAACTAAGTTAAACCGAACACAACTCCATCAACTGTCTCATCAACTCCACCAAACTCTACCACATGAGTTCTAACTAAATTCAACCATGAAATAGCTCAACTAAACCCTAGGAATAGCATAATTCCTTCTGTCAGATGCATGTGCCACATCCGTAGCTCGAACTAAAGTGCTCCAAGAGGATAAGATAATGTTTATAGTCCAAATATTATTAAGAGCTAATAATATTCGACTGATCTATTTTTAGACTGGCAGTCTAAAAATAGACTCTGCCCAGTATGTCTAAAAATAGAGGTCCATATATTTTTACCAACTTGACCAACCATCCATAAATAGCATCCTACAACTCATAGACCATGATCCATATGTCTAAAAATAGAGATAGTCTAGAAATAGACTTTGCGCCAAAAATAGCCCGCGGGCCCACTTAGTGAAGGCGACTTCTTTTCACTAAGCTCCATCATCTTGTTGCATTCTCAACAGAGTGAATTATTAAATGCTTCTGACTCTTCAAGGGAGCTAACTCTGTTCTAAGCCAATGCAAAAATAACTACTTAAGACTAAAAAGAATAAACTGAAATTGAACAATATGCTCTGATGAATTGAACAACAATCAATTATTCTAGATTTGCAATGGAATTCTCTTTTAATCAACTAATAACATCCTTCTAAATTAAACATCAATAAAATGCTCACAATAATGATTAAAAGATCAACCGTCAACTACATGCAGAATTGAAAAACAATCGTATTATAGATAATCTAACAATTATAAAAGCATTGAATTCAAATAAAAGAACAAGAATTGTAAACTAGTATAGTAAAAAGGAAGATATAACATTTCATGCTCGCAATTAACCAATTCAACATTATACTATGAAACACAATGGATAACTTGAAACATAACTTCTGTAAATAAACGTAAAGCAAAGAAGCAGCAGAAGAACCCCCAGGGCTGGGCCCTAAGCCACTAGAAGCCTACTTCTAAGGAATAGTTAGAAGTTTTATATTCCCAAAATGCCAAATTATTCATTAATCCATCGATCAATCCATTAGTAAAAAACTTGACAATTCTATCTAAGTGCGTTTATTACAGAAATATTAAATTATAGGAACTGTTTTTCTTGTTCATTCTTCGGTCTTTTATAGCTTAAAGCCGAATTCAGGAGTAGTAACAGACCTGTCTCAATATGGGACCCTACTACTTCGTGGTTGTTGATTGAGTACTCCAATCATGGCCATACATTTCCATCTTCCGCCAATTCGTAAGAGACGATATGATTCCATCTGCCTCCCTTGTCTGTTGTCTTTGGGTCATCTGGTCAACAGTTTGTCTATTTTTCTTCCCTATCAATAAAGGTGGTGATAAATTAGTTTTTACATTATCAAACACTTCCTTTATCACTAATCCATTCGACCTCACTTTTGAATTATTTTCCTTTACTTTATTTCTAAGATGAAGGGAAAATATATAAAATAGTGTATGAAAAATCATGGTGATGGTGGGGGTGAAACATACCCTTTTCTTGGCCCAAAAATTACAGAGATAATTCAGTTTCATTATCGAGCTCCTTAAAAGCAAGAAAAATGTGTGTATTTTTTTTCGAATTTCATAAGTCTTGTGTGAAAAATAAGTTTGAATTGATTGCAAGGGCATATTGTAGAATAAATATCAGTATTGGGTTCTAAAATTTCCCCTAAAAATAATTCAGCACCCATTAATCCATTAGAAGGCTCTACTATGACTCATGAAGATGAAGAACTGCAACATGACATGTCAAAATTACAAGAGCAAGTGCACCAAATTTCGCTATCGCAAAGAGCAACAAAAAATGAAATGGAAGTTTTGAAGAAAGGCGTGGAAGCTAAGATGGATGGTTTGAAGAAAGGAATGGAAGCTAATATGGATGACATGGAAGAAAAAATGAAAGACAACATGGAAAACATGAAAAAACATCTAAAAGCAGATATGGAAGGTTTGATAAAGTTGATACAAGAAATGTTTCCTAATGGTGAAAAGATAGTAGAGGAATCTCATGATGAGAACAAAATAAATGTTAATCATGATTTTATAAACTCTAATGTTGGTTGGAAGAACCACCATATTCCAAAGATGGATATGAGGAAGTTTTATGACAAATATCCCATAACATGGATAATATAGATGGAGCAATATTTTGATCTCAATCATGTGCAAAACACACAAAAGGTATGCATTGCAACTTTACATTTAGAAAAAAAATACATTTTTATGGTATCAATGGCTTTTCTCTCGTAAAAAAATTTTCACTTGGTCAATTTTTATGGAGGAAATGATAGCACATTATGAGGATACAAAGAGCAACACCTTCTTTATCCAATTGATAAATCTCAAACAAAAGGGTTGAGTGGTGGAGCACATTGAGGACTTCCAAAAATTGAATATAAGGGTAAATGATATTCCAGAGGAACACAGGATTGATGTCTTCATAGGGACTTTGAAGGATAAAATCCAACATGAAGTTCGTGTTTGGGAACCTGATTCATTGGAGAAGGCATTCAGATTGGAAAGAAAAATTGAATGTAAAATTATGGCGACAAGGAAGCCTACCACTCACATCTATAAAGATGGAAGTGTTGTTACTCCTAGAATTCCACAACCTACAAGGTTGACACCATAAAAATTGGAAGAAAAAAGAGAAAAATGGCTTTGCTACAGTTGTGATAGAAAATACACTAAAGTTCATAAGTGTGCTGAGAAGAAATTCTTTTACATAGATTGTGAATAAGAGGAAGAAAATGAACAAGAAACTTCAAAATAAGAGGATATACACTAGGAACCAACCCTAGAAGAAGAATAAATGGGTCTGACCATATCGTGTAATGCATTGGTAGGTATTACCACTCCTCAAACTCTCAATATATAATGAAATATCAAGAAGAAAAAGGTAATAGTGTTGATTGATTCGGGTAGTACCCATAATTTTATTCATTGTAAGGTAGCCAAGGAATTGAATTGTTTCCTATACCCAGCACCAGAATGTCAAGTGATGGTTGCAAATGGAAGAACTATAAATTTCTCTATAAAATGTCATAATATCAAGCTAACCATGGGGGAATATGTATTGAATAGTCCAATGCTTTCCATTCCAATGGGAGGTGCTGATGTTGTACTAGGAGTACAATGGTTACAATCTTTAGGGGCGATATCTTTTAATTTTCAAGAACTTTTCTTGAAATTTTTTTTGGAAGGAAAGGAAGTTTAATTATAGGGTATCGCAGGGAATCCAAGAAAGATAATAAGCTCTAATGTTGTGACAAAGCTTCTGAAGAAAGAACAATGAGGTGTAATTACACAATTATGCTCACTAGAAGTTCCAACATAAAAATCATCTATTTCTCCAGATCTCCAAAAAGTCTTGGACAATCATTCCAAGGTCTTTGAAACTCCCAAAGGACTCCCACCTATTTTTGATCATGATCATGCTATTCATTTGATTCAAGGAAGTGTTCCTCCAAACATCAGGCCTTACAGATATCCTTATGTCCAAAAGAACGAAATTGAACGTATGATTGCAAAAATGTTAGAGGCTGGTATAATTCAACCTAGTCAAATCTCTTTCTCTGCTCCCGTAGTATTGGTGCACAAGAAGGATGGACCATGGAGGATGTGTCTGGATTATAGGGAGCTCAATAAGCTCCTTATTAAAGATAAATTTCCCATTCTTGTGATTGATGAATTATTGGATGAATTACATGGAGTAGTTTATTTTACCTAGTTGGATCTTCGTTCAGGATATCATCAAATTAGAATGAAGATGGTATATATTTCAAAAACAACATTTCAAACTCATGAGGGTAATTATGAATTTTTCGTCATTCCTTTTGGCCTTACCAATGCACCTTCTATATTTCAAGGGTTGATTAAATCCATTTTCAAACCCTTCCTTAGAAAATTTGTGCTAGTATTTTTTGATGATATACTAATCTACAATAGGTCTTGGAAGGATCATGTTCAACATGTTGACAGGGTTATCAAACTATTGGAGGAGAAACAATGATATGCAAAAACATCCAAATGTTTCTTTGGAGTACAAGAGGTGGAATATCTGGGTCATATTATATCCCATGAGGGTTTTAAGGTAGACCCTAACAAAATTAAAGCCATTAAAGAATGGAAATTCCCCACAACCATAAGGAAGTTGTGATGATTTCTCGAGTTAACAGGGTATTATCGCAAGTTTTTTAAGAATTATGAGAGAATAGCAGCACCTCTAACAACATTATTGAAGAAATATGCATTTTCATGGACTCCTGAAGCAATTAAGGCATTTGAACATCTTAAAGAGGTAATTTGCCTAGCACTGGTCTTAGCTACGCCAAACTTCACAAAAACCTTTATTGTGGAATGTAATGCCTTAAGAAATGGAATTGGTGTTGTTTTAATGCAAGAAGGAAGACCCGTTGCTTTTGAAAGTCTTCCAATCAAAGGAAAGTATTTACAGAAAGCTATTTATGAGAAGGAAATGTTGGCAATACTACATGCACTAAAGAAATGGAAACCTTACCTAATGGGAAGACACTTCAAGGTAAAAACTGATCATGATAGTCTTAAACACTTTTTGGAACAAAGACTATCTTCAAAAGAGCAGAAAAATGGGTCACAAAGATGTTGGGTTATGACTTTGAAATCATCTACAAAAAACGGAATCTAATTGTTGTTGCAGATGCACTCTCAAGAAAGGATGAAGAGGTGGAATCATTTCTTTGGGCCATTTCTATTATCCAACCAGATTGGATAACCGAAGCAAGGGATGAATGGAAGAAGTACGAAGAAGTGTGGACACTCATTCAAAATTTGCAGTAATATCCTAGTGCATCTGATACATTTAGTTGGAAAAATTATTCCTTATGGTACAAATATCGCTTATATATTTGTAAGAATTCCCAACTAAAACAAAATATTCTTTTGGAATTGCACACTTCTCCTTTAGGAGGACACTCAGGATTTTTAAAAACTTTCCACAGAGTGAAGAAAGATTTTTTTTGGGATGGCCTTAAATCTAATATTCATAATTTTTTGGCGGAATGTTTGGTTTGCCATCAAAATAAATTTGAGACAATTAAGACCCTAGGTCTTATAAAACCTTTATCCATTCCAAGTCAACATTGGGAGGAGATTTTAATGTATTTTATCACAGGTTTACCTAAGTTGAAAGGAAAGAGTGTCATCATGGTGGTAGTTGATAGACTTACCAAGTATGCACACTTTTGTACATTATCTCATCCATTTAAAGCAAGTACAGTTGCTACTGCATTTATGGAAACAATTCAAAAGATACATGGAAACCAAAGTATTATTGTAAGTGACAGAGATCCCATTTTTACTAGAAATTTTTGGACAAAATTATTTTCTTGTTTGGGTACTCAAATAGCTCATAGCTCATCTTATCATCCTCAATCCGATGGTCAAACTAAGATAGTGAATAAATTTTTTGAAGGATATATTCGTTGTTTTGTATCTGATAGGAAAACACAATGGTTCAAGTGGTTGCCTCTTGCTGAATGGTGGTATAACACTTCCTTCCATACTGTAGCAAAAATGACCCCATTTATGGAACTTTATGGATATCATCCACCGTCCATCACATCATCTTTAAGAGAAAATTCTAAGGTTCAAGCAGTGGAAGATCACATCGAGCATCAACAAGAAGTTCTGTAACTCTTAAAGGATAACCTAAATTTGGCACAAAATCGAATGAAATAATAGGAAGATCAACATCGCAGTGAGAGAAGTTTTGATGTAGGAGACTGCATATTTTTACGGCTACAACAATACAAAAAAATGTCCCTCATGTAGTCTAAGAATGATAATAAATTATCGCCAAAGTACTATGGTCCTTACAAGGTGTTGCTAAATATTGGTACTATGGCATACAAATTGGAGCTTCCTTCTTCTTCGTGAGTGCATCCAGTTTTCCATGTTTCATGCTTAAATAAGGTTATAGGTAACAAAATTCGAGTTTAAATAATATTTCCAGAACTTGATGAGGTAGAAAAAATCATATTGGAACCTGAAGTAGTCACGAAAACAAGAACTTGATAGCTAATTTCAGAGTATCTCATCAAGTGGAAGAACTTACCCACTGAAAATTCGACATGGGAGGATGAGAATTTTATGCGGAAGCATCCGGAGCTACTCAAGCATTTAGGACAATTTTTTTTTGAAAGGAGCATGTTAGGTCCCTATATTACTAGTATAGTCCCTTATTGTTGTCATTATAACCCCCTTATTGTTATTGTTGTACCCCTGTAACCATAATTTTGTTATTATTGTGCCCTTACATTATTATTGTTAGGTCAGCTAGGATTATATTGTGATCCCATGGACTCCTATATATAGCAGGAGGTTTTGTTATTTGTATCATCCAAGAATGGTTCATTTATGTAGTGTATTGGAAGTTTCCCCCTCGAAGTGGTTGATTTATAAGGCGTTGATCTCTCTTTTCTTCTATTTTTTGGAGCTGGTTTCATAACATTATCAATGTATCATATAATTTTTTTATGCCTCTAATCCAAAAATAATTGTGACCTATGCCCATTAAAATGCTTTATTGTAAACATAATCCCAATGATCAAATAAACCTCTCTATTATTTAAATTTCTATTATGGTTGGATTTTATCTTCCTTTTCAATACATATGAATCATTCTTATACTATGTCCCCACATATAGTGTATGCATTGATGCCAAGTATTCGCATTAATGTCAATCAATGTCAAGTTCAAGGGGTATTGATGTCATTGTTGCTTAAGGTTTCTAGTGTCATTGATCACTTAATATATGTAATTGTAGATTCTTTGGCTTGAATTCATGAATGCAGACTAGTTGGATGTGTAGCATAGTAGGAAATTTTTGAAGGAATTTTGGCTATAGATACCTTATTCAAAAGAGCATGAAACGTTATTGGTTAGATAACATTCTAAGATGGATTTCCAATATTATATGGAACTTAGTATAACTACCTAGGAATGAGGATAAACTTGAGCTTGAAGTGATGGATTCTGAGCACGATTCCATATAAGACAAGGTTCCATGTTTAGAAAATATCTAATCATATGAGGTCCCAAATATGCAAGGTTATTTTATTCAAGTAATATGATAGATGGAGAGATGCCATATTAAAATATGATTTTCTGAAATCTAGGCTACACTTATTTTCCGGGCATCTGAGGTGAGGGAGGAGTGACATCTAATACTAAGCAAAAGAAGTCAGGTACTAGATTTCTCACATCGGTAGTTTTCCCTTTGGCAAGTGGTATAGAATGATGTGGCATACAAGTGGAAACCGATTGGCGGTGTAGTTGACATCCATATGGCGCTAGGTGGTATTGATGTGGAATGAATTAATACATGGCACTTTGTGGTAATGACATGTGGTAGGTGGAGTCAACATTTTTGGGTGGCCAAGTGGGCCTTTTTCAAGTGAAACATGGTAGCGATGTGGATATGATGTGGCATGTTTGGTGGAAGAGAGAAAAAAAGGTAGATGATGTGCTAGTGAAATGGAAAATGATGTTGCAAGCCTAAGGATTCATACTAGGAGGGTGTTTTGTAAGGCTTCATGGTGTTAAATATTTTGGCATTTTTTTAAATTTTGGAGTCCGAAGGTAAAATTCATCTAGGTATCTAGGGATATAGAGGTGCACAGAGCATGAAACCATATCAAATTTCCATATATATATTCAATTAAGGGTAAATTTTTCATCCATGTATATCGTCCTTTGAGTGTGTGGAAAAGTAGGGCTTAATGATAAGATGAGATTTGGATTTTCAACTAAAGGTGCAGGTGGACCCCATGCATAGGAGGAGGTACACATGGAGGTAAAGGTAGGAAATGTCACTGACATGGCATGTTGAGAAGCTGACATGTGGCACATGTTTTGAATTTTCTTGGGTGCATAGACAATTAGATACAAAGGACAAGTGGAAAACACATGGCATGATTGGTCAAGATTCTAATTTGATGTCAAGGTCCCATGCCTTTATATCCAAGCATCTGAGGGTTTTACATTGCACGAAGTGGGTCAATTGATAGATGGACTAGATCTAGATACAATGTAAATTAATATAGGTCATATTTTCATGTGGTTATGGTTCCACTACAGATTCATTTGGCCATCCGACCATCTGAGATTGACCAACACAAGTAGGTTAAGGATTGAGAGGATTGTATATTCTCTCATGGAGAATATGTAAACATGAAAATTTTGCATTGAATAGGCTACAAAATTAAGGGCTTCTTAGCCTAAGCCCTTAGTCCTAGACCAACGTCATATGGTCTATGGTGGTTGAAGCTCAACGACCACGAATGTGAATTTTGGTGTTCGAGAACTAAATTTAGATGTCATAAATTTGGTGTGTTTTAAGTGAAAAAATTATTAATTTCTAACTAGGTCTAATTAAAATATATCCAAGTTACAATTATGTGAATATGAATATAGTGCAAGACACTATTTTCGTTAAGAAGACTGTGTAATTTAGTCAAGTGATAATTCCAAGGGTAAAAAACATGGATTGGTTCCCATAGTAAATAAAGGGACAAAAATATTAAAAAAGGAACAGAAAAATGTAACAGTGGTGGAAATTATGAGAAATGAATGCATGTAACCCTTGTAAACTAATGAAATAATCAAGTTAGCAATGTATAAGGTGAGGAATTTGTGTTGTTGTGTGAAAATGTAACTAAGTGTAAAACCTAAGTGATGAGAATGTTGAATATGTAATAGTTTCATTGTGCAAGAGGCGAATATATATATTTGTCAATATCTAAAGATGTTGCGTGTGTAAAAGAGAAAAATGTAGATTTTAATGATGTGATCAAATCTAATGTATTAAAAGAGTTGTAGAGTAGACCAAAACATATCCAAATTTTGTGATCAGATGTGGGATATGAGAAGAGATAAAAAGCAAAGACAAAGTTTTTATATGTAATTGAGTTAGAATTTAAATTTTTGGTGTTTTGAGTATGCACGAGTAACATTTGAATATCTAGTTGATTGAGAGATGAATATGTGAGAATATTCTAAGAGAGAATTGGAGCATAGATCAAATACGTTTGAATGTTTAAAATAAAAGAAATATTGTGGATATGAGTTTGAAAATGGATGAAAGACGGATCTACTAGGTAGAGAAGGTTGGTGCCTGCACAATAGGGGACAGGAGTGTCCTTCAAGTTAGTTCCTATAAATTTTATTGGGGTGGTACCTCCTTTAGGTTGGCACCATTAATATTTAGGGGGTTGGTGCCTCCTTCAAGTTGGTGCTTGTAAAATTCAGGGTATGGGTGTCTCCTTATAATTGGTTCCCGTAAAATTAATGTAATAGTAGGTTGATGTAACCCTTCACGAGTTTTCACATACGTCTAGTGTTCCGATGTGTTACTTGTCTAATTATTTTTTGAAATAACTTATTCATCCCCCCTCTCAATATAACACAATTCCAACAATTGGTGTGAAAGTAGGTTCCTTTAGGAGCAATTTAACCACTGGAATCTAGATCGTAAGTGACAATGGCCAATTAGGATTACCTTTCCCCAAATGTAGCACCATTATATAATGGATCAGGTTATCAAATATGAAAGGTAATAATGAAGATTTATTAAATGGTCCTTGGCTTGGATGTATGGCTATCTGTAGCAAGTTTAAAGAAGAACCAATATAATAAAAATGCAAGAAGGCTATTTTGAGTGGATTATCAATTCCAGACTCTAATAAAGTAAGACATTATGAGACTACAAAATAAGTCTAGATAAGGCACAATATATATATGTGGAAGAAAATCAAAATGAATCAAACAAGATCAAAGATATTGACTACTCATATAATGAGTTAGTCGATAAAGGAGACTTCCTTTTCATAAGTGCCCATATTATTGAAAATCGAAATAACAATTCATATTTAGAGGATGAACCTAAAGCTAAATAAGATGCAATGCAATCCATACGAAAGATATTATTCCATTGCAATTATAGAAGAATAGGTCATCTTAATTTTAAATATACATATGAAAGTTTAGAAAATGGTAGAAATAAAAGAAAACATGAATTTGAGAGAATACCTCATGAGAAAAGTAATAAAAGTCTTAATGATTTTTCATATAAATAAGATAACTAATGTATTTTTACTAGCGATGAAGAAGGGATCCTACTCATGACTATGGATGATACATTGAGTTTAGAGAAAGGAGGGGTTGAAATGAAAATATTTCATGAGTGTGATCTTGATATTTTCCTTGATGCAATTAAGAGACCTAGAAGAAATGAAATCCATAGAAGAAGAAGACCTCGAGGAGAAGATATATTTTAGAAGAAAAAATATCTCTATTATAGAGGAGAATAAGAGGCTTACAATAACAAAGTAGAGGGAAAAGTGTTTTTTGTATGAATATGAGGTCAAGGATCGATATTTTGATGAATTAAGGAAATCAATTGTTATCCTAAGGACTCGACAAGAAGAATTCAAAAGGGTGAATGAAGTGGTGACTAACCAACTGAATGAATGATAAGGTCATTGTGAGAAACTATAAGCTAAGATTTTTTCAATGATAAATGATCTATAAGAGGATAATGATTAGCTAAATCAATATATAAATTTTGATAAGAGTACCAAAATACTAGATGGTACCATCAGCAGTCAAATATCTCCTCTCGTCATGATTGGTTTGGGTTGTGAAGGAAAATCAAGCACCAAGAAAGCTAAAGACAAAGGAACAATCAACTATGTTGAAGCACTCAAAGGACCTAACATTAATGCATCCAAAGGAAATGGTAAAAATAAATATAAAAAAAGAAGGGGAATTGATGACTTAGTAGTACATCAAAGGAATTTTTATCACAACAATTCAAACAACCACAAAGATAAAGTAAAAAATAAGTAGAAGGAAAGAAGGAAAAATGATAGCAATACAACTTAGAAACAACAAAGGAAATTTTATAAGAAAAATTGGGAAGGCCAACATAGATCTTGTATCCCTTAAATAAAAAGCCATGAAGAGTCATAAGCTTTTATTCTGAAAGGAAATGTTCTCCCAAGTATCAAAGGCTTTTGCATGGCTAT
Organism: Pinus albicaulis; assembly: GCA_034641835.2. Classification (NCBI taxonomy): domain Eukaryota; kingdom Viridiplantae; phylum Streptophyta; class Pinopsida; order Pinales; family Pinaceae; genus Pinus; species Pinus albicaulis. The sequence continues at coordinate 305,083,637 of CM076580.1, read as the reverse complement.
TGTTTTTCTTGCAATATTTTTTGACATAAGATAAAAGATTATAATTATTATTCAAAAAATTTGAATATGTTGGTTAATGGAAGCAAGAGATTGTATAAGATATCAAAGAATGAATATATAAGAAATAACTCTAGAGGTTATGATAAGATTTTTGTCAGAAATCACAATTATTTTTCACCCTTCTCAGATCATGTTGAATAGTACATATGTAATAACTTTTGGCACAAGGAAATAGATTGTAAAAGTGGTTAATGAAATTAAACCAAACCAAATAGAATGAAATTACTCAATTTAGGAAGAATAAATTAGAAGCAAATGCCATTAACAACAATTAGAGTACACGGACATGGAAAAGAAAAAAAGAACAACTTGAAAAATGCCACTTAGATTTATGTTCTCAAGATACAGATGATCAATGGTATATGGACAGTGGATGTTTTGATCATATGAAAGGAGGTAAAAGCACAATTCTCTATCCATGGGAGGTTAATGATGGCATTTTTATTCCTGCAAATGATATTCTTATAACCCTACTTTCCACTCCACTATAGTGAGAGAAACCCAAGTTCAACTTACCTCATTTGTTGGCGAGAATGCATCCCCTTTCACCCTTGCTTTTACTTATATTGGTATTACAAGGGAATTACTCCATGTTAAAAGGGTGAAATTACATAATTGATTTATTTCTCGTAATTAATTTGTCACAATTTTATAATTATGGGATAATAATTATTTCATAATTGCTATAATTAAGAAAAATATCATAATTGAAAAAAAGGTTCTAGAGTTTATCATTCCCAAAGAGATCAACTTGACTCATTTGTGTATGAGTTGGCTATAGGTACATTACTTATTAAGCCCCTAGGTGTCTAGATACAATATCCCATAGGAAATAATAAACCTATATAGCCTCACCCTATCATAAGGAAAGGGGTTAGATCTAGGGTATATACTATAGTGTCAGATCTCTAATCTTGTGAGGCAAGATGAGGCTAAGATTCAAAGTTGGAGAAGAGATTAATAATGTTGGAGCCTGGAAGGTATAATTATACGTTTTGGCTAATTAATATAATAATTTTATTACCTTCTTATGTACATGTTAGTATGATTTTCATATTCATGTTGGTTTATTTTATGAGCTAATATTCCCTCTACGGAAGACAACTATCCTTGTTTGGTGGTGATTGTGTGTGAGATACACGATCAAGAGATATTTGGAGTGGGATGCTCATTTGAAGGAAAATATATATATATTGATCTGCATCAGGTTCAACATCCATCATCATCCTGTGAGGGATCAGGTTTCTCATTCACCCATCTTCTTGAATGGATATGCAGTGATTTTTGACATTGTGAGGAAATATTTTTTTTATTTGATTACTTTCATGCTCTTACAGTCAAGTGATATTTAGGGAAAACATCATGGAGAAACAACTCCTTCTGGCCATGAATTCATATCCATAACAAAATTGGCACTTTCAATGAGAGTAGAGCCCTATTTTTATTTAGATCTCTTCTTCTATTTTTAATTTTGTATATATGCTGCCTCTATGGTGTTCTTTGTATGAATGTGACCTTGTCTAGGCCTCTATTTGGTTGATTGATCTAAGATATTTTTATATCACGCTCAAATTCAACTTTTTAGTTCATTTTTCTCCACTATGATGGGCTCAAAATTATCTACATATCACATATAATCACTAACATGGTTTATACACTTTGTAACTGCACATGTCGCCACTTGCTTCACATTTTGTGCCTCCACAATTAGGGAAAATTAGGAATTTTTTGGGCTTCTCCCTTAGAACATAGTTTCCTATTTTAGCTCTATTCTTGGGTTGTTTGTTACAGTATAGATCTAGTGTAGATCTAGTTTAGTACCTTATTCTATGATTTGATTTAATTTTCTTCTTGTTTTAGGGTTTTCCTTTGAAGCCTATTTTGGTTGGATTTGAAGGGTTCCTCTTCAGATATTTTTGTAGCTTTCTGGATCTTTCTTTTACTATTGGTTATAACTCATATCTACCTTAGATCTATTTTTTTTCTTCTTGTATTGAAATGGATGTACTTTTGTATCACTTTTAGAGTTTCTTCAAGCTGCTTTTTCTTGGCTTTGGGCCTCTTATCCTCTAGAACTTACTCCCATCTTTCAAATATATTTTTTTGCTATTCTTAAAGTTCAAATATAGTTTATATCTGATTTTTGTTTTTTGCCTCTTCTTGGATCTATCTATTTGATTATTTTTGGGTGTTCCATTAAATTTTGGTGCTTGATTATGGCTTTAAAAATCTGAACTTGAAAGGTTTAATTGGGTGTTTTGGATCTATTCATTATATTAGGTTCAAAAGGTTCTCTTACATTCCCACTCCTTTATAGTTTTTTCCTTGCATTAGGGTTTTGGTTTTGTGACCAAGTGTAGATCAATGATTTTACTATTCATTGAGATACACCCTTGATTCTTGATTTTAATTTCCTTTTTGTTGTCTATCAACTCTTTTTTTGTTGCTTTTGAGTTATATTTAGTTTTAAAATCCATGTTTAGAGATTTTGAGTGTGTTGTGTTCTTACTTGGTGGTGTTTTTTCTCTCTTTTTAAGTGATTTTCTTGGGTTTCTTTCTTGGGTAAGATTTGTCATAACCTTAGAAAATTTCATAAGAGTGATTTTTGAGAATCTATGAGGTATATTTCTTTCATTTTGAAAAGGAAAAGATCATCTTCCCTTATATAGCTATACTTCATAAAATTGAAAAAAATAGACTTTGCATCGCCATATAATTGCAATAGGGTTATTTATTAAAAGACTCTATTCACACCATCTAAGTTTCACACCATTACCCTCTTGAGTAAACAATAGAACTTAAAATTAATGCGTAATAAAATATATTCGATAATTTTATTTTTCTCTATAGCACACCAATATTAGCTTAGGCTAGGGTCTTGGAATAGGAATGTTAGGTTAATTTCTCCAAGAACATAAAAAATACTTAACATCTTGTGTTAGGGAGGGGAAATCAACTTGTTGTTGTGCATTTCCTAGGAAGCCTTTCTAACAAGAGGTCATGCATGAGGCCACATTAAGTGCAATGGGGTGACATGACCTACTTCATTGGTCTTGATGTCATGGTTTACATGTATTACAAATGGTTTTATTAGAATTTTTTGATGTAGCACTTGGGGACCACTTGGGAGGAGTACATATCGATTCGAGGAATCTCTTAGGGAGTTTTGGGCGTAGTTTCCATACCATTTCATGTAAATCTGACTTAATATTGTTCCCCCACGTCATGTGATATAAGTGGTAGACTTAGTGGCCTTACTAGGGAGCTAACATAGGATGACAACAAAGGGGTTGTTAGCCACCTATAAAATTTTTCATATCAAATGGTGGCTAAATCATTTTTGAAGCCTTCAAGAAACAAGTTTTATTGCAAAAATTGTTAATTTCTGGAGTCTTATGAAGACATCTTATTCTTTGATTAATCTTCACTGTTGTTTCCCTCTTAATTCTAAAAATATGTTATTTTCATGAAGAAAAGACTGCTGCAAAAATCCCCATTTTCCCTCATTTTACCCATCATTTCACTCATTATTAACTTTCACTTTATTCCCTTTTTTCCCCATAAAATTCCTCTATTTTTCATTTATTCCCTTCCTCCCTTCATAAAAACCCTTTTATAAGGTTTAAAACTCATTTTTTAACCTTACTGAAACCCCCAAATCCATTAAAAATCCTTGAAAAAATCATAAAAAACTTACTTTTTACATTATGGGCCTAAGCCCGTTTGGGCTAAGTCCTAAACCACTTCCCCTCCATGCGACTTGGTGATGGAACCAAGTGCAAAGGCTGGAAGTGCTTATCGCATCGGGACATTTGCGATGAGTGCAAGTCTTATGTTTTATAAAACCCTGATGTCGATTGGCTCCTTGTATATAAGCCTAGAGCCTTTGCTTTCTTTATAAAACCTAGAACCCACAATCAGGCGCTTAACACTTTATATAAATCCTCCCCGACACATTTTTTCCTTTGTATTTAATAAAAAAATAATTTTTTATGTTTTAGACGTGACCCGCCACTCATTGGTCGGAGCCCTTCTCCGCCGTTAATCTTGAGCAAATCAACGGCCAACGCAATCTCACATCGGAGATTTCATTGGGTGTGTTCCAATATTTTATTTCCCCATCCCTATTGGCGATTCCTGGATGAATTCTCCGCGTTGATCTCCCCCGGTAGATCCAGATCTGACGGTGCTTATCGTTCCTTCCCAAAGCCCTTTCCCCTGCCGTGACCTCCTCTGATTCATCCTCCACCGTCGATCTGATCCTCAGATCTATGACCCATAATCAATCGTATCGGTGCTCTTCTATATTTTTCCCCTGCTAATCCTAAACCTTCGATTGCATCTGGGTTGTCCGTGCATCAAGATCTGACGGTCCATATCGAAGCCCGCCACCTTGGTTAAATTTTATAAACACAACTATATAAAGTTTTGAAACCAATCTCTGACATTGTTCTCTACAGATCAACGACCCATAATGACCCATTATCCACTTTATATTTTATTTCATTAACCCACAGATCAAATATGAGTCGTCGATCTGTTTCATCTGACGGCCTAGATTTATCCGGATAGGCCCTACTCTTGTGGGTCCAACCCTTCCTAGATCAAATCTACGCCGTTCATCCTCTGATCGGATGGTCCAGAATAAAACCACCCTACCTCTTATCACCCGTGCAACTATACTCCATCACGCTCTCTCCCTGACCGTCAGATCTAAGACCCCAGATCTGACGGCAAACGCTCCATATCACGTGATTTTCAGACTCAACAATAATTCTCCAAAATCACACGATATAGGTGGTTTTAAAATGCCACGTGTTGGCCTAAAACACATATCATGTTCAAAAAGTGAAAACCTCCGTTCCTCCTTTTTTCTGCGCGATACCGCTGGTTTCTATAGCTAAAACTGCTTTCCCCATTTTCCATTTCGTTTCATCGCGTTCGCTCCCCGCCATTGATCTCTGTAGATCAGCAGCTCATATTCAATCTGATCATTGAACTATCTCCCTCTGCCTTTTTCCAAGGGATTTCATAGATCAATCACAGCCGTTGATCTCAGGGGCCACTCTGATCCAACAGCCCACGATCGTTTGGAAACCTTGAATTTCCCTCCAATGCATATTTCCTCCACCAAAGGTTTTAAACCTATTTCCTTTGTAATTTCTTCTCATTTTCGCCTATGTTATTATAATGTGACCCTTTCGCATTATATTATTACGATTTCTCCCGACTGTTGATCTCTGTATATCAATGGCCCTAACTTAATCTCCCACCGTTTGTTCGACCTCTTCCCTTTTAACCACAACGATCAATCTCCACCGTTGGATGCTTTCATCCAATGGCTACGCTCCAAACCTAAGCCTCCAAAGCAGTCTTACCCAAATACGTAGGATTTTATTAATTTTTCTTGGTTGTGCAGGTTTTAATGGTTTTTATTAAAAGTTTTAAAAGAGGATTGAAGGCCGGGGATGACGATCCCCCAAGCCTTTATACATTACAGAGACCATTCTGCAGGGTTCGATGCCATGTTTCATCAGTCCCTCATGAGCATTGATGCCATTAGAAACCCTCTGCACACATGCACATCAACAAGACACTGTACAATTTAATCAAATAAAGAGTATCAGTGTGAAAAGACCCAACCACAATAGAAATTGAAGAATTGAATATTGTTTTCATAGTTTTAATGGATTATGGCCTAAATCGACTTTCAAATGCCTAATTCATTCAATTAAACACTGTTAAAGAACATAAGATAGGAAATTAGGTCAAATTAAGCCTAACACATAGAGTTAAAGAAAATTAATAGTGTTTATAGAAGGACAAAGTAATTCAACAAATCGAGAAGCCTCCACCGCCACATCAGAGGCTAATTGAATCCTCTCAGCTACCAGAATGCCACTTGTAGCCTCAAAGCATTCAACAGAGGCCAATTTATTACCAGAACAGAGGATATCTACCTTAAAGACAGCTCAACAGTTATTTCAAAGCCAAATAGACTTATTGAAAAATATCAACAAAGTTATTACAACGATGACACAGAGCCTTAAAGTCAACAAAATCTCCCCAGCAAGCTTAATACTTAATGTAAAGCCAATTAATACAGAGAAAGATTTGTAAACTTCTCCATTGAGCCCCTCAAAGGCCGAAAAGCATTAAAATGTATTAATTAAGCCTGTAGATCTTTTCTCTCATACACCTCCTCATTTTTATATAAAATCTTCTTAAGGAGCTCATTGTAAAGGGTTGGTTGATCACTAGTTGTAATACTGAAACTCTCTGAAATAATATATAGTCTGTTGAAGTTGAAGAAGAAATTGAAGTCTTGGAAGCCCTGATGGTGTTGTTGCATGCTTGTTCTTGAGAAGGCTCTATCATTGGATCCATGAGCTTGGTTGTTGGTGAAGTATTCTAAACTGTTTAATGTTTTCTCCTATTTTCATTTTGTTCCATAATTTCTTACTACAGTAGGATAAAATTTTTAGGCTAAGAAATGACTCCTGGAAGCACCTTAGACCTGTTTATACTTCATTGTTTTATGTTTTCTTCTGCTGAGGTATTTTAGAGTATTTAATCTCTCTCTTTAGTCCTCATGCTTTTTTATTTCTATAATAGTTCGAATAGTCGGATTCAACATGATTTATGCTTTTCCCTTCATGTCTGCTGCCACTTAAAGGTTGTTATTGAAGTATCCCTTTGAATTATCTTTGTTTATAGTGAGCCAAGGAGGTATGTTCTGATCATGCCCTTTTTCCTTGCTTGAACAATTGTCTTAAAGGTCTTTATAGTTGTGATCATAGATGTATTTAGGTGTTCCCTCTTCTATGACCGTAATTATCAGTGAATCTTTTATGTTTTCTAAAGTCATTTGAAATAAAATCTTTGAGGAAATAGGGTGTTCCCCGAATCTTATATTTCATTTTAAAATTTGTTTTTAAGTCATTATTTGCTTAAAGTGTGGTTTGTAGAATCCATGGTTAGCCCTGTCTATCAAATAACTTTTTATTTTTCAAGTAATGCCTTCAAATTCCCTTTGTTGAGAATTAAACTTCTCTTTTTTAAACCATTAATGTCCATCTCATTCATAAACTAAAGGATCCTGTGGCCAAGTTAGATTTTCCCTTTGATATCCCATATCCATTTATAAGTTTTTCATAACCTCTCTTTGACTCCATTGCCCAATGAAACTGAAATTTCCCCTTTATATCTATCTTTCCTAGACCTTTTATGTTCTGCTGTATCAATTCAACCAAACAAACAAACACTTGCACTTAATAAATAGTCTAAGACCAATACCCAAAGCACACAAGACAAACCTTTGCAAAAAACAAATAATTTGAGAGATCCCTCTCTGAGAGCAGGAGGACTAGATCCTATAACTCTAAAGATTGGTTCTAATGTTGCCTTGTATTTTGTTTTGCCAAACTATCAAAACATGGGAGGCCAACATAATGGCGATCACGATGGGACACTGAGTAAAATATTTAAAACAAAACACTCCCTATCTAGTATAACATAAGTAGCCTTCTTCAAGCACTACCTAACAAAATAATAATCATGATAGGACTTATTTGAATCAGTGACAAACTAAGTAACCCTTAGTATTCTCATAAAACCTTATCAAACCTTGAAAGAATCAGTTACCAAGAAATAAGTGTAAACTCTGTAGGTTCTTGACACCTTAGCTAAGTGTTAAAACTAGATTTAGGACACTCTCCTAACCCATAGCATTAAAAAACTCAGAAAGACCCAAAAAACATTTTAGTTTGGCTTCATAATAAACATGGTGGTGGAACCATCCAATATTTTACCTTCATAGAAGCTAAATAGTTTCCACCTGGTGACTCCACTAGCCCCAGTAGGCCTATTACTCATCCAGGTCTTTGGATCTCCTTAGGACTGTGTCAACCAGCCTTGAAGAAGTTTAGAATCTTAGTCCCATACTAGATAATACATCGTGAGAGGTAAAACTCCCAAAAACAGTCCCTAAAACCTTAACCTCTCTCATTTTTTAAAAACAGTCTGGCTTCACATAGGATCAACACTAGATCCCATCCAGACCCAAATCCTCCTTTAATCGTTGACAATCCAGAGATAATTCTATGGCAGACTTTTAAGCCTAGAAAATCAGCTGCTAATAGGAACCTCTTAAGAACAAAATCTGTCCCTAAAAATCTTATTGTCTTAGAGGATTCACACTTTTATTTACATCGTACAAAGAACATCTTTAGAACTAGATCTCAGGGTGATTTAAAGAGAACTGATCTTGACATTGCATATTTGCAACAAAGCTTTAGTAGAGAAGCCTCACCTTCCACTCCTCCTGATTCCCAGCTTCTTCATCACTTTAGCCTTTTCCATAACAAATCTGCTCAAAATCAGTTTGCTGGCCCAAGTGTTTCTTCCACTCCAATCCATAATACCACTGTGCAAAACACTCCTGCTCAGCCCAGTTTCACTCTTGTAAATCTACCCTTATTTCCAGCCATGGCAACATGTTATACCCCATTAGTGTTACCACAACGTCTTCTTCCCTTACCAAATGAGTACCAATCCAAAATTCCTCATTTCACTGGAAAAGAGTCTACAACAGCTCAACATCATGTAGATAGGATGGAAGATGCATTCAATTACATGGAGATAGAAGAAGAAACTATGAAGATGAGGATCTTCGCCCAAAGTTTAGGAGGAGATGTGAAGAATTGGTTTAAAAAAACACCTCCTAACAGCATCAATGATCTCCCTGCTTTGCATCAAACACTCATCAACAAATGGGAACTCAAAAAGAAACCTCTCCAAATACTAGCAGAGTATAGCAGCCTCAAAAGAAATCAAGGGGAGACTGTTCATGACTACTCCACTAGGTTCAATAGCGTTTACAATGCTCTTCCACCTCACATGAAACCTCCCCAAGGCATGGCCTTAGTAAGTTATCCCAAAGGCTTTGATGCTGAAATGGCTTATCAGTTGAGGGAGAGAGATTACTTAACCTTAGAAGACATGCAGAAAGGAGTTGTGAGCATAGAAGCAAAAATAATTGAGAAAAGAAATAGGTTGAGATCAGAGAAGAGGGTAACTTATAAAGATGACATTACACCCTCAACCTCAACTTCTGACACTAAAATTGATAACCTAGTGAATGTGATGGAGAGGATGCTTGAAAATATCAACTTGAATGATAGAGTGCCACCAAGAGAACCTCAAAACAACCAAAATAGAAATAGAAATCAGAATTTTAGAAGAGAAAACAATCAAGATAAGCAAAAATAAAGTGACCAATAGGTTAGACCTCCCTTCCAAAAAAACTATGTGGATCAATATGAAGAAGATAGGGAGATGGAAAGGTTGGGAGAAGCTCATGTAAACTTGATTGGATCAGACAGTGGGGATGATGTTTTCCTCACTAAGGAAGAACAAGGTTTTTTCTCCGATCAAAATACAAACACCTATGAAGATTCTGATGATTATAGATTGGGGTTAAAAAATGCAATCATGGAGGTACACAAACAATATGATCTTAGGAGCAAAGGGAACGTAGACAATTCAAAATATAAGAACACTAGTATTGCTGTCAAGAAAAATGCAAAAAGTTTGCCTAAGAAGACAGTAGAAAAACCCATCATTTTGGCTAAAAAACTAGATTTAAGCAAAGAGAAAAATAGCCAGCCAAATGTTGAACAGAGTACCCCTAGCACTTCAGTTAGTGGTCCTAACAAAACTGTCCCAATTACCAGTCCAAAAAAAGTTCAGCAAATCAAAACTACTGAAAGGAATTCAATTGAAAAAAACAGATGTAAATATGAATAAGTCAATTGTTCCTTTCAGCCTTGAGGGAGAGATTGCAAAGATAAAAATTACCATCCCCCTAGCTGAACTAGTAACCCAAGAAGTGTACAAAAACCAAGTTTTAAAATCTTTTAACTTAGGAAGTGATACTGATACCTTAAACTTGACAGATGACAAGACCGAGTTGTTGTTTGGTCCATAAGTTGAAGGAAAATACCAAGAAGGGGTTGTCCCTCCCTTCTATGTTAGCTTGAACATACATCAGAAAATTTTACACAATACCATGTTAGATTCTGGAGCTTCACACAATCTAATTCCCAAGGTAGTAATGGAAATAATATGCTTAGAAATTACTAAACCATACAAATATTTGTATTCCTTTGACTCAAGTAGAGTCAAATGTTTGGATTTAATCAAAGATTTATGTGTTAACTTATCTCAAATCCCTGCTAAGAGTCTAGTAATGGACATAGTTGTAGCTGACATCCCCCCTAAGTATGGCATGCTCTTATCAAGATCATGGGGAGGCAAACTTCAGGGGAGCCTTCAAATGGACATGTCTTATGCCACCATCCCTGTTTTTAACCAAAATAGAAGACTATATAGGGAATCTGACATGAAGTACATGGTGAGAAACATAGATAAACCAAACAACTCTCCAATCTATTCTATTCAATCAAGTTTAGATTCCTTTATCTTGTACAACGAAGAAGAAATTACTCAACAAGAAAAGGAAAACATAGACCCAACCAGTTTACCAGAACAATCAGAAATTCCCTCAAATCAGATGCAAAGCATTGGCAATCAACAACAACAAGAAAATGAAAATGAGGCAAATATACTTTGGACAATAAACTTTGATGGATCCTGTAATAAAACAAGTGCAGGGGCAGGTGTTTGGATTCAAAATGCAAATCAGATTTTTTCATGTAAATTAGATTTCCCATGCACTAACAATATTGTTGAGTATGAAGCCCTTCTTCTAGGCTTACAATTTCTTAAACAATTAGAAGCCCAAAAGATATCAATATTAGGATATTCTGAACTTATCATAAGACAAATCAAATGAGAATACTCAGCTAGAAATCCAAGGCTTAGAGAATATCATAATGTTGCCCTTGATTTATTGAAAACCTTTGAAAAGTATGAACTTATTTTCATTCCTAGAGCACTAAATCATCTAGCAAATGAACTTTCTTTCAACGCCAACAACTGCCAAATACCTGAGATAAATGAAGAGCTTAGCATAAAGGTAAAACACAGGCTTGCAGTGCCTGATAATGAAGATCACTGGCAAGTGTTTGATTCTGACAAACACATAGATGATTTCTTAAAATCAAAAAATGATTTCAACATACCAATATCAAAAACCAGCCATAAAGAGAACTGTTTGTATATTGAACAAATCCCAGAAGTTGAAATGACATATTATGCCGATATAAATCATTGTGAGAATATTTTTGAAGAAGAGTTAATTGAAAATGCAGACCAAGAAGATTTGGAAGTTTTGCAATGTAAGAATGATACAATTCCAAGAGGTCTCACACCTTTTGAACACCTTTTCGACTTTAACGATGTAGCCAAAGAACCAAGAATGGAGCCTGTGGAAACAGATGTAGAAGAACATAACATAGGCAACCTAGGAGAACCCAAGATGATTAAATTGTCTAGAACTCTCCCAGCTCACATAAAATTGCAATACATAGACCTGTTCAAAGAGTTTAAAGATGTTTTTGCTTGGGGGTACAAAGACTTGAAATCTTATGATACCAGCATCATTCAGCACAAAATCCCTCTCAAAGAAAATCAAAAGCCTTTCAAACAAAATCTAAGGAGAATAAACCTTGTTTTACAACCTTTAGTTAAGGCAGAAATTGAAAAGATGCATGATGTTGGGATCATAGTACCAATTAGATATTCAGAATGGGTATCAAACTTAGTTTCTATTAGAAAGAAGTCAGGGGAAATCAGGCTCTGTATTGACTTCAAAAATTTAAATAGAGCCTCTCTAAAAGACAACTACCCCTTACCCAAGATGGACCATATACTTCAAAGGGTAGTTGGGTCAAAAAGGATATCACTCTTAGATGGGTTCTCAGGTTACAACTAGGTGTTAGTGCTCCTAAGTGATGAAATCAAAACTGTTTTTACCACACCTTGGCACACCTTTATGTATGTCAAAATTCCTTTCGGATTGATGAATGTAGGGGCCACCTTCCAAAGGGCCATGGACATAGCCTTCTCTGAAGATATTTTCTATTTCATAATCATTTACCTTGATGACATAACCATTTTCTCAAAAAATGATGAAGAACATTTGATCCACTTGAGAAATTTTTTTGAGAAGTGTAGGAAATTTGGCTTGTCATTGAATCCCAAGAAGACACTATTTGGTCTCAAAGAAGGTAAAATTCTTGGCCATATAATTTCAGAAGAGGGAATCAAAATAGACCCTACAAGGATAGATGGCATATTACATATCAGCCATCCAAGAAGCCTCAAATAATTACAATCTTTCATTGGAAAGATTAATTTTTTGAGGAGGTTTATCCCCAAGCTTGTTGAGCTATTTTTTTTTTCTCAGTAAGACTAATTCTATTAAGAAAAGAAAAGTATAGTAAAATCAAGCTTTCATGCAAGCGAATCAGATAAGCATGGGAGCTGTAGGTGATAGGTTATCAACCTCGATCCTAATAAACAATCCAGGAATGAGCAAAAGAGAACACCGGAATACGAAAAAGCATGCTCTGATCAAAGGAAACTGCCCAGCATGGGCAGTTTCTGCCACACGACATTTCTTGCCTTTTTTCTTGCTTACTTTGACCTAGCTAGTGGAATTTGGATGAGCCATAACAAGTTGTAGACTATTCTGCTCTAGCAGCGGAGTATCCTTGTCAGAATCTGAAGATGAAGATACATGAGAACGTTTTTGAGAGATCGGCGAGGCAGAGGGGACTGCCAGACTGACCGAGGGAGCATCCAGTGGAGTCTCATCATTCTACCCATCTGCTTCAAATTCCTCCTCATCCAAACTAGAGGAATCTGTGTCCTCCATAGGAGTGGGAGGGACACATGGATTCCAGCTCTTGGATTTGGGTTTGCAATTCTGATTCTTCTTTTTGTCGAGGAACTGGGAACATGTACTTTGGAGGTGCCCCGTTTGATGACAATGTTGGCAATGGAAGGCTGTATTTTCGTAATCCAAGGTTTGTGTCCAGTGGAAATATCCAATCTTAAGGTTAATCTGATCCGGTAGCCCTTTTCTGATATCTATTTCTGCACATAATCTGTCGTAGGTGAAGAGTCCATTTTCCTTTCTTGAAGAGTCAGTAGCAAGAAAGCGTCCTAGGGCGTCTCCAATGGCGATGAAGACAGAAACATGCCAAAGATGAGCCAGAAGATTCAGGAGCTGGACTCAAATGGGAAGCTTGGTGATGACAGCTATAGAAGGGTCGAAGTATGGAAACCAAGGGGTGAGGAAAAGTCATGCCGAACCCCAAAACCAAGGGCCTCCTGTTAAGGCCTTCTGGTAGTCTTCATTTGAGTCAAAAGCTACTATGAAGAATCCTTTTGAACATAAGAAGATTTGGCTTATTTTAGTCCAATTGGTATGTATCCATTGGTAAAGATCTACTGTGCGAGGCCAAAGCCCATTAAATCTGCATATGATTGGGGATTCTGCAAAAAACTGGTAGCGTTCGTCAATCCCAGGATGAGTGAAATTAAGAGAAGGAACTTCCTCTGATTTATGTACCAAAAATGGCTTTGGAGCCATATCTGGTTGAGCTGCTTTCAGAGAAGCCTGAGGGTGGGCAGCGTTTTTGCGGACTGCATCCTTGAAAGAGAAAGAAGGGCCAGAGGAGGTCTGCCCTATGGAACCACCTCTTAAGCGAAAGGTAGCTGTAATATAAGAATCCTTCTGAATGTTGTAAAAGAAGAGGGGAAGGGTGTTCATAAGTTTCTTACCCTTATATAGCAATCTCAGGTGAACTGAGGGGATCCCCAGCCATCGTTCGATTCTTTGTAGAATATTCTGCACCAGATCTGTTGCGTGCACCCAATGCATTGTCGTCTTGCCCGAGAGTGTGACTTGAATTTGAAAAGCAGGTGCTTCTTCTGTAAGATTTGGCAGATCTGGCTGGTTCAAAAAAGAAACCTGCTTGCAGAAAGCAGTGGACCGATCCATGTCCAGAATCGTCAGGCTTTGAGCAGTGGCCAAAGCAGGACGAGGCGCCCGGACGCATTTGGTGTGTATTCCCATCCTTGGTGCCTTTGCAGGCCCTTCTAGTAGATTCGATAAGCAGATCCTCTACTTGCGCGTGCCCGCGATGAGATCTGATCCGAAGTCTTTGTGCCCCTTGACGTTGGAGAATGTTCCTGAGCCAAGTCACTGGCAGAGAGGGGCATTGTCGGGGTCAAGAGTCCCTGCAACAAGATCCGCGTAGATCCAAATGGGGTTAAACCTTCGATCTGCAACCTGGATGAGATTTGTTTCCAGTTCGAAGATCCGATGCTGCATTCTGTGGAATGTCAGAAAGGAGAGACCACAAAGGCCTGCGGCGCTAAACCCCTTAGTGAAAGTGTGCCCTGTTATGGTGACGGTGATGTCATAGCTCAATAGGGTCGAGGGAGCAAAGGAGTCGGCAGAAGCCATTAGGGTTTTTTAAGCTTGTTGAGCTATTAAAAAACATTACAAACATGATTAAGAAAGATGTAGGTGTAAAATGGACTTTATTAGCTAAATAATCATTCGAACTGGTCAAACAAGCTCTTACTCAAACACCAGTCTTCATTAGTCCATATTTCACCAAAGACTTTTATATCTTTTCTTTTGCATCTAAGCATACAATAGCTGCAGTGTTACTTCAAAAGAATGACTTGGGGCAAGAACAACCAATATCCTTCTTTATTAGGGCCTTAACAGATGCTCCTCTCAAATACAACATCATGGAGAAGCAAGCCTTAGCATTAGTGAAAGAATTAAAGGACTTTAGAGCCTATATTTTACACTCTCACATAATTTATTTTGTTCCACATACTATTGTCAAGGACATTCTAAGTCAAGACCCTGATGGTAAAAGGGGAAAATGGATTGCAACTATTCTTGAATATGACTTAGAAATCAGGCCCACCAAATTAGTTAAAGGGCAATGATTAGCAAAACTTATGGCTGAGTCTCACTTCCAAGCACTATACATGAATATGGTAGATGTGTTGTAATAAATAGAAGAATCTAATGCTCCTTTCATTGAAGAGACATTTCTAAATTCTCCTTGGTATGCTGACATTATTTATCTTTTTTAATATTTGAATGCCCCTCCTTCTTTGTCTAAAATGAAAGCTAGATTTTTGAAACAAAAAGCTTTGAGTTATTGCATCTTAGATGGGGTATTATATTGGAAAAAAATTTCTGGAATTTTTCTTAAATGTCTACTTGAAGATGATGTATGAAAAATCATGCATGAGTTGCATGATGGAGAATGTGGAGGACACCTCTACTGGAAGGCCACAACAAACAAAATTATTAGATCTGGTCACTATTGGCCTACCATTTTCCCAGACACTTAGAAGTTAGTCACGTCTTGCCAAAAGTGTCAATTTTTTTATGGCAAAAGAAAGCTCCTTCCCTTACCATTACATCCTATCAGAGTTGAGGCACCTTTTCAACAATGGGGTTTAGACTTCATTGGGGAAATTCACCCATCTTCCTCAGCCCAACATAAATGGATCCTCATGGCCACTGACTTCTTTACCAAGTGGATATAAGCTATACCCTCTAGAAATTCTAACAACTCTGTCATTATCAAGTTCCTTGAAACAAATATCCTATCCAGATTTGGTTGTCCCAGAAAAATCATAACAGATAATGCTGGTGCTTTTAAATCTAAGAAAATGATTGATTTTTGTTACAAATACCGCATAACCTTGGTCCATTCTACTGCCTACTATCCCCAAGGAAATGGATTAGCTAAATCTTCCAACAAGAGCCTCATCAATATCATCAAAAAGCTGTTGGAGAAGAATAAAAAATCATGGCACAGTAAGCTGGTTCATGCCTTATGGGCTGATAGGTTAACTACAAAGAAGTCAATAAATATGTCCCCCTATCAGTTGGTCTATGGCATGGATGCAGTTTTTCCTACCTCATTAGGAGTTCCAGTCATGAAACTCCTTCAAGAAGTATAGGTTGAAGAGAATGATATGCAGAGGAGAATCAACCAAACCATCCATTTACAGCAGACCAGAGAAGAAGTCTATGAAAGGACGCAGTTAGTCCAAGAAAATGTAAAGAAACTATTTGATAAGAGGACTAAGGCAAAAAATTTCCAGGTTGGAAATGTTGCTATTAAATGGGATTCAAGAAGAGAAGAGAAGGGAAAACATGGCAAGTTTGAGAAGTTGTGGAAACGCCCCTATATTATTCATGCTGAGAGGGGTCACAATGCATTTTTATTAAAAGAATTGAATGGAGAAGATCTGTATGGAGGTCCTGTCAATGGCAGGATGCTAAAGCATTACTTCTGCCAAGAGTCATGAGTTTCAAAGTGTTTTATTTTTCATTGTAAATATCATAGTCTAAACACTGCATTCAAAGTTAGAAAACTAAAAAATACAAAAACACTAAAAGAAAGAAAAGAGGGTAGATTGTAAAAATAATAAAGGTACAGCTCCATACCAAAAAAAAGAGAAACAAAATTTGAAAGTGTGCAAGCTCAAAATGCCACTCCTAAAAACACACTCCTAGTTAGTCATATAGCCTAATCATGACTAATTAGTTTAAATTTACTGCTGATAGGTTAGTGAATTAGATTTCCAAATAGCTTAATCTTGGCTTATCAGTTAGGTAGATTAGGATAGAAAATAAAATGTTTAAAGAAGCTCAAAATCTGAACCTAAGATTCCAAAAGAAGAATGGCTCTAAACTGTTTAATTTTGAGTCAAAGACAAAAGAAAACTGGTTCTGATATGCTCAAAACTTGAACCAGAGAACAAACATAAAACAACTCGAACAAACTCAAAAACAGAGCTGAAGAAAAGAGAAGGTCGTGCTTAGAACTTTCATATCTTAAGCCTTCACCATTTTGATTTAATTTTATGCAAAATAAAATCTATGTGCAGCGTATTTTTATGCCATAGATCAGCAATAACTTAGACTGTTCAATCCTAACTTGTATGTTTTTAAATTTCTGTTTTAGAAAATAGTGAATAAAAATCTATTAGACTGTTTAATCCTAACAAATTAGTAGATTAGGTAGAGAAGCTTATGGACTCAACTATTTAATCTAAGTTCATGGAGAAATAAGAATTTGACTTAGATTAGTTCTTTGCATTCAAAAGAATAAAATGTTTGTAAAAGAGTTTTCCAATCCAAGTGCACTCTAAAAGAAGAAAAAATGTTAGATCAATAGGATTGGGTAGATAGAAAGCTTGTGTTGATGAAGTTCCATTGTTTTTTCATGGCTACTAACATTTTCAAAGCAAAAGAAGATCATCCAAGTAAGGAAGGTTGCAGCCCAATGGATAAGGCACTGATCAGCCCCCTAGAGAATACAAGTCTAAATTTCTTGATGCCTTCAAGAAGGCACCATCCCCATGTGGAGCCACTGTTAGCCACCTATAAAAATTTTCATATCAAATGGTGGATAAATCATTTTTGAAGCCTTCAAGAAACAAGTTTTATTGCATAAATTGTTAATTCTTGAAGTCTTATGAAGACATCTTATTCTTTGATTAATCTTCACTGTTGTTTCCCTCCTAATTCTGAAAATCTATTGTTTTCATGAAGAAAAGACTGCTGCAAAATCCCCATTTTTCCCTCATTTTACCAATCCTTTCACTCGTTGTTAACCTTCACTTTATTCCCCTTTTTCCCCATAAAATTCCTCCATTTTTCATTTATTCCCTTCCTCCCTTCATAAAAACCCTTTTATAAGGTTTAAAACTCATTTTTTAACCTTACCGAAACCCCCAAATCCATTAAAAATCCTTGAAAAAATCATTAAAAACTTACATTTTACATTATGGGCCTAAGCCCCTTTGGGCTAAGTCCTAAACCACTTCCCCTCCATGTGACTTGGTGCTGGAACCAAGTGCAAAGGCCGAAAGCGCTTATCGCATTGGGACATTTGCGATGAGCGCAAGTCTTGTGTTTCATAAAACCTTGATGCTGATTGGCTCCTTATATATAAGCCCTAAGCCTTTGCTTTCTTTATAAAACCTAGAGCCCACATTCTGGGGCTTAAAAAATTATATAAACCCTCCCCGACGCATTTGTTCCATTGTATTTCATAAAAAATTCATTTTTTATGTTTTAAACATGACCCGCTGGTCATTGGTCGAAGCCCTTCTCCACCGTTAATCTTGAGCTAGTCAACGGCCAGCTCAATCTCGCATCAGAGATTTCATTGGGTGCATTCCAATATTTTATTTCCCCCTCCCGATTGGTGATTGAACGATGAATTCTCCGCCATTGATCTCCCCCGCCAGATCCAGATCCAACGGCCCTTATCATTCCTTCTCAAAGCCCTTTCCCCCGCCGTGACCTCCTCCAATTCATCCTCCACCGTCGATCTGATCCTCAGATCTACGACCGAAAATCAATCGCATCGGTGCTCTTCTATCTTTTTCCCCTGCCAATCGCAAACCTTCGATTGCATCTAGGTCATCCATGCATCAAGATCCGACGGTCCAGATCGAAGCCTGCCACCTTGGTTAAATTTTATAAACCCCACTGTATAAAGTTTTGAGACCAATCTCTGCCATTGATCTTTGCAAATCAAGGGCCCATACTTACCCATTATCTGCTTTATATTTTATTTCATTAATCCACAGATCAAATCTAAGCCGTTGATCTATTTCATCTGACGGCCCAGATTTATCCGGATATGCCCTATTCTTGTGGGTCCAACCCTTCCCAGATTAGATCTACGCTGTCCATCCTCTGATCGGACGGTCCAGAATAAAATCACCCTACATCTTATCACCCGCACAACTATACTCCATCGTGTTCTCTCCCCAACCGTCAGATCTAAGACCCCAGATCTAACGGCATACGTTCCATATCGCGTGATTTTTAGCTTGAACGATAATTCTCCAAAATCACGCAATATAGGTGGTTTTGAAATTCCACGTATCGGCCTAAAACACATATCGTTTTCGAAAAGTGAAAATCACCCTTCTGCCTTTTTGTTGTGCGATACCGCTGGTTTCTATAGCTAAAACTGGTTTCCCCATTTTCCATTGCATTTCATCGCGTTCGCTCCCCGTCGTTGATCTCTGCAGATCAACGGATCATATTTGATCTAATCATTGAACTATCACCCTCCGCCTTCTTCCAAGGGATTTCATAGATCAACCACAACCGTTGATCTTAGGGGCCAATCTGATCCAACGGCCTGCAATCCTTTGGAAACCCCGAATTTCCTTCCAATGCATATTTCCTCCGCCAAAGGTTTTAAACCTATTTCCTTTGTAATTTCTTCGCATTTTCGCCTATGTTATTATAATGTGACCCTTTCACATTATATTATTATGATTTCTCCTGACCGTTGATCTTTGCCAATCAACGGCCCTAACTTAATCTCCCACCATTTGTTCGACCTCTTCCCTTTGAACCACAGCGATCAATCTCCACTGTTGGATGCTTTCATCCAACGGCTGCGCTCCAAACCTAGGCCTCCAAAGAAGTCTTACCCAAATACACAGGATTTTATTAATTTTTCTTAGCTTTTCAGGTTTTAATGGTTTTTATTAAAAGTTTTAAAAGAGGATTGAAGGTCGGGGATGACGATCCCCCAAGCCTTTATACATTACAAAGACCATTCTGCAGGGTTTGACACCATGTTTCATCAGTCCCTCATGAGCACTGATGTCATTAGAAACCCTCTGCGCACCTGCACATCAACAAGACACTGTGTAATTTAATCAAATAAAGACTATCAGTGTGAAAAGACCCAACCACAGCAGAAACTGAAGAATTGAATATTGTTTTCATAGTTTTAATCGATTATGGCCTAAATCGACTTTCAAACGCCTAATTTATTCAATTAAACACTGTTAAAGAACATAAGACAGGAAATTAGGCCGAATTAACACACAGATTTAAAGCAAATTAATAGTGTTTATAGAAGGACAAAGTAATTCAAAAAACCGAGAAGCCTCCACCGCCACATCAGAGGCTAATTGAATCCTCTCAGCTACCATAATGCCACCTGTAGCATCAAAGAATTCAAATGAGGCCGAGTTATTACCAGAAAAAAGGATATCTGCCTTAAAGACAACTCAACAGTTATTTCGAAGCCAAACAAACTTATTGCAAAATATTAGCAGAGTTATTACAACGATGACACTGAGCCTTAAATTCAACAAAATCTCCCCAGTGAGCTTAATACTTAATGTAAAGCCAATTAATACAAAGAAATATCTGTAAAATTTTCCATTGAGCCCCTCAAAGGCCGAGAAGCATTAAAATGTATTAATTAAGCCTGTAGATCTTTTCTCTCATACACCTCTTCATTTTTCTATAAAATCTTCTTGAGGATCTCATTGTAAAGGGTTGGTTGATCACTAGTTGTAATACTGAAACTCTCTAAAATAATACATAGTCTGTTGAAGTTGAAGAAGAAATTGAAGCCTTGAAAGCCCTAATGATGTTGTTGCATGCTTGTTCGTGAGAATGCTCTATCATTGGATCCATGAGCTTGGTTGTTGGTGAAGTATTTTGAACTGTTTAATGTTTTCTCTTGTTTTCATTTTGTTCCATAATTTCTTACTACAGTAGGATGAAATTTTTAGGCTAAGAAATGACTCCTGGAAGCACCTTAGACCTGTTTATCCTTCATTGTTTTATGTTTTCTTCTGCTAAGGTATTTTAGTGTCTTTAATCTCTCTCTTTAGTCCTAATGCTTGTTTATTTCTATAATGGTTCGAATAGTTGGTTTCAACATGATTTATGGTTTTCCCTGCATTTCTGCTGCCACTTAAAGGCTGTTATTGAAGTCTCCCTTTGAAGTATCTTTCTTTATAGTGAGCCAAGGAGGTATGTTCTGATCATGCCCTTTGTCCTTGCTTGAAAATTTGTCTTAAAGGTCTTTATAGTTGTGATCATAGATGTATTTAGGTGTTCCCTCTTCTATGACCGTAATTATCAGTGAATCTTTTATGTTTTCTAAAGTCATTTGAAATAAAATCTTTGAGGAAATAGGGTGTTCCCCGAATCTTAGATTTCATTTAAAAAAAAAAATTGAAGTCATTATTTGCTTAAAGTGTGGTTTGTAGAATCCATGGTTAGCCCTGTCTATCAAATAAATTTTTATTGTTCAAGTTATGCTTTCAAATTCCCTTTGTTGAGAATTAAACTTCTCTTTTTTAAACCATTAATGTCCATCTCATTCATAAACTAAAGGATCCTGTGGCCAAGTTATATTTTCCCTTTGATATCCCATATCCATTGATAAGTTTTTCATAACCTCTCTTTGACTCCATTGCCCAATGAAACTGACATTTCCCCTTTCTATCTATCTTTCCTAGAGCTTTTATGTTCTGCTGTATCAATTCAACCAAACAAAAAAATACTTGCACTTAATAACTAGTCTAAAACCAATACCCAAAGAACACAAGAAAAACCTTTGAAAAAAACAAATAATTTGTGAGATCCCTCTTTGAGAGCAGGAGGAATAGATCCTGTAACTCTAAAGATTGGTTTTGATGTTGCCTTAACTTTTTATTTTCCAAACTATCAAAACACGGGAGGCCAACAGGGGTAATCCATGCTATACCCAAGGTAGATTTCAACCGAAATCACTTGGTTCTCTTAAGGGGTGCTCCATTGCTAATATTTTAGTGTGAGTACTTGTTCTTGGGAATAAGAGCCATTAGGGTGGTCATTTTTATGATTTTTCTGACCATATCTTCACTGTTGACATGTGCCATGATCAAGTAGGCTCAAATAGTGTGAAGATCCCTTCTCTATCTCTCTATTTTGTGTGTGCTTTTCTCTTAGGACTCTTTGAGAGAGTGTTGTTTTATTGAGGTCATATTTTGGCCACAGGGATGTCCTAATTGTATTAATTTTATAAAAAATATACATCCACTGTGGTTGAACAAATAACCGATGTTATCATATAATGTTAGGCCTTTATCTCAAAGAGGAAGTTCCACCACCTCGTAGACATAAGCTAACTTTGATTATGGGAAACTTAGGACATATTTGGGTTGGGGGGATAATCTTGGTCCTAGGGAAGAATATATTATTAACTATTGAGGTACTTGATGAAAGTCCTTTGACACACTATAACCCACCTTTGACTAACCCTATCATCCTATTTTTAGTGCAAATGAATCCTGATGGTAGTGAACCTTTTTATGTGTGTTACACAACAATTTGTCACTGTCCCTGCAATCCCCATCCCGCACATTGGAGGGCTCATTCTGTGACCTGTGAGCAGAGACAAGACTTGAAATAATTTCATTGCATCCCTCTGAAGATGAGCTTTCATTGCCCTGAATACATCTCCTTGCAAAAAAACCTAAAAATAGCTCTTTTTCCATTGGTGTGGTTCCACAGTTCAGCCCTCGCGCCAAGGGGGAAAATCCTCCAAAGAGGGCGCGCCAATTGGCGCTCTGTCATAGAGCCGCACCCACGCCAACCATATTAAGAGGTGTTTTTTAAAAATAAATGGCGAAAGTTTCGTCCTAATCTACCGCATCCCTGACCTGATAGCATCTGTCTTGAGTTGGGTGGTTTGGCTGCTGCATTTCCTCGCGTAGAGGAAGTGGTTTTCCACCTCTAATGGAAGCTTCCTTGAGGATAGGGCCAATCCCATGATTGTAGGGATCCCAACTCCCCCTGAGAGCAAAGTCACCATCTTGCAGCAAGCCAATCTCCAAGTTCCCAAGAGCTTTCACATCCTTATGCTGCAAGAGCCTCTTGATTCCCTAAGGCCAACCAAGCAAGGAGATCATTGTCAGGCATCTCGAGAGAGAGGCTTGTCCCATCCTTGACAGGCTCTATCGAGACATGTTCTGCTGACGACCCGCCAAAGGAGAATTCGGCGTCGAAGCTTTGGTTGTATTCTTCTTTTGACTCATTAATGATAAGCGACTATCGGTTATGGTTCCACTCTTGTTCTTAATCATGTTCATGAGTTATGTCCTCTTCGACTGACATATAGTTGTATATACTAGATTTTATGCTTGCGTTTGTGTTGTTTCTTGCATGTGCAGGTGTCCGATCACGGAGATCGTGAGGATTGTGATCTGCCAGGGCAAAGGAACGGGAGCACCACCTCTTCTACAAACAACAACATTGGATTCCAGGTAAGCCTTCCTCGCAAGTCGGTTTATTTACGATTAGGAACCTGCACTGTAGCGTGTTTGATTATTGCTAGACTCGATCTGGGCTAGTAGGGATCGCCTCTGTCCGCAGAGGGGATTTACCTCCTTAACAATTTGGCGACTCCGCTGGGGACTCAGCTTGTTGTTTGATTTGTAAACTATAGACGGAGTCTGAAGCACAGCCAGATAGCCTTCGAAACGCTTTTGCTCTGCATTAGCAGAGTAGATCAATGCTGCTTCAGTCAATCTCCGGTTTGGTTTATGGACTGAACAACTTGGAGCATTGTCTTCTCTTTTCCGGTCAACTTCTTGGTCTTTCTTGCTTGGTCAGCTCTTTGGACTTGTTTTTCCTATTTGTTTGGCTTTGTTTTAGCCTTTTCATCACTTGTCTGTGTCTGAGATTGCTTGTTTTTTCATTTTTCCATAGTGAACTCGGTTGGCACGCTTTTCAGAATTACAGTCGCGCCCATTGGCGCATGTTGCCTGTGTATCACCCGCTCCATTGCCTTTTTGGCGCTAATTTCAAGCTCACAGTCGCGCCAATCCTGTGAGCTATTAGGGTTTGCTGTGTTTCATGCTTTCTGCGACTGACTTGTGATTTTGATCTTGTTTTTTTAGCTGTTTGAGTGCACTGGAGTCTAGTTTGACTGATTGTAACCTCCATCCTTTGGTTGTTTGCCTATTTCTTTCGATTTTTCATTCAATACCTAGGGCATCTAGGTGCTTTTGTGAGTCAAGCCTCCCTTGGGAGTTTTTGGTTTTCATTCATTCAGTCGACTTTGGGATTGCTCCCTTGCATTCGTTTGACAGTTTTCTATCATCTTATTGCGCTTTTTGAGTGATTGATTTCGTTTTCATTCGAATTTTTCTTTGCTTCATTTTGGGCCTAGATCACACGGCTCATTAGTGTCTTTGGGACTTTTCTTAGTTTTGAGAGACTTTTGGTCGATTTGAGATCTGATTATTTGTGCCATTGAGTGAAATTTGCTTGTTTTACTCAATATCATTTCTCGAATTTCTTTTCATTTGTTTTCGGTTTGTTTAGTGCATCTAGCTATCAAACATTGAAAATAAAAAAAATCTCTTTTTCTTTTCGTTGATTAGTGAAAATTAAAATCTTTTCAGTCTTATTAGCAATTAGTGACTTTGAAAGAAAAGTTTTTAGTTTCACTAGCTGCATTAGAGATATCACTGATTTTATTTCGATCATTTTGTTTGTGTAAAAACATCTCAACTCTTATGTAGCTAGCTTTCATCGAACGAAATGGTATACTGTGGCATATAGTTTTGCATTTAGGAGATTTTTGAGACGACACATTCGTTAGGGCCTGAAAACTGAAACGTAATTGAAGATAAAATTTAAAATTTACTCAAATTACCTAAGGAATCATTGAAACATTAACGAAACATTTAGAGGTCTAGGTTAGAGATGTGTTCCAGCGTCGTTAAACCTAGTAGCTGTCGTTTGCCTCTTGGCTTTAGACAACACTAGTACGGACTTGCGCTCCCCGTACCGTCGAGTATATAAAGGGAGACCCCACTAGGTTTCTATCCTTTATCCATAAGAAGCCGAGTCTGCCGCCCTATACCCGTGATACACCGGACACAACATTCGGGGTGATTTCCTGCATGTACGTTAAGTCCTTGGTTGATTTCTCTTTCATTTTGAAACCAAGGTGTATATTGCAATTCACGGTTATTTGGTACACCCTTTTCCTAGCATTCCTGAGCAATCCTTTCGATCTTTTCTGACTCTTTAAATTTTAAAAGGATCATCAAGCGCTTGTACTTTCACACTTGTTTCCAATTTGAAAGTGATAGAGTCACCTTTTTCCTTTTTCTCGACTCTTAAAATATGAAACGATAGAGTTTTGTTTCAATGTTTTAAAAATTAACTGCCCATGAAATATTCCTGGTTAAAGTTAGTTTCCTTAGGGTGTTGTTCTGAAGATCGTTTCTGATGGAAACTTTTCCGGAGTGCACCAACCAAGGAATCCCCTCCGATGGGAATCCTGGTCTGTTTCCTCCCTTTGGAAATGTTGGTTCTCCTTATATGGCAACGTTGTCCCTTCTTGGGTTAACTGTTGGGTTGCCTGTTTGGTTGTTTTCAACCTCTGTGGTCTCGAACGTCCCGCCTACTGTTCAATCAGTTCCTCTGCCTAAAAAACATCATGTTGATTCCAAGGTGGACCTCTCCCCTTCTTCGCCTATTTCTACGTCCTCCTCTTCTAATTCGCCTGGTGAAAGTTTGGATTCGAGTAACCAAGTGGCTAAGCGAGAGGCTAAGAGTGCAGTGACTGCTTCTGAAACATCTCTTCTTGACAAACCTTCCAACCCTCCACGGAAAGTCAAGTTCCCTTGCATGTTGTGCACGAGAGACCATCTTCTTCGAGAATTCCTTGGCATTCCCAAGGTACTCGAAGTATGGTCCAACGGTCGCCCGTCATTGCCTTTGGCTTTCGGGAGTCAGGTTGGGGGCATGTCTTCAGCTGTTGCTAGTAAGACTCCTAAGAAGCAGGGTAAGATTACCAATGCCTGTAAGTTATGTGAATGGCACCATGCCATTCACCTTTGTCCATATATGGATGAAGCCAAGCGAGTTTTGGACAACTTAACCGGTTCTACACCATGCCTTCCAGCTGGTTATAATCGGCTTTCTTTGAGTCCTCCACCAGCTGATGCCACGATTGGTTAAGAGTCATCCTTGGTCAATCCCGCTCCCTTAGAAATTCAATTTCAGGAATCCATCCCCGACCAAGCATTGGTCGTGGGATCGGTTGAACTAGCCCCGTCTACATTACACCAGGTCTTTTCCGTTGAGAGTGGACCTCACACCCCTCAGGTTCTCCTTGTTTCCTCAGATTCCTCAGATTTGGAGAAAGATTCTCCCATCCCCGTATCTCAAGAAGCTACTCCTCCTGCCTTCGAGATGGAGGTCATGGAGGATGCTCCTTCTTCTGTAACACCGAGGGAAGACCATCTCGGTTCGATGGTAGCCCCTCCGAGTAGTTTGGTCGCTTCCTTTGATTGGAAACGATTCGCAGGATACCGCCTTCCGTCTTATGTGCCTTTCAAGATCACAGTACAGGCTTTTGGTCTGGTTGTACCCAGCACCATTATAGAAGAAGGCATGTCTGTTAGTGTTCTATCCTCAACTACTTGGCAAGCTTTCGGTTCGCCACCACTTGCGCCTGTTACACAGAATCTGTTGGCTTTTAACAGAAGAACTAGTCAACCGTTAGGGATCCTCCTAAGGTTACCTGTTACTTTTGGAGGTAAAAGCATCCATATGGACATGATGGTTGTTCCAGGCCCCTTGGATTACAATCTGCTCTTGGGGCGCGATTACACCTATGCCATGGGAACGCTTGTCTCCTCCCTCTTTCATGTGGTCTGTTTTCCACATGAAGGACGGATCGTGACCATTGATCAACTTTCGTTCTTTGGTCCTGATATGGCAACTGGTCCGTCATCATCCCTTCCTGGTTTTTATCCACCCGTTGTATCTGCCCCACCACAGGTCAACTATGTGGCTACCTACCCCATGCCTATACTTAGTGATAATACCGTCATGCATAGTGTGCTGGGGGCATTGGGTCCTGACTTCTAGGATGTTTTCCTTCCATCGGGAGTGGAACTCCTGGAAGTGATGACTTCTTGTTCATTATGATGAGGTCGGTCAGAGCATGGTTCCCTTCCTATGTCGAGCTCTTTAAAAAATGAAACCAGGTTGTCGGAGCACAGTTCATTTTCTTGTGTCAAGCTCCTTAAAAATGAAACAAGGTCTGCTGGAGCATAGTTCCTTGTCTTTTGTCAAGCTCCTTAAAAAATGAAACAAGGGTGTCTGAGGACAGTTCTTTTAATGTGTCAACCTTGTTAAAAAAATGAAACACATTCCTGTTCAATTCGAGTCTTTGATAAGATCTCGTAAAATCTTGGTCGAGTCTTTTTCTTAGATCTCGTAACTTGAACCTTCACTCCATATGCCTTTCATATGGACTGAAGCTTGGGGGGGCATGTACCTTGAATTGAGTCACCATGCTGGGGGCATGCTTACTTTTTCAAGCATAGTTTGTTTCCGTTTCAGGCTTGTGTAAAAATGAAACCGGTTTCAAGCATAGTTTATCTTTGTTTCAAGCTTGTGTAAAAATGAAACCAACTTCAAGTAGAGTTTCCTGATTTCAAGCCTGTTTTTGTTAGATGAGCCTTGATTTTCTAACTCCGTCATCTTTATCTGCTTGGCCGATCATATGCCTTCACTTGGTTGTTTTACCTGTTCCTGAGGAACTGCTGCGATGAGTGGTCTTGTTAGCCATCCTCTTGACTTTTATCATGTTTTGAATAGTTCCACCATTACCGGAACCAGTTGCTCCCCTTTATACCACTCGTTCCTCCAGGAGGAGTCACCTTTTAGCTCTTTTCTGACTCTCTAAACATGAAAATATTGCTGAGGCCCTTGTCGTTTCGATCTCGTTAAAGTGGCCCCAAAATGACGTCTACCCAATATACGTTTACCCCTTTTTCAGGCTGGGATAGATTATTTACGAAAAAGGAATACCCTAGCCTATCGCGACTAGGAGGTTTTCTCAGACATAGTTTTCTACCTTTTCGGATCTGAGGAACTATTTATGAAAAGGGACCGTTGGAGTTTACTTTTCCGCTATCTTTTCAAACTCTCTAAACATGAAAAGACGTCGAGTTCTTCCTTTGTCAGACTTGTTAAACCCTGATGACATTGGATTTAGTCGTGATGACGTTATTCAAGTTTCTCCTTCCTAGGGCTTGTTAAATATACTAGGATGGATTCGTCCGAAGGAAGGATTTATATGACAAGCATATGCTATCCTCTTCAAGCTTATGTAAAAATAAAGAGGTACTCACCGAAATGGTGGGGAAAATGGAACCAACATCATTGTCGTGTCGGCAGTATGTCGCTCTTGAACATGGCACTTGTCTGCATTCGTGTCGGGTTGGGGACATCTCATCTCGTTCTCTACTTGCCTCCGTGGGTTTGGATAATCCCTTTTGACCTCTCATCTGTTCTTTGCCTCGTCGCCATGACCTCTGATCCGTTGATGTCAAATACTACCAAGTCCACTGTCGTGTCGTTTATATGTTCAAGAGAAGTTGACCTCTGCAAAATATCAACCTCCCTCTGATTCTCGTTTGATCCTGATTCACAAAAGACATCATGTTCCTCTGTCTCGTGTCAATGATGTGGGAAAAACTATGGCCCACCTTCGATCAAGGTCACTTCCTATCGACTTCAGCTCATTATCCAGGAAGATGATCTAGAGACTCCCTTATGGTACCTTGGAGCCTGCATGCCTCAATGGTAGGTTCGTCACATTCGACGTGAGGTTTTCATCATTAGCCTCCGATCGAGTGATTCTACGGGTGTTCGACACCAGCTCATTGATTCGCACGCCGTAGATTGTACCTATAGTACCTTGAGGGCCATTGTCATTATTGGTGGTTCCTCTCGCGTCTTTTAACAGCTTTCATCATTGGCTGGTAATCAGGCGATGTTCTTGCATGTTCGACTTCAGCTCACGTATTCACATGCTTGAACTTGTACTTTGTTCGGGTCGAGATGGAGCGCAATACCCTAGATTGTGTCTGTTGTAATCCAGGCTGCGATATTGTGGATTATTATTTACATGACTCGCTGATTGGATGGCTGCAACCATACCTGAGTCTATTTATCGATCCTCACTGGATGGCTGCGTCCATGCCTTGGATCTAGATTATTGTATACTCTGTTATGGATGGTTGCGCCCATACGACGCATATATATCATGTATCTGAGACATCAGTTGTACTTCATTCTGCAGGTTTTCCGATGGTGGTGTTTTTAGTCGGCATGTTCTCGTAAATCATTTCACCCCTCTCTCTCTCTTGGGCCTCATGCTTTAGGGGGCATCTGTTACATAGCAATTTGTCACCGTCCCTGCAATCCCCATTCCGTACATTGTAGGGCTCATTCCATGACCTGTGAGCAGAGACAAGACTTGAAAATACTTTCATTTCATCCCTCTGAAGATGAGCTTTCATTGCCCTGAAGACATCTCCCTGCAAAAAACCCTAAAAATAGCTCTTTTTCCATTGGCGCGGTTCCACAGTTCAGCCCTCGCGCCAAGGGGGAAAATCCTCCAAAGAGGACGCGCCAATTGGCACTCTATCATAGAGCCACACTTGTGCCAACCATATTAAGAGGTGTTTTTTAAAAATAAAAGGCGGAATTTTCGTCCTAACAGATCCCTGGACTGATATCTATCTTGAGTTGGGAGGTTTGGCTACGGATTTCCATAGAGAGGAAGTGGTTTTCCACCTCTCATGGAAGCTTCCTTGATGATAGGGCCAATCCCATAATTGTAGGGATCCCAACTCCCCTTCCTCCTTCTATAAAAGCTTGCTCATCTCCATGGCAAGCTAATCTCCAAGTTCCCAAGAGCTTTCACATCCTTATGCTGCAAGAGCCTTCTTGATTCCCTTAAGGCCAAATCCAAGCAAGGAGACTATTGCCGAGTATCCAGAGAGAGAGGCTTGTCCCATCCTTGACAGGCTCTATGGAGACATGTTCTGCTGACGACCCGCCAAAGGAGAATTTTGCGTCGAAGCTTTGGTTGTATTCTTCTTTTTGACTCATTAATGATAAGCGACTATCGGTTATGGTTCCACTCTTGTTCTTAATCATGATCATGAGTTATGTCCTCTTCAACTTACATATAGTTGTATATATTGGATTTTATGCTTGCGTTTGTGTTGTTTCTTGCATGTGCAGGTGTCCGATCATGGAGATCGTGAGGATTGCGATCTGCCAGGGCAAAGGAACGGGAGCACCACCTCTTCTAGAAACAACAGTGTTGGATTCTAGGTAAGCCTTCCTCGCAAGTCGGTTTATTTACAATTAGGAACCTACACTATAGTGTGTTTGATTGTTGCTAGACCCAATCTGGGCTAGTAGGGATCGCCTCTGTCCGCAGAGAGGATTTACCTCCTCAACAATGTGTTTACTCCTTATATGGCTAGTGAAAATAATAATTCTTCTATGGAGGAGACAAGTGCCACTTTACCCTCTGCATCGATAGTATATATTTCCATGTCATATTTACCACCACTCAGTGTGGAAAGATCCATACCTCCTGCTACACCTCTCACATCTTCTTTAGGCATTCCACTAGCTACATCTATGACCCCCTCACATTTTCCACCTTTGTCTGTGTCTATGCCTTCCTCTAACTTTCTATTTAGAGTGGGGGGAATCCCTTGAATCTGTAGGAGCTGGGACATTCATTCCTAGCTCATATCAATCTATGATTACTACACTTAGCATGGTCATTTTTACTTCTCGGAGCATGATGGGTGTGTCTTATACTGCTTCTAGCTAGGTTGGGGACAACTTTATTTTTGGCAGTACTTCTCAACCTTGGTCTAGTTATATATTTGGAGGAACACCTTACTTTATAGGTTCCTTTTCCTTTATGGGGGCTACTATACCTTGGGGGCACCATCCCCATTATTACCACTATGCCTATGAGTGCTCATGCTTACGGTAGTACATGGAGGATTTTTATATGGTACTTGGTATAATCATATTGTTATCCAATCCTATAGGGGTACTTTGTTCTCTGAGGGAAATACCCCTCAGGGTAATAATCCTTACACCTTATCTATGGGGTACTTTTTTCTTTGATGGAAATATCCCTCAGGGGCATAATCCTCACACCTCATCTATTAGCCCAGAATGCCATTGGGCTGGGATGAATGATATCTTTGGTTCACACTCTTCTACCCTTAACTATGGTATGGGGAGACAATATGGTTCATAATGGGGTTATGTTCCTTACAACTCTTGTAGTCAATAATAAATTCATTTTCTGAAAAGTACATATTTAATAGACTTGGATAAGATGAAAAATGATCCCAATTTTCACAATACTAGGTGGAAACCCATGTCGACTGAGTTACCATCTGAAATTCCTAAGTTTGAAGGGAAGTTGGGATAGAACCCTTCTATGAATATCACCATCAATCATTTATAGTGTTCTTCTAAATCATTGGTGGATGATTTTGTGTGGTTAAGACTCTTCCAAAGATCCTTAATTGTTGATTCCAAAAAATGGTATATCAAAATCGATAGGGAATCCTATAGTGATTTTGCTTCCTTGGCTCATACTCTCCTAAACTACTTTCAGACACCTACTAGGAAATATACTATGATTAAATTTTTTTCCAACTTTAAACAAGATAATTCCACTCATATTTCTAACCATATTCATCACTGGCATAGATGCAAAAGGTTAGTACAAACTAGGCTTGTTGATGATGTAATTCAATACTGGTTCACCTGATCCATTTTTCCATATTTCACTAAGGATATCGCTATGAATGAGGTGGCTACTGAGGAGGAGACCATATTATGCGCTCAATATATTGATATGATTTACTCTCATTCTGGCACTTCCCAATGCTCCTCGATCTTCTACAGATCCACAATGACCTAAGTTGGGACCACACTCTAATGGTGTGATTGGTTCCATTTCCTATGATACTATGAGCCATCTAACTACACAACTAAGGAAAATTATGGTCACTTCTCAAGATCCAATAAGTTTCCCTAGCTCTAAAGATCAACCTCTTCTTCTGAGAAGTTCACTGATATTCTTATAGTGAATTCTAGATCGCCCAAGAATACTCAACGACCTAGCGATAAAAATAATAAAAAGAATAAATAGAAGAACAAAATTTCTTAGGAGGACATATAAAACCAACCTAGTTAGTGTGGGGGTAATAGTGAAAATCATTAAAGGATTAAGTTTCCTTACAATATTTGTCAAGGAGAATGCTTAAATCACAAGTGCCCTCATATGGATTAAGTTCATCACTTCCTTATGCCATTGGTATCCACCTAGTAGCAGGTCATTTTATCTCATCCATTCCTTGTCGAGACATAACAACAAGTGGTTGTGAAATCCCCTCCACCTCCTCCTAGGGAAAATGGGGGCAATAATATTATGGTCCTAGTAACAATGTTCCTATTCACATGTTACATTCTCAAGCTAATGTGACAACAAGAGTGAAATCATATGACCCTCCTAAGTCAAGTTCTACTTCTAGGACTCAACCACCCCTGATCCTTCCACTATTCTTCTCATACTAGATAAGCCCATGGAATAGATATATCTCCCACTTGAGGGTGTTGTGTGAAAGTAAATACACAATTCCAGTGTGTGGGTTGCCAAAAATTATAGTATTATTGAGGACTTATCCCAAGCATCATGTACCATGTCTACCTTGGCACTTTTGAAAAATTTCCCCATGTGGCACAAAACATTGTTAAATGATATTGGAGGGGTGGATCACTCTGATTCTATTATGATCACATTTAACTTTGATTCCCCTAATCCTAGAATCTCTCATTATGCTACCTTTTATATTTCAGTGTGTAATTTTAATTGCACCTTATGTCAAACTTTGGTGGGTGAAGGGTCTTATACTTGTGTGATTCCAGTGTCTTCCTGGAAAGCTATTGGTTCTCCAACACTTTGTAAGTCAAGTATCACTTTAAAGGCTTTTCGTGGACATCCCTTTGTGATTCAAGGTGTTCTTCCTTCATTTTCCATCGAGCTAGGGGAGAAAAATTCCTATGTTTATTTTGAATTAATTGATGCTCACTTAGATTATAAATTTTTCCTTGGCCATAGCTCATTTTCTACCATGTGTGATGTTGTTTCTTTGGTGTTTCATGTGCTTTTCTTTCCCCATGAAGGAAATATTGTCATGATAAATCAATGATATTACTACATTTCATTAACCAATTCTATCACTATGGTAAACATTTTTCCATTCCTTGGAGATAGATCCTCGACTTATGAGAGTGTTGGTGCAGGATTTTCTAAAATACCATCTCTTATTGGTTTCTTTCCTTTACCCATGCTCAAAATTCCTTCTTATTCTACCACTTCATCTATGCACATTATCTCATCTGTCACCTGTGGACCCCATAGGTCTCCTGACCCTTGGGTGGTGCCTTCTATCTTAGAATTTTATTAGTACGGTGAGCATATGCCACCTTTAGTGGAAGATATTTACTCCTCAAAAATCCTGTCAATACCTCTTGATGTTAGTCATAAACTCCATCCCAATATGGAATATGATCAGACTCCTTTCCCCACATGGGTCGTCACTCCACCTATTCCATGTGACACCCTTGACAGTGAGTCTCCTTTTTCACTAGTCATATTGGATTTCATGGATTCCCCTATGATAATCCTAGGGAGATTATGCCTCTTCATGTATCTATTCTCCTAGACTTGGAAAATGTAGAATTTGGAAATGTAAATATTGAATTAACCTAGGGGGAATCTCCTTGGCCATCCTTAGAGGTGACACCTATGGACCAAGTCATATTTGGTTTCTAATGCTAAAATTTCCAGTGAATTTCCCAAATCATATATGTATGTCAACAAGTGTCTGGTACCCCCTTTATTTATTGATATTCCTTGTCAAGGAGCTACACTAGCTTATGAGACCACTCCCTTTCATGTCTTTGGGCCATTCTTGATAACACTATGATTTTGGGTTTTCCTAGTATCATTAAGCTTTCAGAATTGGGAATTTCAACTTTTTATGGCATGGACCACTCATGGTGTTCCATGTGGTACCTCCACTCCTTCATGAGTTCATGTATGGGAATCCTTGTCTTGTGCTCGGTAGTGGGCACACCTAGACGTGACCCATTGGATTGAGTTATGCTTATACATATTGTACATAGGAGTGTGTGTGATTTTTATTATCTTTTTTGGCTTGGTGTGTGAAGAGAGAACTTTTATAGTGTATCATATATGCCAACAAAAATACAAAAAAATATAAAACCCAAAAAATGAAAAATACCTAGTCTTGGTTTTACCTAATTAATGTTTTATTTCTTTCATTATATGATTTAACCATGGGTCTAGTCTATCTCAATGGTTTTTATAGGATATGATATAATTTTTATTGTGACATCCATTAGAATTTAGGTGTGTTTATCTTGAAACTGATATATAGGGTAGGTATGATATTGTCATTTACATTTCATTATTGATTTCCATTACCATCTTCATTGTTCCTTAGGTCTAACCCGATCACGATGTGATATCAATCTGTCTCTCTTATGCACTTCGTAAATTATAGTAGGGCTTACCTATAAATTGATTCCTCAGTTTATCACCTCCATTTCGTATCAGTGTCCATGCAATTTTAATCTTATCCCTTTTTGGAATTCATCCTTTTGACCTACCATGACTTATAATATTAGCCTCATTCTTCGTTTCTTCTTCATATTATGGCTTTATCCCAAGAGGATTCCATACTTTATATACCTTGTGTTTTTTTCATATTTTTAGCCTATTTTTTGCACATTGATAAGCCTTGGTTTTATTTTACGACTATTTCCATCCTCTGCTTGGCCTATTGCTTTGTTTTTCTTGGTGTTCTTACCCTTTCTTGGAGGGGCCACTTTGATGAGTGGTCTTATTCACCAACCTCTTTGACTCCTTATGCTTAGGGTGGTTTTGTGAGATTTGAACTAGTTGATACCTTTTATATCACTCATCCATCAAGGACAGGTTTCGTACATGTCCTTCTTATGATCATTAAACCCTGAAAGGAACCGAGTATCCTTTTATCTCCTCTTTAGGCTTGTTAAAACTATAAAAAAAAGGAACTATTAATATTACTTGTCTTATCTTTCATGATCATTAAACCATGAAGGAGAATAAAAAAAGAAAAGGGAAGGGGAATCGTTCACATGTTATTAGTCAACATGGAAATGCTAGTCACATTGTTCTTGAACATGGCACCTGTTTGATTCATTATCTCACAACTAGGTTTTAGCTTTCCTAGAATTTGTAACATACCTATGATTCTACTTACTCCTCTGGATGGTTACTCTTCTAATCACTATGGAGCATGTGTCCATGTCTCATGTGTTTTTTCTTTGTGTCACATGTTGCTCATTAGTTGATGTTGTCAAGTTGATTTAGTGCCATGTCGTTATGTGTTCAAGGGAAGTCTTAGCCTCAGTAGGTCATTTGTAGTCCTTGTTGACCATTTTGTCTTGGTCATCGCTGTGTAAGTTTTACTTCATCTTCTCTCAGTTTTTTCTATGTCAATTTATTGGGGATATAATAAGGACCTCCTTCGATGAATTTTATCTTGTTGAATTTAGCTCATTATCTATGAGCTTCATATAGGAACCAATAATACCTTGGAGCATACAATCCTCAGTGGATGGTTTCCCTAGGACCAATAATTTCCTTACCCATTTACCTCATTGACTTCCAATCAGTTAATTTCGCAAGTGTTCAATGTCAAATTGTTTATTCACAATTAGTGCAATGTGTTAGGTACCTTAGGGTCCATTTTAATTTTGGCGAGTCCCCCCGTGTTTATTAGTGGTACACCTCATTGATCGATAATCAGGCGGTTTCTACCATGATCGGAATTAGCACATATATTTGCATGTTGTAGGTTCGTTCCATCGAGATTGTGTAAAAGAACCTGGTTTAGGAGAATTTCACTCTTATATTCCACCCTTCCCATGATGCATTGAGGTTATGTATAATTTATGAAATTTGAGGAATACTTTGGGCCACCACTCTTTTATGTTTCCATAGTCCTATTGTTTTATATTGTGAAATAGATCCACATCACATTTTCTGATGGCTATGATATTTCTATTCTGTCACATGGATCCATTGTGTATTATTCGAGGCCATTTTATAGCATTTCATGTCATGGATCCGTAGTGTATTGGTGACCATGTTCAATTCTTGTTTATGACCAAGTATGGGTATGCATAACTTGGAGATGTTATCAGTAGGTTTTAGACTTCAACTCTTGAGTTCCTCTAATTTAGCTTTGTAGTCCTATCTCCATCCTCCCATTTTTAGATTTCAGTTTTTTTGTAATGCATTTTGGCCATCAATTTCTCTCTTGACCTCATGCAATAGGGGGCATCTGTTATAACCCTATTTTTAACTCCACTATAGTGAGAGAAACCCATGTTCAAATTACCTCAGTTGCAAGACAAAATGCATCCCATTTCACCCTTTATTTTACTTATATTAGTCTTACTAGGGAATTACTCCATGTTAAAAGGGTGAAACAACATAATTCAATTATTTATCATAATTATTTCTTCACAATTTTTTAATTGTGAGATTGTTAATTATTTCATAATTGATAAAATTGAGAAAAAGATCAAAATTAAGAAAATTGTTCTAGAATTTATCATTACCAAAGAGATAAACTTGACCCACTTATGTATGATTTATCTAGGGGTCCATTATTGTATAAATTTCCTAAATTCTCAAGCCCCTAGGTATCTAGATACATTCTCGAAAATGAAAAAATGAACCTATATAATCTCACACTATCATCAGGAAAGGGGCTAGATCTAGGGTTTATGATATAACACACGAGCTATAATCTTGTGAGGGAAGAGGAGGTTAGGTTGCCAAGTTGGACAAGAGATTACTCATGCTAGAAGGTATAATTGTACTTTTTGGATAATTAATATAGAAATTTATTCCTCTCCTATGTACATGTTATTCTGCTTATTATATTCATGTTGGTTTATTATATCAGCTAATCGACGTCCCTTTGCATAAGGAAATTGTTATATTTTGGTAGTGTTTGTGTAAAGGATACAAGATCAAGTATTGTTTGGAGCAAGATCTTCATATGAAGGAAAATATATATTGATTTGACTCAGGCCCAACATCTGTCATTATCTTGCGAATTATCATGTTCCTCATTCATCCATCTTCTTGAATGAATATGCATGGATGCATGACATTGTATAAGGAAATATTTTTCTTTTTTGATTTCTTACATGATCTTATATTCTGGTGATTTTTAGGACAAAGATAACATATAAAAAAACCCCTTATGGATATGCATCCATTGCCATAAAAAATACATAATCCAAAGTAATCAGAAAAGAATGTCAATCTTGACAATAAAAGGACTAATGTTGACAATGCTCTACTTTTTAAAGGTTTCAAGAAGAACATATTGAGTGTAATTCTAATGGTTGATAGAGGACATGAGTTTAGATTAAACTCTAAAGGATGTAGAATTAGGAATGAAGACTTTGGAAAAATAGTGGAAATGGGAGCTAGGACTCCAAACAATATATATGTATTGAAAGGAAGGAAAGATAGTGATGAGAAATTAAAGGTAATATCTCCTTTAAAACCTAAAAAAATTAGAAATATCCTATTGTAGTCCATCACACCATATCTTATTCACATGTTTCACTACATAAGACAAAAAATATATCCATATTAGTAAGACAAGGAATGAGGACTACAAATGATGCATACATGTCGAACAAAGGAAATGAAAGAGTAGATGTAAGTAAAGGAAATGCAAGTGAAACCTTATATGAAACAATTGTTTAAATGAGCTATTAAAGAAATGGAAGCCATAAGAAAAAGACATGACATAAAAAAATGTACAAATGATGAGAAATGCATTAGATATTTAGTGTTCATACAAGAATGACCAAGATGCACATGATATTAGGATTTGGAGGAATCAACAAGTCAAAAGAATAAAGAAGAATCACAACAACCCATTGCCTAGAATAATAACAAAGATTATAGAAGACAATATACAAAGGAAGAAGGTGAAATTATTGACCCAACACATCCCCATGCTACATCAAAAGGCTTAAGATGTAGCAAATATAGATCAGTAGGAAATTATATGTGGAACAATGTGAATCATAGAAAGTGGTGCTAATTAAAAGGAATCTCAATTTAGGAGGAGTTGTGGAAAATAATAACACCTAATGTTTTAGAATGTACCTCATTTGATCAAAATGTATATCAAGGAAGCATATTTCTAGGGTAAGTCTAGAATATACAAATTATCACCAAATTTCATAAAGGAGCCTAGATATTATCACGAGTTTCTTTCACAAGGAAAGGTGGTAGCCATCCAAATATGTTAGGGATAGTTGTGTGCCAGAAGCTTAAAGATAAGGATATATAATTAGGTTAGGGGGAGCTACAATCTCAATAAATGTAGCATGTGTATAGGGAAGAGATTTGCACTTAAAATATGATGAAATGAAAATTTTCCATCCTTATATGTATC
This sequence comes from Pinus albicaulis, assembly GCA_034641835.2. Classification (NCBI taxonomy): domain Eukaryota; kingdom Viridiplantae; phylum Streptophyta; class Pinopsida; order Pinales; family Pinaceae; genus Pinus; species Pinus albicaulis. The sequence continues at coordinate 305,045,303 of CM076580.1, read as the reverse complement.
ATATTATTTATTTCAAAAGTTAGTAGCATCAACAGTCTTATATATTTAAGTAGGTGCATCATTTGGCTCTTTGAACAACCATTAGTGTATCATGGTATAGGTGAACAATAGCAGAAGGAAATTGTTTTCTTTGTTTTAGTGGATTTTGGACCATGATGCATAAGCAATTTAGTTATACTTGGTTTCAACCTCACTTGGGAGAATGAGAAACTGAATCTATTTTCCATTGATTTAAAAGGGTGAGAACGAGTAGAAATTAGCAATTCAAAGCAAGGGAGAGTGAGAAAAAAGTGGAACTTGAGTTATCGGAGTTCGTGGGCGTTTCAAAAAATTGACATGGGATTCAAGTCTATAGATGTCAATGACTAGAAATGTCTAGTGCAATTTCCTTTTATGACAAAGGGGGAGAATATTGGTAGTTTGTTGTTGTCATTGATGTCAAGTAATTTTATGTTTAGGGGGTAGTGGTGTCATTGTTAGTTAACATGTCTAGTGTCATTATTTGTTGATTATATGTAACTGTAGATTGTTTGAATTGAAGTCATGAATGTATAACAATTATACATGTAGCCTAGTACCCTATATTTGTAGGAATGTTGTCTATACGGTACCATGTTCAAAAGAGCATAAACATGTCTTGGTTAGATATCCCTCTTAGAGAGCTTTCTAATGGTATATGGCACTTAGTATAACTACCTAGAATGAAGAGAGGCCTGAGTTTGAAGTGATGGAGTCCAAGAAAAATTCCATATAAGACAAGTTTATGCATTTGAAAAGTATTTGGTCATCCAGCATCAGGACATGCAAGGTGATATTGTTCAAGTGAAATTTTGGATGTGCATATGCCATATTAATATAGGATTTTTTGAAATATGGGCTTCATTGCATATTTAGGCATTTGGGGTGTGGAAGGAGTAACATGTAATATAAACAAAAAAAGTTGTATATTGTATTTATTAGATAAAGTAGTGGACCCCTTGACAGATCGAAGATAATTATGTGGTATATCAGTGGAATGCAAATGGCAGTGCAAGTGGTATGCATTTGGTGCTAGGTGGTAGTGACATGCACAAATGATGACATGGTTCATTGTGGTCATGGCACATGGCAGGTGGAATTGGCAATTTTTCAGTGGCCAAGTGGCCCTTTTTCGAGTGACGTGGTGGTGATATGGCATGTTAGGTGGTAGAGAGACAACATGGAAGATGATTTTGGAAGCCTCAATATTTTTTCTAGGAGGGTGTTTTCTAAGGCTTCATAGTGTTAAATATCTTGGCATATTTTCAAGTTCGAAAGTCTAAAAGAACATGAACGACTACTGAACATCCAAATTGAATTGAAGTAAGGGTAAAGTCTAATTTGGTCATCCAAGCCTCCTGGAGTGCAATAAAGTAGGACTTAAGGAAATGACCGAATCCTTATTTTTAACTAAAGGTTCAGGTGGACACTAGGAATAGGTGGAGGTAAGAATGGTGATATATGTAGAAAAAATTACTGATATGGAAACTTTATAATTTGACACATGGAACATGGTTTACATGTTCTTTGGTGGCTATAAAGTCATATACAAAGGGTACATGACAAGCTTGGTCAAGATTTCATTTTGAAATCAAGGTTCCATTCCTTTATTTCAAGGCATATAGGGGTTCACAAATTCACAAAATGGGTCAATTTCTAATTATAGGAGTAGATATAGATATAATGTAAAGTAAGCTAGGTCATGATTCACATGAACATGGTTCTACCCCAAAGTCATCTAACCATCAATCCCTCCATTGATAAAGAAAATAAAATAAGTTAAGAATTGACAGGATAATGAATTTCCACAAGGAAAAGTTGTATAATGTGACAATTCCTCATTAAAAAGGATACAAGTTTAAGAAATTTTGGGCCTTAGATCTTGTTTTTGGCCTGAGGTCATATTTTCTATGGTAGCTGAAGCTCGAGGGCCACGACCGTGAAATTTGTTTTCAAGGTGCCAAATTTAGAGGTTGGAAATTTGGTGTTTTGTGGGTGCTAAATTTATTAATGGATGAAAATAACAATGCCTAAATGGGTATAATTTAGAAATATCTGAGGTACATTTATTTATGTATGAATAGAGTGTGACTTGTTGGTTTAGTCAAGAAGTCTATCTGGTTTATTCAAGCAATAATTCCATGGGTAAAAGCCATGGAATGATGCCCATGGTAAATAAAGGGCCAAAAATATGAAATAAAATTAGAAGAACATAAGAGTAGTTATAATTATGAAAAATGAAGTTATGTAACCCCTATAAACTCATCAAACAATCAAATTAGCAATGTAGAAGGCGATGAAGTTGTGCTACAATGTGAAAAATGTAATTGAGTGTAAAACCAAAGTGATGAGAGTGTTGAGTATGTAAGAGTTTGGTTATGTAGTAGGTGAATACAAATATTGGTTAATATATAAATTTGTTACGTGTGTAAGAGAGAAACATACATATATGAATGTTATGATAAAATATGGGGCAAAAAAAATAGTTGCAGTGTAGACCAAAGCATATCTATTTTTTTTTATCATATCTGGGATATATGAATATAAGTAGAGCATAGATGGAATCTATAGATATAATTGAGTTAGAATATGGGGTGTTTTGTTTCTAAATATGTATGAGTTTTAGTTGAATATCTAGTTGATTGAGAGTTGAATCAGTGAGAGTAGTGAAATATAGAGATCGAATAGAGATCAAATAAGTTTGAATGTGTAAAATGAAAAGAAATCCTATGGATCCAAATTTGAAAATGGATGAAAAAGGGTTCTACTAGGTAAAGTAGGTTTTTTTTCACAAAATAAGGGATATAATTCTGCTTTATGTTGGTTCCTGTAAATTTTACGGGGTTATTTTCTCTTTTATCCTTGGTTCCTGCAAATTTTAGGGGGTTGGTACCTCTTTCAAGTTGGTGCCTATAAAAATTATTGGATGGGTGTGTCCTTCTGGTTGGTTCTAGTAAAGTTGATGTAACAATTTTTTGGAGACTACAATAATAATCTTACATAATTTTTATGGCTTTCTCCCTTCAAGGGTTTCCATGTACATCTAGTGTTTCTATTTGTTACTTATTTGATTGTTTATTTATTGTTTTAAATTGTTGTATGTTGTTGGTAATTGTTAAAATATGCCAATATAGTAATTCACCCCCACTCTTAGTATAATCATAATTCCAATAGGAATTTCTAAGTTTACATCAGTGGATTGAGAGCATATGTGACAAGATTTAAAAATTAAAATTGACTAACATAAACCTTGTTCTAATGAATGATCTAGAAGTGAAGAATTCCTTTTAAATGGAACTCTGGTTTCAATATTTTCTTTTTCCATCAATTATTAGTTATTGTATATAACTCTTTCATTGAAATATATCATATTTACCTTATACTACCATTGTATAAGATTAAATAACCATTCCAAGTGATCATCATTGTCTTGTAATATTATATGTACCTTTTAAATTTCTAAGATAAATATATTCCAATGATGATTCCTTTTATAAACCCATGTTCCACTTCATTTCAATAAGAAGAATGAAATTTGTGTTGATTTGTTTTGTGGAAATGAGAGGTATTCATGCATGCCTAAGTCATCCTAGAAGAATTATGAATAAAGAATTAAAATAAAATTGATTTATGAAGTATTATGTAGGCTCAAGAAGTCAAGTAAGACCAACTTATGAAAGGGTATTTCCATCGGGTTAATTTACCCCATTCAACTAGTATATATAAAGGATGTGACATCTCATTTTATCCACCAAGAAATCAATTTTATTCTTCATCTTTATGAGTTCTCTTGGAAAACCGCATGTATGGAGAAAATAAGGAAAAGTTGATTGTTTGAACAAGTTTGACTCAACTACTTTGGGACAAATTTGACTAGAGTTAACTGAGTTTCAATAGGGCCACATGTACACAGGAATTTGATTGCACTTTACCGCGAGGTTGCGGATTTACCATATTCTAACCATTTGACCAACATTGACTTCTGTGCATTTTGGTTGGTTTGACTTGGTGCTACTTTGACTAGTTGCTGCAATATTCATGATCACTTAGAAAATAAAACATGAGATCCAAAGAACATATACATGAAGGAAAAACGTGCATCATAAAACATCAACCAACAAGAGAACATAAAAAATACATATCTTTCTCAATAAATTCTAGAATAAAATCAAGAACAACCTCACTCATGTCCATATCTATCATGCACCCATCAAAGGATTAGCACATCAGCAAGTAACCTCTAAAAACAGGCATAAATGATGAATCAGGGCACCATGAAACACCTACAACATATTCTTTGGCTCCAACAACACTTGCGAAAAAAATCTTCAATCCAAAACATCAACACCATCAAGTAGCTCCATAGGTAGGCAAGGTATACAATCGAATAATTTGGGATTCATGAGTGATATGTAGTTGGTTTTTTGTGTGTATAAGTATTGGTGGTCGGTAAGGGTAGTCATCCACAAGCCAAATACTTTACCTAATTTATTCCTTTCCTAGCCTAATTTTCATCTCCCATTAGCTTCGTATTCATATCCCACTAGCTTTGTCTTCATCTAAATTTATTTTCATCACCACCAACCTTGTTTTAATCAACATTAGTCCCATTTTCATTTAGCTTGATATTCATCACCCTTAATGCCCTTCAACAATCCCCATCAAAATTGGAGAGTTAGCTAGCCAACAAGAAAATAATTGGGGCTAGAGGAAGGGAAAATTGAGGAGGAAACCTCCCCCAAACCAAGGGTAAACAACCCATGTCATCCATGACAAGGCCAAACACCAGATCAAAAACATACAAGAAACTAAAAGAACCAACAACCTTGCTATAGGAGAAAGAAGAGGTGCTACAAGAGAAAGAAAGGGTGCTACAGGAGAAATATAGGGCTTCTACAAGAGGAAAATATTTAGAAAAAATGTTGCAGGAGGAGGAAACAACATCAAAAGAGGTATAAATAGGCCCCGAAGAACTCCAAGAGCCTCAATCACCGCCTAACCTAGATTATTGTTATAAATTTGTGAAAGTAGGAAGGATTTTTCCCGAAAAATTTGCAGTACCCCTCTTATTCAAATTGGAAGAAAGAGAGGGGTTGGTCTCACAAATGGACGTTGATTGAAAAATAAAAGAAGGTAGATGATGTGGGACAACAACACCAAGTATGACCATCAAATTAGTATTAGGATCAAATGGGACGCCTAGAGCAGGACCATCCATGGATGAGTTCTATTAAGAAGAAAATTCCTCTACAAATGCCTCAGACATCAAGAATATACCAAAGGACACCATGATAAAGGAAGGACAAAGGGAGAAGGCTAGATTTCTAAAGGGTGAGCAACAATTTCAGTAGGGGGGAGATGATGGGCCCCATAATCGTCTGTTTTATTAGGCCCATTTGATTATTTATAAACACTTAAAAGATGCATTTTACCCCCTTTTTTGCACACAATAGAGTTAATTCATAGTATTAATGGGTCATTAGGAATTTGGTTTATCCTTGCTTATTATGAGCATAATATTATTTATTTTTGTCGAATATTGTTAGAATATTGGGAAGATTATGAAGATTTGGAGGATGAGATAATTGAGGGACTTACTCCCTGCTATAGGAGGATCAAGATTGGATAATGAATCAATAGGATATTATGAAATTATTGCACAAATTATAGAGCTCCAGTGATTGAAAAAATCTAGGAATGTGTTCCCTATCATTTAATGCAGATTCCTAGTGTTGGGAACCATATCCACTATTTGAGGGATTTTTTAGGGGTTAGATTCCTCCTTTCAAGGAAAATTCTTCCCCATCAATTTTTATAAGTACCAATTGTAATTTTCCTCTAGGGGAATGTATTTCTTAGTGTTCTTGTAGAGAAACCTTGTATTTTTGGAGCTCCACTTTCATTTCTAGAAGGGGTGAGCTTGGATTGCTTCAAATAATGAAGTTTGGTGCGATTTTTAGCTTCTAAAACTTGGTATCCTTTATATTACTCCAAGTATCCTTAGTATTTCCCATCCCAGGAGCTTCAGAGTCATTTTTTACAATTTGTGTTTATTCTTTTCACTTCTTATTCACATGCATATCTTATTCTTGTTTTTCCTTTTTCTTCATGTAGAATTGATGCTTCTTTTGTTGTAGGATTGGGTTGAATGATTGAAGTGAGTTCTTTTTCAGGTTATTTGTAGGGCCAAAAGCATGATGAATCCTTATAATAACTTTAAAATTCATATTCATCATTGAGCTACTTGGATTGGATTAATAGTTCACAAATCTAGAATTTTTGCAAGTACCTTGTAGCAAAAAGTAGTAATTTTATGCTATTTTTAGAACATGTTAATGAGATTAAATTGAGTTGATTCCACTTGTATTGGGTGATAAAAATATTTAGGTTAATATAAAATTTACCCCATTTAATTTTTACTTGATAAGGTTAGGTATTTGATTGGTTAACTAGCTCACTAGTTCTTGATTTTCTAGATTTTATAGTAATTTTCTGCTATTTTTTAGCACTTGTTAACAAGGGTGTTTTGGAGTGATTCCAATTGGAATGGAGTCCTAAGGTATACTAATTAATAAAAAAATTGTTACCATCCCATTTTCATTTGATTTACTTGGTCATTTGGTGAGTTATCTCCTCCTGTAAAAAAATGTGACCTCGTGTAGCAATTTGGTTTCACCTGTAGCAACCGCCTATAACACTTTTGTAGCACGTGTAAACTTGACCATATTTTCTCCAAAATATTGGTTTTGTCTATTAGGCTTGAATCATGACCACTAGGCTATAAATACATGATTGAGGAAGAATAAAAACCACTTAGGACATGTCTTTTTATAAAGTATATTAGGCTTATTTATTTGAATTCATGCTCTTAGGATTTCAATTACAAATTGTTGTTATTGCCTAGGATTAACTTCTCTTCGAAGTAAAATTTCCATTTTTTGAATTATTTTAGGCTTTGATTTCATGAAATTCACTCCATTAAATTAGATCAAATAAAAAAATGACACGTTGTATGGTACAGATATCGTGCTGACACCTCTTAAGTTTGTACAAACCCTGGTTGATAATTTAAGTTGGTAGCCTTGGGAGTTGCAACATTCTTATTGCAATATTGGGGCTCATCACACTAGTGAATTTTATGTGAATTCACCAAGGGGAGAGATGGGTTATTTCCCACTCTCACTGAATCACTCAAGGGTTTTCATCCTAGGGCTACTAAGATAGAGAAATGAATTCTCCAATCCACACCAAAGGCAAATATTCAAAACCAAGATGTCCCAAATTATCTCCTCCTCCTCCTTTTAAAGACTCCATGGATAAATCTCCAAACTTCTAGAAGTATTTTATTTTACAATTGTATTATTATTCTAGAAGTTTTTCCTTGAATTTTTATTAAGTCACTTTTTTTCCCTTTCCCTTTAATTAATATTTCCCATTTTTAATTAAATGACTAATTAAAGTCATTTTTAAGCTAGGAAAAATGGTAAATCTCCCACCATACTCTCTTTTGCAACTAGAAATCACTTCTCAACATTGTGTCTTGTATATATTCTCATTCTCATTTCAATGAGCTATTACACTAAGGTGATTCATCAAATAATCCTCTTGGAATGCCACCTGAAGTGTAATAAATGAAGTTATGCCCAATAAAAACCTAGTTTTAAAAGAATTATCATAAAGTAACGAAACCATAAAAATGGATGTACTATAGAGGAATATAAAAATCAGGACATGATAAATCCTCCTACCCTAATATTGTTTGCCCTTAAGAAATTTGTATTTTTCCACCAAAGAGGCATCTTCAAAAAAATATCGAGATCCTATATGAACCACTATGCTACATCATGCCTCCACGCTAACCAGTCATGAATGGATTCCTCAATACTTGGATCCCAAACTCATATCCAAATCAACCTACCATCAATGAATCCACCTCGATCCAAAAGCAACCATGGACAATCATCAATTTCCATAACCCATGTATCTGGTTTTACTTTGTCTATGGCCATATATGCTACTCCACCTATACAATACCAACTCATCACCTCTCACCAATCCAACCCCTGACATGAACCGAGGTCAATCCCACCATGTGCATGTTGCGCTAGTGCTACTAGAATATTGATGAACTATCATTCCACATCCCTGTCCCCACTGAAACATGCTTTAACCCTCACATCTAAGCCTAGCTCTTATTGTACTATGCCCCTAACTAAGAATGATACACCATCAATAGGATAATAACTCATGATCTCCCGCCAATACAAACTATAGACACTTACGTAAGGAATACATCTATTGTGTTGATGTTGGTCCATGCTCAAATCATGTTTCTCTAACTGGTCAATAAAAAATATCTATATAATAAATATTGTCCCTCTCTCTATAATAGGAACACGTAGGAAAATTATGCTACAAGCCATGTCTATGTACTCCTGGAGAGGGTTGCTTCCTTAAAGTACTACAACTCTGCTAGTTGCCTATTCATCTATCTACTCCTCATTAGTGGTTGGTCGAAAATATGGTTGCACATCCTCCTTTATCATGGGATCAACATGAACCTCCAACTGCCTCTCCAAAAAAGACTCATCATGCATATTTTGCATATCATCCTCCTCAGCTGACTGATCCTCCTCTATGTTCTCTCCACGTTGAATCATAAGTCATTCATACGCTCTTTGATATCCTTCCGTCATGGGGATAATATTTTGCTCATCATACTCCTCCATCACAAATGGATACAACAACTCCAAGTGACTGCTCATACTCCTTAGAGGCATAATCATATGGACCCATGGACTAAACTATAAAATAAGAATCCTCATCTATAAATTTAGAGGGAATATCATCCTGATATACCCATGTAATCTCCTCAATGTCACCCAAAAATGAGTGGTTAGGCCCCAAATTTTCCTTGCAGATGAAGCAAAGTCCCTTTATCCATAGTTCATTCTTGCTACATGATCCAAAAAACCTGAGAAGCTCTTCCCTAGTCAATTGTCTTCCTAATAGACCAATATTCTACTCAACAAACCTTGCGGCGAGTTCATAAGAAACAGCTGAAACTAATTTTTCTCTCCTCCAAATGGCCAATAATCTAGACAACAACTCCTTGCAAATCGAATCATGGCCTCCCATACATGAAGATAAAATTGATTATAATGTGTATTTTGACTGTGTCAAGATGATGTTTCCTAATGTTGAAGAAACATTGGAATAATTGGAGATCAATTCATCACACTAGTCAAACATTATGAGATAAGATCTAACCATGGCCATGATTTCTAGAATCTAAAGCTTCTTCCCAAAGGTGGGTGTTGGCTTGAGAGGTCCTGACCCAAGTCTAGAGTTTATCGCATAACCAACAAACACTCCAAATATTGGCTCTTTCAGAAATTAGATCCTTGCGGAGATCAAAGTCTCATCCGAAGCAGTATGGGGGGGTAGTGGAACCAGGTTTCCACACCTTGAGGAAGAAAATAATGTGGTGGCCCTAAACAGGTTGATTGCAGAACTTAAACAACTCAAAAACAGATGCGTACAAATACAAAACAATACTTATCAGATTGATAGAGATAATGTAATTAATAGACATATCGCGGTTCACTTCGGCATAAATGTACAATAACCGAACCATATCCAGATCTATATAATGCGCGGTAACTAAATAAATTTATCCATGTGTTCAACCACCATGATAGCTTCATGCATAAATAAATGGTGTACTCGTGCATATACAATTAAGAAAACAGAAGTAAAGCAATCTCAAAACAGAACCAATAAACAGATAACACAATACATAACACAGTTTCTTTGCAAAAATATTATTTGTATTAGATTCCAACAGTTCAGTATGACAAACTCTTCCCTTAAAATTACCCTTCCGCACACACAGCTAGCACGAGCCTTTCTACCCAACCCAGACTAAAACCCTTAAAAAATGTATCATGTATGCATAAAGCACTTAGATCCAAAACATTACATTAAGTTACCTCTTACTTAGACTCGGTCTACATATTTATATCCATCTTAGAGCACAGATACTATGGTCTCAAACCATCGTTTGAGACTCAGAGTTTACCCTTAAGACCATTTTACATAAAAGAGGGAATTTGACCTGCCCCAAAGCCCCTTAACCTATCCGTGTAGTGCGCATATGCAAAAAGTATACAAAAATATATCCAAAAATGTACCCCAGGGGACCCCACTCCAACAGGCCCCCAACACAAACATGTGACTTATCCTGAGTCACTGTGGTGTCTGCTCCTTCACCTTGTGTTGGAGCACAGTAATAGAAGATTTGAGTGCAAACACCATTTCCAGAATCTGCGCAGTAGGTCCCCACGCTGGAATGAATAACTTATCTATAGTGTGCCCTTCAGTGGCCAATTCAATGCTCCGATGTGTTTGATGAATGGCCTTCAACATGCTATCTAATGTTTGTGACAGTTGCAGAGCCTCCTTGACCCATGGTTTCATCCTTGCCTCTAGTAACTGTTATTTCCAGCGTAGGTCCTCGATTTAATTTTGAATTTCCCAGCTCTCTTGTAAGCATGCAAGGCGCAGTGTAAGAATGAGAGTAGGCATCGCCATCCTAATATTCACGAACTGCTACTAATTTACGCGCAACTCATTGCGTAGATTTTGTACCACAAGGTCATTTTGAACTGAAGTCTAGAAACCCATGGCCTCATCCAAAATTTGATTGCATTGTGTGTTGGGTAGATAAATCAATATTGCGGACAAGATCGATCTCCCTAGTGCCAAAAGGTAATCTAGCAACAAACAGCCAAATAAACCTATCTTTCTCTAGACATATGCGATTTACAAAAGAATACCATAAAGGTGTTAAAATCTTACCGTAGATCCAGTGCTTGTTCGAAGTAATTGTCCTCCAGTTACTTGAAGGAGTTATCTTTAAATACCTGCAGTCACAAACAAGCAAACATTAAATAGCACCTATATATTAAATATTATAAATCATGCCTATCATGGTGATCAAGGAATCCATGAAATAAACAGTTAATTAATAGCTTATTGAGAAAAATGGATTCATTTGTATTAACTTTGAATAAAGAAAACCTTACAACCTTAGCCTTGATGTTGAACAAGCCTTCTCGGGGTCCGAAGCAGGAATATCCTCTACTCTGACAAGCCTTGCACTCTTCCAACCAAGACAGATAGAGGTATGTGATCTCTCCTCACAAAAATCTCAGTTAAATGAGTCTGAATCCCAACAGCACTTAACCTCAAATAATTCTAAAGCTTGAACTCCCCTTGAGGCTACCCAATGCCTCTTTTTATAGTGAAAAAGAGGAGGTTTCAGTTCCAACTATGAAGGGATAGAATCCTCCTTCAAAGGGATAAGCTCCTCACATCAAGGGGTTATCTCCTTAAGGTAAGGGATACATGAACCTCAAAAGAGCGGTTCTCCCACTATAAGATTCATTCTAGAGGCTTCTAGAATTTACTGAAAGTGATATTTTTGAGTTTACTTGTGCCTTTTTAATCTTTTACAGGGGTCCGCACCCATAACACAAAAAAAAGTGCATTCAAGTATGCAAGAGTCATGAACATTAGGTGCGGGACCACAGGCAAGATGAAGAGAAAGTGCGATACCAGAGTTAAGGAGATTTTTAAGAACTTTTCTCTTATTTTCAAGGCTTGACATGAAGAACTGATATGTTAGACTTGCAAAGGAGGAGGTATGAGTGATAATGAGCTCATACATATAGTATAATTTCAGCATGACAATTTTCAGTGCAACATTGTGTGACTGCGGCATTGAAACTATCAGTAGCATGCTTCACTTCGGGAGCACTCTTTGCTCTGACTTCTAGCAGGGTTTCAAGCTGAAAATTCAACTACAAGTCAACGATATGATGGGAAAAATCGGCCTTGACAGTTTTTATTACCACGTGCAACACCTTTAATGCAGCATCCAGTCATTCTAATTTTCTTCTGGGCCAGCTTGGTAAGGACTGTTGGTACATCACTAAACACTTGCTCGATCTTGTCTTCGAGCGCAACACGCTAATCTTCAGTTGTGTGGCAAACTTCCTCCACTATTTTTTGTCTCTGTTGTGCCTCTACAGCCTGCTACTTTGATTCTACGATAGTGGTGTGAGCATGGGCTTCACAGAATTGGATCTCATCTACAATCATAGAGTGTATCATGTGTAATTTTCCTACATGTAAAACAGAAAAATTTATGTTAATATCACCACAACCTTTGAACTGGACGCGCTAGCCGGGATATACGTGGATGGTCGACGCAGGGATTTGAACAAGATGAACATCCATGTTTGCTAGTAAGGCTATGCTGAGCGTCTACACATTGGTTTCATGCGCGCCCTCTCACATCTAGCTCTCTTGTGCAACGCTCACATGAATCAGTCTCATTTGAACTTTTAACTCCTAAATGCCAAGCTGCACCCCCTTTAGCACAGTCTTGTAGTACACTTCTATATCTATCCATCTATCCTCTGTAGCGAACATGACCGTGTTTGCAATTTCATTCAAGTCATCTTTGGTCAGTGTCAGGACCTCCTCTCCACCATCTTTAGACCATTTTATTTTCTTCCTTGATCCTCTAGTGGCCTGAGAATCACTCTTTGTTCCTTTAGAGGTTTGAGTTTCTACCCACTCCTCTGTTTCTTTGGGTGCGGCCCCATTTTTCTCAGGGGCAGTGTCTTTCTCCAAATCAATGGTGTTGTCAATTGTATTCGGCATGGCTTCTTTCTTTGTTGTATTATCAGTTGTCTTCTCTGGCTGGGTACCAGTGCACGTCTTGGTAGGTGTTTTAGGAATAGATGTTGATGCACCAGGTTCCAACCATGCTAGTGCCCACTCTACAGTGACACGCAACAAATCGTCCTTAGTGACTAGATATGGTAATTTAGACCAAACTCCTTCGACTGCGCCCTTCGCATGGATATGCATGTTGTGGAAGGTCGCCTTGAAATCAAAAATCATCTTATATTGGTCATATAGTGTCAAAGATAGCCTCATCTTAAACTACACTACTTGATAGAGAGAGGCATCGAATAATACCCATAATATCTTATTCTCCACGATGTGTGTGGGGACTGATGAATTCCATAGTGTAGCGTACTACGCAGATTCACACATTTGTGTCTCTATCTCATGAAAGTGTGTTTCCTTTGGGGTCTTCCAACCAATTAAAGCTATCAGTAACAACACCCAATCATAATAAAAATGCTTGCCCTCTTCCTGCGCTTTGTGAAAATTCTCCAAAAATGCCTTGCATAAGTAGTGGGACCAATTCTAGATCACTCATTTTTCACACTATCCTGCAATTGGAATGACTTGCGCAAAAACCTCCTTGGGCCTACACTTTCGCATCATATTATAGGCCAAGATGAGCATCCCAAACTGCACATCCTGATCATTAATATCTCTTACTATGAATCCTATGCTCTTGCACGAGACTTGGTACTTTTCTTTAATATTATCTACCATCACCTTTTCTTGCGCCTTTCCTCCAAAATCAACCATTGGATCTGCACCTTTATCAAGTAGGCCAATGATCTGATGGACCAGTGCATCATCAATGGGAATGATCTCATCCAACCACAGTGCATCATCATGCATGAGTGCAAGAAATTTATGAACACATATATTATTTATCGGGTTGCGCCCGAAGTGAGGGACCTGCAATTAATTGAAAAAGGCTTTCCTTGTGCAAGCCCATCACCCATATCTTCATCTCTAAGTGCACAAGTCCCCCCTCATACTATACATGATCTAAGTAGAGCTCTGGCGGAAGTTCAGAAAACTTATGAATATCTGTGATGTCCCAACCCTCAATTTTCAGCTGCGGTATTTTTTCAAACATGTCGTCTTCAAACGGGACATTTTTGGGAATTAGTGGTGTGTTGATACTTGAGCACAATTTGTCTAGATATTTTGGCACTCTAGCTCATGCTTTGCATAGTGCGACATAGGTCAAAAAACATGATAATGGGGCCACTTCAACCACATCCTCCTCTTCCTCCATAATTTTCTAAGGGACCTCTGCCATGGGTCACTTCTGGCACTCAACTATAGTAGAGAGAATATTTGGAGTCTTTTACCTAGGGGATTTACGATTTCTCAATGTCTGAAATTTCTTAGACTTTGTGGGTGCAAGTATTTCAGCAACCGACGCAACAAGATCCATCAATGCAGCATGATCCTCTCTAGGGCACATAGCTTTCATGCTGGGTGGAATTATGTATCCAAAACCCCTATGACGCAACTCCTCCTCAAACCCCAGATCCAAACCAGACATAGACAATGAATATTTTGTAGAAATCAAAGAGCTTAAGGTAGACAATTCACTCAGAAATAAAAGGGAACTATTTCAACCCCATAGGTCATATTTATAGGTTTGGTGCATCTTCAACAATCCCTTATGAATTAATGTGGCTCCATAAATGACAAAACGGTCACAAATCTAGCAAAATCCCTTCATTAAATTCAACCTAGATGCTCCCATAAATGGCAATAAAGCTTGATTTTCCAAATTTACTATTCCAATGGTTATATTTTGGCACCTATGCGACCCAATCAACCTCCTCATGCATCTGATGCATGCGTGTCGCACCTTTCTGTGCATCTGTCATCCCCTCTTGCGCAGATCCAATACTCCGACCATATAGTCATTTGGTGCGGATAGGGTCATCCCTATATATCTTCAATCAACTTCCGTTGACATAACCAAGAAGATATTCTTCTCTTAAGGTGGCTAAGCACACAACACCTCCATTAATGATCTCCTTAACAATATATGGCCCTAGCCAATGCATCTTCAACTTCCCAGGGTGGCGGGAAAACTTGTTGTCATACAACAAGACCAAATCATCTTCCTTAAACACCTTTTTCCTGATGTTCCTATCATGCCATGCTTTTTCACGTGCCTTCTAAACTTTCTGGTGACAATTTTCAATAAAAAAATCTTCTTCCAGTGCGACAACTATTCTTCCATAGCATCTGCTTATGCCATATTTGTGAATGTTGCAATGCGCAGACTAGGAACAATGAACTCCATTGGCAACACAGTTTCTTGCCCATATACCATCATGAACGATGTCTTACCAGTTAGCTTTTTACATGTTGTCTAGTATGCTGAGAGGACTATAGGTACGCACTCATCCCAATCATTTTGGTTAGCATTGCACACCTTGGTAAGCGAAATCTCCAACATCTTATTGAACGTTTCCACCGGACCATTTTCCTGTGGATGATAGGGAGTGCTCTTCTGATGATGCATATGGAATTCATTTGTTAATGCTTCAATGAATTCATTCACAAAATTTGTATGTTTATCACTTATTAAAATCTTAGGAAATCTAAAGTGGGTCACAATATTCTCAAATATGAACTACGCAATTGTATCTATAGTAAAACCCTTCATAGGCTTAGCTTCATCCCATATTGTTACATATTCAGTCACACTGATTATGTAACATGCACCACTCTTATTTCCTAGAGGGTTAATAGGTACAAAAAATTCTATAACCCATTTATCAAATGCTTGAAGTGCAATCTATGGATGTACGGGAATCTCATCTCTACGTGATGGATTTCTGGTCCTATAGCATACATCGCATGCACGACAGTTTGCATAGGCATCATTGTGCAATGTGGCCCACCATAAACCAGCTCACAAAATCTTCTGCATGGTTTCCTTACCTACATAATTACCATCAACAACCCCTCAATGAGATTCATCTAATATTGCATGCCTTTCATAATCCAAAACATATCTTCGCAGGACTTCATTTGCACCCATTTTGTACAACTAGAAAGCAATAATAGTGAAGTATCTTGCGCGCACCATGAGATCTTTCTTTTTTTGAACCTTATATTCGTCAAGTGCATGTATAGTAGTCAGAAACTGAATAATATCAGTGAAATTCTCATCAACTACCTTAATCGCAAATAATTGTGCATCTGGCAATCCATCTTCCAAGTTTGTAGGTTCTTCACTAGTCTCAATGCACAACATATGTTCTGGCTCAACATCCATTCTTCCTGGTTTCACAATGATATCAAAGTCATATTCCTGGAATAATAACAACCACCTATAGATCTTCCCCCCGCCCCCCCCCCCCCCAAACATAGGCTTGTTGACCAGGTAATTCAAGGTAAAATTATCTGTAAACATCTTGAAATGTCCTCCTAATAGGTAGTGGCAGAATTTCTACAGTGCATAAACCATCACTAATCCTTCTCTTTATGTGGTTGAATAATTCCATTTTTTTCTTGAGAGCTTTCGACTGGCATAGGAAATAGGGTGATCAATCTCTTCAGTTCCTAGCTACACTTAAATATATCTGAGCACGATACAGGAGGCATCAACATGCACATGAAACACCTTTAACCAATTTGGAAATACCAGTATGGGCATAGTGACCATATTTTCCTTCAGCAATTCAAAATTCTTGTGACATTTCTCATCCCAGCATAATGTTGCATCATTCTTGAGCACCTTCTCCATGGGTGCAATTATCAGCGCATAAAATTGAATGAGATTTTGATAATAGCCAATGTTTCCCAATATTGAGAGCAATTGTTTGACATTCTCAAGTATTGCCATATTAACAACCACTATGATTTTTAACAGACCTACCATCAGCCCTTGTTGGAAAATAATTATTGATCAACGGTTGTCATTGATGTAAACCCAAGCAGCACTAGGGGCAACCCCAATATTTCATGGGAATTTTTACCTACCAAATTAATATATTCTGGGTCAAGAATGTTTTCTATGGTTTCTGTTAGCACTCAAATCTACCTCAGGCTGAAATGAAGTAAAACTCAAGGCTACATCAAACCACGCTCAGCCTCGTAGCTAGCCCTACGAGGACAGGAGAGGGCTCTCTCCGTCAATCTCGAGAAAATAAGCAATAGGATGCGAGATGACTTACAATAAGAACTGATTTTAGGCTAGTAAAGAGATAGGTATGTTTAATTTTTGGTTTTTTGGGTTTTCGCTGGAGTAATGGGAAAACAAATTTTGGGTCCGGGGATAAGGTCAGACCTTTGCAGAGTTCAAGCTGGGGCGAGGTAGGTGACGATCTTGATGCTTTAAATTGGATATATGGATAGATTAGACCGACGAGGAGCTGAAGAGGGCAAAGAAGAACTTGGATCCTCTCCAAACAGCTGAAAACATATAGAACTAACTGAATTCAAAGGCTAAGCACCGTAAACAATGGATTCAACCTTAATCACTCATTCAACTTAGTTCAGAAGCATAATGAAACGATGGCATACATTAAACATGAAGAAAATTACAGTAAACAAAGGAGAAACATCATCAAGAACAGAACACCACAAGGATCCCAACAAGTGCCGCAAAACCCCTGATCTTTCCTTAGCCAAAATATGAAAATATGTACAATAGTATCAAAAGTATCCCAAGAGTCCAACCTCTCCAACCTCTGAAAATGATTGAGAAATTACAATATATAGATCACTATAACACCTTTCCCCACCTCTAGGGGTCGAATTCCCTCTTCAGGGATCAGTTTCAACCAATTCTAATCATGGAACTACAATCTAGGCAGCTAACCACTTGCCTCTAAAAGAGTGGAAACTGATCCATTACATGATTTTTTACTCATTTGAGAGTGAATCTTCTAGAAGAGATAAAAACAAGCCAAAGTTACATGCCAAACATGATTTTACATCATAAAAACCCAAAAATTCTATCCAAAAGCAAAACTGGTCCATAATAGGCGAAATACTGAGCTGGCAGCTGAAAACTCAGAAAAATCTCTAGGTGGGTCGCTCCTGAACTGCGTGGGTCGCTCATGTTCCAGGCTGATTTTTAGGTAGCTCCCGACATCCAAATTGAGCTCATGATAGCTCGTTGGAAAGCCCTGGATGTCTAATTTCCAACCCAAGTGGAATTTATGAATTTGGAGTTGATTTGACCCTCCAAAACCTCATTCTCCCAGAGGTACTTCCTGCTGGTGCAAAAGGTGGCAGCAAGGTGGTTTTCATGGTGTTTTTGAGCTCTTTGACCATCCATATTTTGATGAAATGCTTAGGTAATGTCTGAGGATGCATAATTAACCATGAAAAATCCAAAAATACAAAAATTTCCTCCAGCAAGTGTCCCAAAAAAAAGTGAGCATATGAGGGTGAGACCCACTTAACTGAAAAACCTGTTTTTTGACCCAAAAATTTGAAAATGACAAAATTTTCTCCAAATTTGCCCAAATTCGGAGCGGAGGTCCTCCATCATGTGTCCTGCCCAGTCAATGAAGCCTCGGCCAAAATCCGAAGTGGATTAGGCCTTTTTCGCCGTCGAAGTGCCTTGCGCAACCTCCTCTTCATGATCCTCATCCTCGCTTTGCAAACATGCATGCGAGCCCAGTAATGGCCTTTCATGTGGCGAAGCAAGTCTTTGTATCGATTGGCCTTCGCCAACAGCTTCTCCAGATGTATATTTACCCGCGTGAGTACAGTATCTCTGTCAGCTGGTGTCATGTCACCGGGCCTCTTTCGATTCCACTGCCTGTCCTCACGGATTTGGCGCACCTCATAAAATGTGAGCTCATCCGCGAGCTGTTTGTTGCGCTGCTCCAAATAGTTAATCACCCACTGAGCCTTCTGCAATTGGTCTTTCAGCTGGTCATTCTCGGCCCTTTGCTCCTGGATGACTTCCCTCAGCTTCGAGCTAGGAGAGCCTGTATCAACATCAATGACTGTCATATCGGTGTCCCGGCCTCTTGATGGGCCCTCATCATGCATGGGCCTCTTGCCCCTCTCTTGTACCTGTACCTGCACTGGAGAAGAAAGCGAGACCCTTTCCACATCACGTGGAGATAATACTCGCCGTGTCGATGAAGTCGGCAGGACCCCTTCCACCTCACGTGGAGATAGTACCCGCCGTGTCGCTGCAAATAAGGCCCTGTGGCCTCGCTGATATGTCTGAACCAAAGGAGTGATAATATGCTCAACCTCAATCATGTCGGGCTGGTGTGAGGGCTCTCCTGCATCATGAACCGCCTCGGGAGGCTGCTGTGGCACTCTGAAAAAGTCTCTAGAAATGAAATCTTCCCGAGTGATGCCCTGCTCTGCCAACTGATGTGACACCAAGATTTTGATCAAAGCGAAATGATATATACTCCTGTACTGCTGCACTGGGCTCGTCTTCTTCTGCACAAATGTCACCATCCTCTCTATGTTGTGGTGTATGAAATACGGAATATTCATCATACGCACCCTTGTGAAGTGCATCAGCAAACGAACATGATATGAGAAAAGACGAGCATACCTGCCCTCACAACTAAAATACTGAATGATGAGCCTCATGAGTGGTGCATACTCATCTCTCAAGAATCTGAATGGAAAAACTCTGCTCAAGTAAGCCACATATCCAGCTTTAATGTATGGCTCATAGTGAAATTTCTCTAACTGCTTACCCTTGCTCCATTCCTCGCCTATGTTCGGTATGCCAGTGGCTTGAGCAATAGTCAAAGGTGATACAATGAAATAAACCCCAGCAAGGTTTACCCGATCACCCCGTAAATGAAGAACAAACAGACGTGCTAATTCACGATGAGGTCGGGTTTGTACAACCATCTCACAAAATCTGAAACATGACAAGAATCGAAAACAATCCATAGCTAATGGACATGCCTGCAACCGAGCCAAAGAAGTAGGCTCCTCTCTGCGATGATCACCACTTCTATTTTCTCTGCGTGAACCCCGTGGCACATTACCTTCAGCCACCGAATCACTGCCTGACCCTGGCTCATATTCTGACTCTGTCTCTGACATATCTCTGATCAAGCTTTTGGCAATGTGTATACTGATATGAATGCAGTGAAAGCAAAATTAGGATGTATGTTTTAACACCCAACCAATATTCCCATCGTCAAAGCACCATCAAGGAATCAAATCATGGATAAAATCTCAGCTTTAAATGGATTGGAAAAGGCACAATCTCTGTTTTGAATGCAAACTAAATTTTGACCAAATAGGAGCAGGCAACCTTCAAAAGTTTGAACACATCTAGTCAAAGGAGAGCATGGCATTAATAGTAATATGTTTGTCTATGAGTAATGATCATAAAGGTTTCAATGGGCAATTTGAAACAAAGTTATGAGCATATTTTTACATTGGGCAGTGAGACTCATTACAAACACAGTCAACATGGCACAAAGGGTTTTATCATGGTATAATAATAGCAATGGTTAATATGGCTAAATGGGCATGAGAGCAATATGATTTTAATGTTATATGGAAGGCTGGACATATTACTGCTTTAAGATAGCAAACACATTCTTTCCACCATTCATTTTCATTTCAAAGCCTGAAACCAATAATACTATGACTGTGGGGTTTTGAATCCTCCATCTGAATATTTGAAACCACCAATGATGCCACAAATGCGTTTAAAAACATCAAACAATGGATAGAAACCTGTTTGAAGGTAGCTTGAGTCGATTCCAATCCAAACTGGGCGCTCAAACTAAATTTCGAAACCCTGTGTCTGCGTGGGTCGCGCAGCCTCTGCGTGGGTCGCTCGGCCCAGGTGGGTCGCGCACCTTGCAAACCTACACTGCTGAACTGACTCTGCGTGGGTCGCGCTGCCCAGGTGGGTCGCTCTGCCTCCACGTGGGTCGCGCAGCCCCAAAACTCTGTCCACGCACTTCAAAACTCTGAAATCGGCCCTCCACTTTGCAAACACGATTTGGGAGCTATGAATTGTTTCAAATGAAACTTGTTTGGCTTTTATACATGTCACAAATATCTTCACAATCAGATTTTATTTCAAATCAAACTTCAAACCCATATTACAAATGTTTTTTGTAATTTCACTTTTGGCTTTTCAAATACAAACTTCCTTTGGCTTTTTTGAGGTCGATACTAATGATTTTGCTGTCTTCTTGCAGGGATATGGCTATCTTGGCTAGAGAAAAGACCAGGGGTCTGCTTTTGACAATGTCTTCATGGCGGAACAATTACAATTTATTACAAAATGATAATGACAAATTTCTAGTTCCAAAACAGAGTTTGGACTAGAAATATATATTTTTTTTAAAATGCTGATGATAATAAAATAAAAATCACAAGTGCTGGACTTTCCTCACCTTGCAGGCTTTATGACTAGTATATAAATGACTCAAAAACCCTAGACACCAAGACCTAGGACACTTATTGACATTTTTAATGACCATATATATAATGACAATAACTATGAATAATTTTTTGAGG
Source organism: Pinus albicaulis (assembly GCA_034641835.2). Lineage (NCBI taxonomy): Eukaryota > Viridiplantae > Streptophyta > Pinopsida > Pinales > Pinaceae > Pinus > Pinus albicaulis. The sequence continues at coordinate 305,024,045 of CM076580.1, read as the reverse complement.
AAAAGTTTTTTAAAATAGCGCTGCAAGTATAAACATGAGGAAACATAGGACGACAGACCCCTTCGTCAGTTCATGGCATGATCCTAGTGAAATGCAACGAAGTGGAACAAGCGAGACACCTAATAATGAATATGCAAAAGACAAAATGATCACTGACGGAGGGCTGCAAGGACCGACTCTAACATTGGCTCCAATGGGGATGGTGGCTCCATGGAGATGCCAAGAACAACAGATCTCTGGGGGAGTCAGACAGTGCCTCTCATCCATTGGGCGATGGAATCATTATTTCAACTGACAAGACAAAATTTGGACAATTTTATTGACTGCAGATTTGACTAACGATAGACTGCAATTTGACCAAAACTGACTAGACTCAAACTGACATGACTTTAAACAAGAAGACTGATAAAACTTAACTTTACAATCTCAAACCAACCAACCTCTATTTCCAGAATTATAGCCTTCGCTCCGGGCCCCAGACTGAAAATGAGAGATAAGTGCACACTTGCAATGAAACAAAAGTAAAATGATATATACAATGACAATGAGATCAGCAGCAAGTACTCAGAAATAATAGCGCTTCAGCAACCGACCATTGATCGGTCCACCAGGACAATCATCTCCATTCATTTCTTTGAGAAGAAATGCATTCTGCCCCCGATACGCCGCAATCTTAAACGGTCCCTTCCACAAATTCTCAAATTTGCCGTGTCTTCCCTTGTCTTCATTCCGGGCATCCCATTTCAAAACTACTTCATCCAACTGAAACTTATCTGATTTTGCCTTTCTGTCGTAGATCTTCTTTATGCGCTCCTGCAACTTGAAAGTATTTTGAAATACCTCCTCTCATGTCTGCTGTAAATGAATCATCTCATTAATCCTCCGCTGCATAGGATCCTCTTCACTTCCAGCCTCTTGAAGCAATTTGACCACCGGGATAGCAAGTGAAGTAGGAAAAACTGTATCCGTCCCATACACCAACTCGAAAGGAGACATGCCAATAGACTTTTTCTGACTTACCCTATCAGCCCATAATGCATTCACCAACTTTTTGTGCCAAGCCTTCTTGTTGATTTCCAACAATTTCTTAATGATATTCACCAAGGATTTATTTGAAGATTCCGCCAAGCCATTCCCTTGCGGATGGTATGCGGTTGAATGTCCCAAGGTAATATTGTACTTAAAACAAAAATCAACCATCCTCTTAGACTTAAAAGCTGCTGCATTATCTGTGATTAATTTACTAGGACACCCAAAGCGTGACAAAATATTGTTTTCAAGGAAAGAGATAATTACTGCATCAGTGGCCTGTCGAGTGGGAATCGCCTCAATCCACTTTGTGAAGTAGTCTGTAGCTGTCAAGATCCATCTATGCTGTCCGGAAGATGCTGGGTGGATTTCTCCGATAAAATCCAATCCCCACTGCTGGAATGGTGCATTAACTTCAATTGGTTTTAGAGGCAAAGGCTGTAGTTTCTGCTTCCCTTCGAATATTTGACACTCATGACAATTTTTAACAACCTTGAACACATCAGAAAACAAAGAAGGCCAATAATACTCTGCCCTTAGAATCTTATTTGCTGTGGTCTTCCAAAACAAATGACCTCCACAGTCACCTTTGTGAAAATCCTCCAAAACTCTTTGAGCTTCCTCCTCTACTAAACAATTCAACAACATACCCCCAGGGTCTTTCCAATACAACGCAGAATTTAAAATGCAGAATTTAGCAGCTCTTAACTTCAATGTTCTACTCTTATTTCGAGGCATACCAGGCGGTGTAGACAAATTCTGAAGCACATATAAAATGTCAGCATACCAAGGAGAAGAAACAAACATATCGGATACCTGAACTGACGTACTTTCCTCATCTTCATCAGACATGGCAGCAATCAAATTTATGTCTAGAGCATGCAGATTTGTTTCAGCCATGAGCTTGGTGAGTCCTTGTCCTTTGATCAGCTTGGTCGGTTTAATCTCCACATCGTACTCTAACAATGCAGCGATCCACTTACCTCTTCTTCCTTCTGGATCTGCCTGTACCAAAACATCCTTAACCGCTGCGTTAGGAACATATGCTGTAATATGGGAATGCAATATGTACACACGGAAATCCTTCAAAGCCTTTACAAGCGCAAGTGCTTGTTTCTCAATGATATTATATTTCAATGCTCCATCTCTTATGATCCGACTGAAAAAAGCGATGGGCTTCTCAACTCCATCCCTTTTTTGCATCAAAACAGCTGCCAATGTATGCTCAGAAGCGAAAGAAAATAAAATGAAGTCTTGTGTGTAATCGGGGCTGATTAAAATAGGGCTGAAGAAAGAGCTATCTTTACCAAATTGAATGACTTTACTGCCTCTTCTGTCCATCTTACCTGACTGTCCTTTTTCAGCATGTTCGTGATTTCTCTAAGGTGTTCTGCAAGATTGGGAATGAAACGACGCAGAAAATTCATTTTACCATTAAAAGATTGTATCTCTTTCTTGTTCCGGGGCTGTTCAATCTGCTGTATGGCTTCAACACGTGCAGGATCAACTCGAATGCCATCTTTCGATATGATGTGGCCAAGAAGCTTTCCTTCATCCATGGCGAAAAGGCTCTTCTTTGGATTCAGCGAAATGCCATATTTTCTGCACTTCTGGAAAACAATTTTCAGATGATATAAATGTTCCTCATCAGAATTAGAAAATACAGTTAGATCATCAAGGTAAACAACCAAAAACACATCTTTCTCATTGGCAAAAGCCATGTCCATAGCACGCTGAAAGGTAGTGCCTGCATTCTTTAAACCGAACGGCATCTTTGCGTAATGAAATGTTCCCCAAGGAGTGGTGAACGCAGTCTTGTCACGATCATCTTCCTGCACTAAAATCTGATTATAACCTGAGTATCCATCGAGTAGTGACATCCTTGATGCTCCAACTACTCGCTGCAATATGTGATCCATCTTTGGCAGCGGATAATTTTCCTTTAATGATACCTTATTCAGATTTCTGAAGTCAATACATAAACGGATCTCACCTGTCTTCTTTCTCACGGGCACCAAGTTTGATATCCAATCTGGAAATCGAATAGGCACAATGATTCCTGACTTATACAACCTATTTACCTCTTTTTCGATCGATGGTAGCAGCTTTGGATTGATCCTCCTCAACTTTTGACGAAAAGGCTTCTGATTTGGTTTGATGGGAATAGTATGCTGGATGATACTGGTATCATATGTTTTAAGATCTGAATAATCCCACGCAAACACATCAGAAAATGAAGATAACAATTTCACATATTCTGCTCTTACCTTTGATGACAATGACTTTGACAATTTCACCATCTTGGGATTCTCAGCTGTCCCAATATTTACCTCTTCGACACCCTTCTCTGTTGGCCTCAATGTAGGCTTACGAGCTACATCATCTTGATCAAACAACTCTTCCAATGGAATCAATCCCTTAGGAATGATGTTATCCTTCAGTTGCAGCACATCCATTTGATTTATCTGTATGTCATCAATACCATCATCAAATTCGGTATCTATGGAGGTATCTTTAAACTTACCCTTATTCTGCAGAAATTCACTAATCTCCTCATCATCCTCAAAAACTTGCCAACATCGCTGATTGTCTGGAACGGTGGGCCGGTGTTTCACATGTATCTCAAACTTGTTGCTGGAATTCATTGGAATCTTAAGATTGCTTGTTGCCTTAGCAAGTCCATCAGCAACACCATTTTGTATGCGGGGCACACATGTCAAAGTATAATCAGAAAATAACTTCAGAATATCCAAAACTGCATTTCGGTAAGCCCTCATGCGAGGATGCTTAGCCTGAAACTCACCTTTAACTTGCTTTATCACTAATTCTGAATCACCATATACCGCAATCCTTTTCGCATTCAGCTTCTTGACAATCTTAAGGCCAGCAATAAGAGCCTCGTATTCCGCTTCATTGTTAGAACAATCGAATGCAAGCTTGTAAGAACACACTCTCACATTGCTCGAAACTTTATCAGGAGCGAAAAATGGACTTCGAATCCACACACCAATCCCAGCACCATCGCTGCCCACTGCACCATCAAAATCCATGGTCCAAAGACCACCTTCATCGTCCTCTAAATGCTGAAACTGTGTCGGCTCTGTTTTTCCTGTTTGCTGCCCATTGTCTTCAGCTGATTGCTCCAAAACAGCTTGTTTTTCTCTTCTTTCTTTTTGCAAAACTTCCCTAAAATTCTCATTTATTTCTGGTATGTCTTCTTCCTGAACTAATTGACTTTCTACATCATTAAAACTATCAGCAAGCAACACAAACGACTCTAAATCAGTATGTACATAATTCACAGGATGATTGACTGGCTTCTCTTTGCTAGTTATCATGTATTTCATCTTCTGCTCACGATACAACTTTCTCATTTGACCAAAGACTGGAATTGTAGCATAAGAGAAATCTAATTGAAGTGTACCTTTCAACTTTTCCCCCCAAGATCTTGCAAGGAGCATCCCGAAACGTGGAGGAATGTCAGCAACCACCACATCCATCAAAACATTCTTTGCTGGAATTTGATCTAAACTTACCACCAAATCTTTGATGAGTCCTATACACTTTACCCGGCTGGAATCGAATGAATACAAATCATGATACTCTCTTGTAATGTTTAATCCCAACTTTTCCATGATTGCCTTTGGCATCAAATTGTGTGAAGCACCCGAATCGAGCATAGCATTATGCAATATATATTCATGCAACCTCAAACTAATGTAAAAAGGAGGAACATTACTGTCAGGAGACTCACCATTTAATGCAGGCCCAAAAATCAATTCCGGCTGATCATCCTCAACATTTACCGTGTCAATCATTGGATCAAAGTTCAGAATTTTGGTGACTTGACTACGGTAACTGCTGTTCTTCATAATCTCCGTCAAAGGAATGGATATTTTCAGTTTGGAAATTTCATTTTCCAAGCTAAATGCTGAAACCTTTTCGACCTCTTTAACTGGAATTTCCTTCCTTTCAGCCTTGTCTTTCACTATACTTGACTGATTTACCTTCTCAGCTGAAGATACTTTACTTGCTGCGGGGTCAATTGTCTCTTTCCCTCTTTTCTGTGGTATTGGTGAATCTGTCTTCGGTGCTGAAGCGTCCTTTCTTTTCTGAATGGGATTTATAGGCACATCTCGATTTCTCAATGAATACTGCTTCTGCTGGGCAGTCAATGCATTCAAATATCCTCTTTGGTATTCATCCGACTCTTCCTCTAAATCAGCATCATTTGTTAGGATAAAATCCTCATCTTTCTGAACAACTGAACTTTCACCATACTCCTCATCCTCAGTAATATAAATAGGCAAATCATCGGGAGTGAAGAAATGATTTTCTCACCTGACACATCATCATCATCATCGGAATCATGACTCACAAAATTCTGCAAAAGAGGGGTCTTGATCTGCTGTTGGGCTGCTGGCTCTTGAGCTCTTTGTTCACGCTGCTTAATTCTGAATTGTGGCTGCTGCTGGCCACGGAAATTTGGATTTCGAAACTGTGTTTCTGCCTTGTCAAGATTTATTCTTCTTAAAGCCTTTTCCAACTCACGAGCTAAGTGCTGTTCTAATATAGATGTAGAAGGCTCTTCCTTTATTGTCACTCTTTTCTCTGCTTTCAACCGTGCTCTTTTATCATTCAGATTTGCCTCAACACTGACAGCGACCTTCTGCATATCTTCTAAAGTAGGTGGATCTCTATCACGAAGGGAATAATCCATCTCCGGATCAAAGCCATCCGGGAATTTAAGGAGAGCAGACTTTTTGGACGGTCTCAAATCATCTGGAATAGCATTATACACCGTATTGAATCTAATGATATAATCCTGAACAGACTCACCAGGATTACGTTTGAGGTTTGTATATTCTGAAGTAATCTGCAGCGGATCCTTTTTCATCTCCCATCGGTCTAAAAACTGCCTCTGAAGTTCTGCCAATGTATCGATGCTTCTTTGCGGCAAGGCTCTAAACCATTTCCTTACCTCTCCTCCAAAGGTTTGCACAAAAGCCTCATAGTCACATTTTCTTCATCAATCTCGAAACGATCAAAGAAATCTGCCATATTGTCTACATGTTGTTGTGCAGGAAGACTCTGTGGAGTGCCATCAAATGTAGGGATCTTGCTCTCATAGTCTGCGGGCATATCATTCAACTGCTGGGGTAACACAAGAGGTGCAAAACGAGCAGCCATAGCTCTTGGTGGATTGAAAACAATCTGTTGTCGAGGAGATACAGGAGGAGTAGGAGCAGTAGGTCTATGAGATGTATTCAATGGAAACGGAGAAATTAATATTGATTGCTGATCAGAAAACTCAGGCTGAACCGGAATGGTAGGGACAAAAGGAGGTTCAGTAGGGATCCGTGAACTTGATGCAATTTCAGATGGGTCAAGAACTTGTGAAGCAGATTCAGTAAATTCAAAAGTGTTAGTGTCCTCAATAGAACTTTGCAGCTGTCTATCCAAGTATTGTGAAACAAATATATATTGCAAATCTTCAGTAAACAATGGATCTGGGACTAATCTTGACAATTCAGTTTCGGAAAAATTCACAAACAAGGATGTTTCAAACCGTGCATCAAAGGGGATTTCATCAACATATATGATTTTGACAGGACAGGATGCAGATCGGGTAAGCACTCTGGAACTCTCAAAACTCAATTGGATTTCTCTTTCAGAACTCTCTTGGCTCCCTTGTTTTCTAAGGGTCCTTGGAATCAGATTCGGATTTTCGAAGATTGTTGGTGGATTAGGGTCAGGATGCGCCCTAGTATTTCTTCTTGAAGCCAGTGTATTGATCTTCTCGGAAAATAAAAATTACAAGGAACACAATCAATTATTTTCAGCCTTTCGACTTCTAGAATCAATCATCCAAAAGGTCTAGAATGAATAAGTATACTGGGGTGATTTAAAAATCAAGTACTGAACACACAAGCTTACCGGAGATCGACTGAAGCAGCATTTATCTACTTCCGCTTATGCATAACAAAAGCGTTTCGAAAGCTACCTGGCGTGACTTCAGACTCCGTCTAAGACTCGTGGAACAAACACATCAACAATCAAACCATTGAGTTTTCCCCAGTATGGTCGCCACTATGTTAGCACTCAAATCTACCTCAGGCTGAAATGAAGTAAAACTCAAGGCTACATCAAACCACGCTCAGCCTCGTAGCTAGCCCTACGAGGACAGGAGAGGGCTCTCTCCGTCAATATCGAGAAAATAAGCAATAGGATGCGAGATGAATTACAATAAGAACTGATTTTAGGCTAGTAAAGAGATAGGTATGTTTGGTTTTTGGTTTTTTGGGTTTTTTCTGGAGTAATGGGAAAACAAATTTTGGGTCCGGGGATAAGGTCAGACCTTTGCAGAGTTCAAGCTGGGGCGAGGTAGGTGACGATCTTGATGCTTTAAATTGAATTTATGGATAGATTAGACCGAAGAGGAGCTGAAGAGGGCAAAGAAGAACTTGGATCCTCTCCAAACAGCTGAAAACATATAGAACTAACTGAATTCAAAGGCTAAGCACTGTAAACAATGGATTCAACCTTAATCACTCATTCAACTTAGTTCAGAAGCATAATGAAACGATGGCATACATTAAACATGAAGAAACTTATAGTAAACAAAGTAGAAACATCATCAAGAACAGAACACCACAAGGATCCCAACAAGTGCCGCAAAACCCCTGATCTTTCCTTAGCCAAAATATGAAAAATATGTACAATGGTATCAAAAGTATCCCAAGAGTCCAACCTGTAGAATGCCTCAGAAATTACAAAATATAGATCACTCTAACCCCTTTCCCCACCTCTAGGGGTCGAATTCCCTCTTCAGGGATCAGTTTCAACCAATTCTAATCATGGAACTACAATCTAGGCAGCTCACCACTTGCCTCTAAAAGAGTGGAAACTGATCCATTACATGATTTTTTACTCATTTGAGAGTGAATCTTCTAGAAGAGATAAAAACAAGCCAAAGTTACATACCAAACATGAATTTACATCATAACAACCCAAAAATTCTACCCATAAGCAAAACTGGTCCATAATAGGCGAAATACTGAGCTGGCAGCTGAAAACTCAGAAAAATCTCTAGGTGGGTCGCTCCTGAACTGCGTGGGTCGCTCATGTTCCAGGCTGATTTTGAGGTAGCTCCCGGCATCCAAATTGAGCTCATGACAGCTCGTTGGAAAGCCCTGGATGTCTAATTTCCAACCCAAGTGGAATTTATGAATTTGGAGTTGATTTGACCCTTCAAAACCTCATTATCCCAGAGGTACTTCCTGCTGGTGCAAAAGGTGGCAGCAAGGTGATTTTCATGGTGTTTTTGAGCTGTTTGACCATCCAGATTTTGTTAAAATGCTAAGTTGACTTCAGAGGATGCATAATTAACCATGAAAAATCCAAAAATGTAAAAATCTCCTCCAGCAAGTGTCTCAAAAAAAAGCGAGCGCATGAGCGCGCGACCCATGTAGCTGCAAAACCTGTTTTTTAGACCAAAAATTTGAAAATGACAAAATTTTCTCCAAATTTGCCCAAATTTGGAGCGGAGGTCCTCCATCATGTGTCTTTCCCATTCAATGAAGCCTCGGCCAAAATCCGAAGTGGATTAGGCATTTTCCGCCGTCGAAGTGCCTTGCGCAACCTCCTCTTCATGATCCTCATCCTTGCTTTGCAAACATGCATGCGAGCCCAGTAATGGCCTTTCATGTGGCGAAGCATGTCTTTGTCTCGATTGGCCTTCACCAACAGCTTCTCTAGATGTATATTTACCCGCGTGAGTACAGTATCTCTGTCAGCTGGTGTCATGTCACCGGGCCTCTTTCGATTGCACCGGGCTCGTCCTCACCTGATTGGCGCACTCATAAAATGTGAGCTCATCCTCGGTTTGCTTGTTGCGCTGTCTAAATAGTTAATCACCCACTCCGAGCCTCTCGTGGTCTTTCGCCTGGTCATTCTCGGCCCTTGTTCGGGATGACTTCCCCTCGCTCTTCGAGCTAGGAGAGCCCGTATCAACATCACGACTGTCATATCTGTCCCGCTCCCGATGGGCCCTCTCCATGCATGGGCCTCTGCCCCCGGCCTTCGCACTGCATTCGCACCGAAGAAGAGCGAGACCCTTCTCCACATCACGTGGAGATAATACTCGCCGTGTAGTCGGCAGACCCTTCCACCTCACGTGGAGATAGTACCCGCCGTGTCGCTGCAAATAAGGCCCTGTGGCCTCGCTGATATGTCTGAACCAAAGGAGTGATAATATGCTCAACCTCAAGCATGTCCGGCTGGTGTGAGGGCTCTCCTGCATCGTGAACCGCCTCGGGAGGCTGCTGTGGCACTCTGAAAAAGTCTCTAGAAATGAAATCTTCCCAAGTGATGCCCTGCTCTGCCAACTGATGTGACACCAAGATTTTGATCAAAGCGAAATGATATATACTCCTGTACTGTTGCACTGGGCTCGTCTTCTTCTGCACAAATGTCACCATCCTCTCTATATTGCGGTATATGAAATACGGAATATTCATCATACGCACCCTTGTGAAGTGCATCAGCAAACGAACATGATATGAGAAAAGACGAGCATACCTGCCCTCACAACTAAAATACTGAATGATGAGCCTCATGAGTGGTGCATAATCATCTCTCAAGAATCTGAATGGAAAAACTCTGCTCAAGTAAGCCACATATCCAGTTTTAATGTATGGCTCATAGTGAAATTTCTCTAACTGCTTACCCTTGCTCCATTCCTCGCCTATGTTTGGTATGCCAGTGGCTTGAGAAATAGTCAAAGGTGATACAATGAAATCAACCCCAGCAAGGTTTACCCGATCACCCCGTAAATGAAGAACAAACAGACGTGCTAATTCACGATGAGGTCGGGTTTGTACAACCATCTCACAAAATCTGAAACATGACAAGAATCGAAAACAATCCATAGCTAATGGACATGCCTGCAACCAAGCCAAAGAAATAGGCTCCTCTCTGCGATGATCACCACTTCTATTTTCTCTGCGGGAACCCCGTGGCACATTACCTTCAGCCACCGAATCACTGCCTGACCCTGGCTCATATTCTGACTCTGTCTCTGACATATCTTTGATCAAGCTTTTGGCAATGTGTATACTGATATGAATGCAGTGAAAGCAAAATTTAGGATGTATGTTTTAACACCCAACCAATATTCCCACCGTCAAAGCACCATCAAGGAATCAAATCATGGATAAAATCTCAGCTTTAAATGGATTGGAAAAGGCACAATCTCTGTTTTGAATGCAAACGAAATTTTGACCAAATAGGAGCAAGCAGCCTTCAAAAGTTTGAACACATCTAGTCAAAGGAGAGCATGGCATTAATAGTAATATTTTTGTCTATGAGTAATGATCATAAAGGTTTCAATGGGCAATTTGAAACAAAGTTATGAGCATATTTTTACATTGGGCAGTGAGACTCATTACAAACACAGTCAACATGGCACAAAGGGTTTTATCATGTTAAAATAATAGCAATGGTTAATATGGCTAAATGGGCATGAGAGCAATATGATTTTAATGTTATATGGAAGGCTGGACATATCACTGCTTTAAGATAGCAAACACATTCTTTCCACCATTCATTTTCATTTCAAAGCCTGAAACCAATAATACTATGACTGTGGGGTTTTGAATCCTCCATCTGAATATTTGAAACCACCAATGATGCGACAAATGCGTTCAAAAACATCAAACAATGGATAGAAACCTGTTTGAAGGCAGCTTGAGTCGATTCCAAGCCAAACTGGGCGCTCAAACTAAATTTCGAAACCCTGTGTCTGCGTGGGTCGCGCAGCCTCTGCGTGGGTCGCTCGGCCCAGGTGGGTCGCGCACCTTGAAAACCTACACTGCTGAACTGACTCTGCGTGGGTCGCGCTGCCCAGGTGGGTCGCTCTACCTCCACGTGGGTCGCGCAGCCCCAAAACTCTGTCCACGCACTTCAAAACTCTGAAATCGGCCCTCCACTTTGCAAACACGATTTGGGAGCTATGAATTGGTTCAAATGAAACTTGTTTGGATTTTATACATGTCACAAATATCTTCACAATCAGATTTTATTTCAAATCAAACTTCAAACCCATATTACAAATGTTTTTTGTAATTTCACTTTTGGCTTTTCAAATACAAACTTCCTTTGGCTTTTTTGAGGTCGATACTAATGATTTTGTTGTCTTCTTGCAGGGATATGGCTATCTTGGCTAGAGAAAAGACCAGGGGTCTGCTTTTGACAATGTCTTCATGGCGGAACAATTACAATTTATTACAAAATGATAATGACAAATTTCTAGTTCCAAAACAGAGTTTGGACTAGAAATATATTTTTTTTTAAAATGCTGATGATAATAAAATAAAAATCACAAGTGCTGGACTTTCCTCACCTTGCAGGCTTTATGACTAGTATATAAATGACTCAAAAACCCTAGACACCAAGACCTAGGACACTTATTGACATTTTTAATGACCATATATATAATGACAATAACTATGAATAATTTTTTTGAGGAAAAGTTTTTTTAAAATAGCGCTGCAGGTATAAACATGAGGAAACATAGGACGACAGACCCCTTCGTCAGTTCATGGCATGATCCCAGTGAAATGCAACGAAGTGGAACAAGCGAGACACCTAATAATGAATATGCAAAAGACAAAATGATCACTGACGGAGGGCTGCAAGGACCGACTCTAACAGTTTCTACTTGTCGAGATGTTTCCGTTGATATATGGCACGCCACGTAATTCTTCACGGTTTGAGAGACATTCATGTTTGAAGTTTGTACCCCAAGTTAGTGGGCTAAAACCCCATGGGGTTGTTGCATGGGTCATTGAAAAGTCATAATTAATATTTTTTAAGCTCCTAAAATCTCTCCCACGTTCACTTGTTGAAGCCCCTCTTAACCTAAGCATTTATATAAATTGTGAACCTCATATCCTCCTTAAGTAGAGATTTTTCAGTATCTGAAACAAGTCATCATGGAATTTTCACTCTAATTTTTTTCTATGAAGGATCAAAAGATGAAAATTTTATGAGGTGAAGCCGAAATCCTGAGAAAGCTCCTATAAAAATTTCACATCAAGGTGCGAAATATTTTCAAATATATGATCTGTGGAAGTCAGGGTTTTTGCAAGCTCCTGAAATTCATCTCAAAGAAGTGACCTTGGGAAAATCATCATAGCTCTCTCTCTGAGTATCAGATTGGAATTCTATAAAAAGTGGAAGATTTTTCATAGACTATAGCTTTTTCTCTATCAATTTTAGAGCCAAATGAAGAAAAAGTGACACGTGCCATGCCGTACAAGTTTTCTCTACTGAAACAGTCCATAATTAGGGCATTGTGAGAGATTGGGCATAACTCTCCCTTGAAGAATCCAAATTGGCTCAGTCCTATGCCATTGGAAATATGACTCAGAGGGATAATAAAGGACCAAAAATCAAATATTGATAATCTAAAATAATAGAGATACAACAAATTCAATATCAAGCTCCTGGAAGGCAAGAAAAAGATAGATCATGTGTTGTCAAGGGCTGCAAAGGACCATACTTTCTAGGGAAGCAAAGCAAAGCAAGGTGAAGTAGAGGGTAGTAGGACAAGAGCAGCAACCAAGGTGTAGAACAGTAGCAAGAATTTCATCACATGAATTCTTCAAGTGGGCAGCACTGCATACAGTCATTGTAAAGATATCATTGTACTAAGTCATTGTAAATACATTATTGTAAAAATTGTACTAGTGTGTATCTTCCAAGAGTTGAAGAGGCAGTGTCGGGAGGTATAGGATCATCATTAGGCGGTTGTGTCATAGTTGGGGTTATGGTCTAGTGTGTCTTCTTCTTCTACATCATTCTATATCATTGTAAAGTGGACCATTTTCCCCGGTACGGGATTCCATTCTTCTTTTATTCTTCTATAGGGTCGTAGAGTGGTGCTAGGGTGAGTTGTAGCTCATTGGGTGTTGGGACATCTGCTCATTTTACTACTGAAGAATCTCAGGCATTGGAGCGTCCATCCAGTGGGAGCTAGAGAAGAATGCTTTTCTAGATTCTAGGAATTTGGAGCTTTATTTTCAATTGGAGTTGAATATTAAAGAATTATTAGAAAATCATTGGGTGGTTTTTGTCCTGGAGTGGGTTTCCACCTTAAAAACTTTGTGCATTTGTGTTACTTTTTTTAGTTCTATCATTGTACAAAAATTGATAATAATTGAAGATTAACTAATGCTCTAATTGAAATAAATACTAATTCAACCCCCCTCTCAATATTTACAACAATTGGTATCGAAGCTTGGTTCCTTCAATAGCAGTTTAACAGCTAGAAGGAGGTCATGGAGCATACCAAAAATGGTGTACCTCTATTCAATGAAAATAATTATGCACTCTGGAAAGGAAGAATGGAGGTCTATCTCTTGGCGCAAGGTTACGAAGTATGGGACACTGTTCAAAATGGATTTACATCAACCGCAGACGAACAAGGTAAGAAGAATTTGGTAAATGATGCAAAAGCAAAGAATGTTATTATCAGTGGACTTATTGAATCTGCTTATTATAAGGTGTTGGGTTGTAAAACTGCCAAAAATGTATGGGACAAGCTTGAGAATATATATGAAGGTGACTCAAATGTTAAAGAATCAAAGCTTCAAATCTATAGAGAAAAAATTGAGCAACTCAGAATGAAAGAAGATTGCAACATTGCTGCATACTTCCAATACGTTGATGAAATAACCAATACTCTGGAAGGATTGGGAGAGCTAGTTGACGAGAAGACTATTATACAAAATATTCTTAGAACGTTACCAGGGAGATTCAAACCAAAGGTATTGGTCTTAGAATATAGTGCAAATTTTAAAAAAATCAGCAAAGAGGAATTACATGGAGTTCTCATAGCATATGAAATGAGACTTGATGAAGAAGATGGCACTTTGCATCTAGAAACTATGTTCATTGCATCTAAGAAAAGCAATAAGGAAAAACAACCTTCAATTGAAAACACATGCACCTGCAGGTGTGAAGAAAAGGGAGATGATGAAAATGGTCTTTCAGATGAAGAATATGCTTACATTACGAGAAAACTAAAAATTGGTAAGGGAAAATTCAAAGGCAAACTTCCATTGATATGTTTCAACTGTGGTGAGGTTGGGAATTTTGCATCAAAATGTTCGAATAGGAGTGATGGCAACTCAAAAGGAAAGAAAGGCTTTTATAAATTCAATAAGCAAGGATCCAAAAGGAACTTTCTCTCTAAAGAAGATAGCTCATCATCTGATGAAGACAATGACAACGAAGAAGAAGCCAATGAGAGAGTATTGTTTATGGCCAAGCACAATAAACAAGAGGTATCAAACGAAAAAGAAGAAGGATTGACCATAGAAGAATTTAATAAGGAAGAAATCAAGCTTATAAAAGAGCTCATGGCAGAAAATATCTATTCCAATACTCTTGAAGAACAAGTTCAAGGTCTCAAAATTGAAGTTGAAGAACACAAATGCATTGAAGAGTCACTTCAAAAGAATTTGGAAGAAAGCAACCAAGAAAGGGAAGAATTAGAAGCTGAAGTAGTCTCGCTGTGTAAGGAAGTGAAGAAAGGAAAAACTATCCAAAACTATGTCAACAGCTCAACAGAATTGGAAGAAATCATCAACAATCAACGATCTTACAACGACATAACTAGTATCGGTTACAAAGAAGAAGAAGTAGCACCTTCTACAACAAAATACAATGAACGTATGAGATCTGACACACATGTAGACTTCATTGGATAAAATTCACAAGAACAACCTTGGAAAAAAATTCCTCGACGAATCTTTCCATTCAGGTACCAACATATTTTTTATGGCTACTATTATTCATGTGGAAAATTTGGTCATAAAGCTATAGAATGTCGCAGGTACCCTAGGAACGAATACAATTCTAGGAGATCTACCAAATATGAACCTCCCATGGCTCAGCAAAACATCAATAGATTTGAACATTTAAGAAATAATATTGAATGTTACAAATGTCGAAACTTTCGACACATAGCCACAGACTACAGACTTGAAAATCCTCCAGAAGAATCTTCGAAGCCACAGAACGAACGAACATGGAAGAAGAAGAAGATTGATAATTGTACTCTCGCTCTCAAGGCTCAAAACAACAAAGATGTCTGGTATGTTGATAGCGATTTCTCAACGCATATGACTGGAGATAGAAGGAAATTTGTATCTCTGAAAGAGAAGAAGGATGGAACCGTATCCTTCGGAAATGATGGATCTTCAAATGTTATAGGATTAGGTACCGTCACTCTCGGAAGTAAAGATGTTATAGCAAAGAATGTTTTATTGGTTGAAAACATGAATCACAATCTGCTCAGTGTTGGACAAATGTGTGATCAAGGACACACAATACTATTCAACTCCACAAAATGTGAAATCAAGAAATGGATGTATGGTGAAATTGTGGCTACAACAAGTCGAGCTCCAAATGACATATATGTTCTAGATGAAGAAACTAAAGGATGTCTAATAGTTAAAGAGGATGATATAATATTTGGTAGCAATGATGATCGACTAAGTAAGAATTTTGCTACAAAGATACAAATTGATTTCGAGATCTCTTTACTTGGTGAGCTGACATGCTTCTTAGGCTTCAAATATCTCAGCAAGAGAAAGGAATATTTATATGTCAAACCAAGTAAATCAAGGAAATGCTCAAGAAATTCAAAATCGAAGATTTCAAACCCATCCTTACACTGATGGTAACAGGTTGCAAATTGAGTATAGACGACTCATCTAAGGATGTGTATCAAAGCTTGTACAGATCTATGATTGGTAGTCTTCTATATGTAACAGCCTCCCAGCTAGATGTTATGCAAGAATTTGGACAAGCAGCAAGATTCCAAGCAGCACCAAAAGAATCACATATTATTTCCATCAAAAGAAATCTTCGATATCTAAAGGGAAAAATAGAATATGGCTTGTGGTATCCCAAGGGTAACAATCTCATTATTCATGCCTTTACATATGCAGATTAGGAAAGAAGCGTTGATGATCATGAGAGCACTCATGAAGCATTGGAATATCTTCTCCAGAAGCTTGGGATTCTCCCAAGTCCTCATTAGATTTTCCTTATTCAAAATATAAAGGGGGAGTGGAAGTCTGTACAGGTCCGCATGATGGTTGTTTTTCAGAGGGAGTGGAAGTGTGTACAAGTCCGCAAGATGGTTGTGTGCTAGGGGGAGTAACCCTTTTCCATTGATTTCAAAGGTGGAGAGAATGTTGTAGGAAGAGGTGTCATGATCACAGGAGGAGTACTTGTGTTTCCATCAATGCCAAAGGGGGAGATTGTTGATCAGCGGTTGTCATTGATGTCAACCCAAACAGTACCAGGGGCTACCCAAATATTGCATGGGAATTTTGACCTACCAAATTAATATACTCTGGGTCAATAATACTAATTTTGGTTTCTACTTGTCGAGATTTTTCCGCTGATATATGGCATGCCACGTAATTCTTCACGGTTTGAGATATATTCATATTTGAAGCTCGTGCCCCCAGTTAGTGGGCTAAAACCCCATGGGTGTTATAGCATCATTTCTCACTTTGACATGATTCATGATTGCTTTATGGCTTTTGGGCACCCATTCCTACAGACTTGGACAAATTCACTTAAAAACAGTGTAAAATCCCTCATACGCGACTATGCCCATACTTTTCCGCGTGTATACGCGAGTTCAACTAGACTTTTCCGCGTATGCCATTAAAATTATTAAAAAATATATAAAAAATCCCTAATTTCGCGCTGGGTTGATGGTTACTCAGGTAGTTCAACCACCCCAGCCCGTGGCCAACTGTTTCCAACTGCTGAAACTACTTGGAGGGACTATAAAAGCCCTCATGTGTATGGCCTAAGGGAGAGAGAGAATTATTGATATTATACTCTGTTGGTATTCCCTATCCAAGTCCGATTCCCCGTGCCTCCTGCACTTTCCCAGTTCATTGTAGGAAACCCTTGTTTCCTTGAGATACACATCCCTTTATATGTTATCTCGTATGCACCAGTTTGGAAGGAGTCTTAGCGAGGCAAGGGCTGGACGGATCCGGACGACGGTCTGCGAAGGCCTTGGAAGGATCAAGTGATCTCTCCACTTGATTACTTTTGTACGTACTATTTATAATACAGAAGTATCATGCTGTTCCTGAAATAAACGTGTTAGTGTATGCTTTTATGTATGAGAATATTTGTTATACAAGCATTCATCATGATTTATTTAATGTTTTATATGAATCTCACTAACATATAGAGTAGATATATGCTGTACAACTTGTCCTTTGTGCTGGTTTCTTCTTGTATTTCAAGTTAAGGAGGAAGGACGGTTGCAGGGAGTTTGGACTCCACGTGGATCTACTTCAAACGTAGGACCAACGGGTAAACCTCTCATTCTGCTCTATTTAGTTTTTATGAACGTGCATGATTGTGTGAGTCTCTGTTAAGTAGTACGCCCCTGCTCTGTGGAGGTTGAATCCCAACCAACCTCTAGGGTGTTAATTCCCCGAAACAGAACTGGCGACTCCGCTGGGGACAAACTGAAATGGATTGGCAGCTGCCAAGACATATGTTTTGCGAAGAATAATGTAATGCCGGAGTCACTGTACAGCATGGACTGCTGCTAAGGCTAATTTTTCTATCGGGGTGTATCGAAGTTCAGGTCCTACCAGTCCTCGACTAAGGTAGTAAATAACATGCTCAATAAGAGCATCATCCTCCTGAACCAGAACCATACCAATGGTAGATTCTGCTGTAGCCAGATACAAAAGAAAATCTCTGCTATAATCGGGTGGACTCAATAAAGGAGCAGAGGTCAATGCCTTTTTCAAGGCATCGAATGAGCGTTGAGCATAGTCGTCCCAAAGAAAAGGGACTCCTTTCTTCAACAGTCTCATATATCCCTTTGTAATCTCAGCATAGTTAACGATAAACCTCCGAAGAAAGCTAGACTTCCCTTGGAGACTTTGAAGTTGACGGATTGAAGACGGGGGAGGCAACCGAAGTATTGCCTCAACCTTGAAGGGATCTACCCTTATCCCTTCACTAGACACGATAAATCCCAACAGCCGACCGGATGTTACCGCGAAAACGCACTTGTTCTGATTCAAACGAATTTTATAAAAACGACATCTCTCAAATATTTGCCGGAGGTGTCCTGGATGATCCATCCTCTTTCGAGAATGAGCAGCTAGATCATCTAAGTATGCCTCGATGATTTTCTTGATGTCGTGGAAGGCGTAAGACATGGCCCGCTGAAAAGTAGCTCCAGCATTTTTAAGACCAAAAGGCATTTTCTTATATGCAAATGTAGCCCAGGGAAAAATAAATGCGGTCTTATGTTGATCTTCTGGACGGATAGTAATTTGATTATAACCAGAGAAACCGTCCATGAAGGAGAAAATCTCGTTACCGGCACACTCGTCAATAATCTGATCAATGAAAGGTGTGGGGTAATTATCTTTAGGACACGCCTTATTCAGGTCTCTGAAATCGATGCACACTCGAATCGTTCTTTGCTTTTTATCTACCGGAACGGGGTTTGAAACCCATTCAGTCAGAGGAACTGGGAAAATGAATCCCGCCTTAAGCAGCTTTTCAACTTCAGCTTTGATAGCTGCTGCCTTCCTAGGATTAACCTGACGAAGTTTTTGCCTGACCGGCTTAGCGTTTTCATACGTCTTGATCTCATGCTGGACGATAGATGGGTCTATGCCAGGCATTTCCTCATAAGACCAAGCAAAAACATCCCTATACTCTTTGAAGAGCTCGGTATAGATTTGAATCTCTTCACGGGAACATTCAGCTCCAATGAAGACATTCTCGACAATATTGGGATTCCTGGAGATGTTCACCGTGATAGTAGGAGAGATCACAGCCATGTTCCCTTCAGCATAAACCTGTGCTGGTGCTAAGGGGCTCAAGACTGGGTGAACAGGTCCAGGAGACTGAGGACTTGGAAAACTTGTTTCGACTTTGCTCAAGTCAGGTAGGAAGTAAGACCGATGATGCAAGTCATCCCACGGTCTATCTATACCTGTCATCGCTTCCAGGATGGCCTCTTCAGATGGAAGAGTGGTATCTAGACAATCCTGGGCAGAAGAAGAAGTAAGCGTCCAAGCCAGAGCCACATCACCATCCAACTCTTCCGGCGAAAAAGGAGCTGGATCAGACTCTGCAGTGTCAACAACAGATTGATATGCAATCTCAGCTGCAGAAATCGGGAATGCCATTCCACCCACTTGCCCTTCCTCCAATGTGGCTGTTGGAGAAGGTAAGGTCCAAGGGTCCGAAAAATAATGAGTTCGAAAGAACTCTCTTAGAAGGGGAGCCTTGGAGGATGAAATAGCATTAATAGACACCTTAGGAGGAGGAAGATCAAAAGAACCCATCAGGGAAGAATACATTCCAACTCCTAGATTCTCGACACGCGCCTTAGTATTATCCAACTTAGGCACAGATGAGTCATAAGGCGCATCCAGGTCTACAGGAGGACAGTCCAGTTGATCCACCGTGACTATCCTCCCTTCGTGGGGGAAACATACAATTCGAAACAATGAGGATGCAATGGCATCCATCTCATATATCCAGTTCCTCCCCAGCAGAAGGTTGTAGTCCAAGGCTGCATCTACTACCTCAACTTCTATGTTAACGGTTTTGCCCCCAACACAGATGGGCAAAGCCGGGACAATACCATGGGGTCTGTGAGAATGACCATCGAATGCAATAAGAATAGTGCTAGATGGAGCAGCTTTGGGAGATCCAAGTGTCTTCCAGCATGCGAAAGACATCACGCAAGTAGAAGCACCCTCATCAACAACCGTGCGAAAGATATTAGTCTTCCGATACGATGATTTAATATGGAAGGCCATATGATGAGGAAGTCTCTTCTTAAAATTATTCATGTCAAAAGTAATCAGAAGAGAATTTTTCAGATCAATAGCCCCAATGGCAGCGAGCAAAGCACTGCGCTGAGCCGGACAAGACTGGAGTACCTCTAAAGCTGACATAGCACAAGGACTCTGCGCCAGATCTTCTACAATCGAGTAGTTCTGGGCAGCCCTCGCGTTCGGATTAATCGTTGACCGCTTAGAAGATGCTTTCGGCATCCGAGGCATGGACTCAACAGTTGGCTTCGTGATATGAAGCGGCTCAGTAGCATCAAGAACTTCCTTAGCTTTCGAAGATTCCTCTCCGCCATAATCACGGGATCTCGTAGCGACATCCACGTGAGCACTCATCATAAAGATATTCGATGGAATTTCCCCTTCCTGGGCACCTCCAGAGGAAGCCCCAGGATTTTGGTTCGCGCCAGCAATTAATTGCTGCCGTTGGGGAAAAGGGTTTGTTAGCACAGCCTGGGAACTTGAAGAACCCTGCTGAGATAACAGGCGCTGAGCATCCTGAATTTTCGGGCAAAGGTGTGTGAGATGGTCTCCAGCACAAAGCTTGCATGGAAACTTCACTTTCTTTTTCTCCTTTTGGCCCTCACCAACACGCTCATTGGTTTTATTTGCATTTCCCTTCCCATTCTTGCCCTTCTTCTTGTTATTACGTCCCTTCTTCTTCCCATCGGATTGTTGATTTCCTTTGGGTTCTGAAGATTGGATGGCATTTATGGACAAAGGCTGGGAAGGGGATGAATCAGCAGGCACAGCCTGACCAGAAGGAGCAGATTGTAAAGACAACTGCTGCAATTGAGAAAGCAGGCTGGCTGCACTACTATTGACCGATCCGACAAGTCCGTCACCATGCGGACCAGGTTTGGGTTTCGATAAATCCAACTTGGAGTGAGGAGCATTGGGAAAATACTTATAAAGTACCCCAGACTGAGAATAGATCAGTTCTAACTGCTGGGCCCTAAAGATGGCCTGCTCCTCGGAATATACCCCTGACATGGATACATCCTTTGAAATGTCTGACTGAAGCGATTTCAAAAACCACTCGAGAAGGAACTCACTTGGAATATGGGCTTTGATAAGCCTCTTCCTTCTCCTCCATTCCTGAATGTGATCAGAAATGTGAGTTGCCTCATCCTGCTTAAAATTAGCCAGGAGTTCGGTCCCAGCTTCATATCTGACAGGCAACTGAAAATGGTTCAGAAAAGTGATAGCCAGTTCTCCAAATGTGGCGAAACTGCCCCCAATGAGCTCTATATACCATTTTGCGGCATTTCCAGTTAAGGTGCGCTGAAATAATCTCAATCTAATCGAGTCGTCGATCAGAGAGTTTGAAGAGCACCATAAGTGGAAAGTGGTGATGTGGTCTGCCGGATCTTCACCATTCTTACCTTCAAACTTAGGAATGTCTGAAGGAAGTTTGGTTGGAACCGGAGGCCACCCCGGACTATACTGAATCGGGTCATTAGTTAACTTCGACAAGTCTGGCAAGTTTAACGTTGACAGAAATGGTAATCGAGGCGGAGCCCGAGAATTCCATCCTTGATGGGATGGATTTCCAACATTCTGAAAAGAATAGCCTGGATTTGATGAGGCACCAGGCTGCCAGAACTGACTCGTAGAAAACGGAGAAGAACCTCCTCCCCACGCCGAGTTACCAAAACCCAGACTAGTTCCCCCTGCTGAAGTATTGACTGAAGAGGAAAGCCCCTGGTAGGGGTTCCACGCATTAGACAAAGGAGAAAAAGACTGATAAGCACTCGAAGAAGGGAAAGAAGCATTCCCTTGATGACCTGCGAAGGACTGATTCCCTGCCCCCGACGTTGCAAACATAGGATTCCATCCTGTAAAAGTAGCCGAACTTTGCCCCCCAGACCAAGGGTTGAAACTCTGGGTCTGGGACGTAAGAGGAAACGACCCTAAAGAAGGATTGGGACTGGGAATATGACCAGTCCCAAAGGGGAAACCCTGAAACGAAGCTGATCCACTAGCTATGTTAGACATGGGCGTAGATCCAGCTGCACCGGCGGTAAAGGAAAAAGAGTGATTTCCAGCAATGGACATCCCTGAACAGAAGGGACCAGATTGAGAAGCATATGCTTGGGTGAACCCAGAGCCAAACATAGCAGTGCTAGACGCAATCGAAGATAGAGCAAGAGTGCCCCCTGCCTCGACAGAAGCAGGGGTCTGAATGCCCGCAGCACTCACGGTAGAAGCCGCGTTCCCAGTCGTGGCCATCGAAAGATAAGAAAGATATGGAAGATCCGGCGGTCTCTCAGACTCCGGTCCGACGTACTGAATAACAAACGGATGATCGACAGGAAGAGGAGATGGACCTGTAGCTGCAGGCTCAGGTATATCTTCTATCTGAAAATCTTCTTCCTCCAGGAAACAACACTGCGAGGTGAGCGGAACGCTCTCCAACCGACACCGGACCGCCAATGAAACCTTCGCACCTTAGTGGAGGATCTCCACGCCGTCACTCCACAGGTGAAAACCACCCGCATCGCTCCTACGCCTTCTCGAAGAAGGCTCTGCACTCTCGGGAGATAACCCCCGGATTCTCCTCGAACGTCGAGGCGCTTGATCAGCCACTTTTATAGATTTATTATATTAGACTCAAAGAAAGTGAAAAGCTAGGCAAGCTAGGAGCAAAGAGCACTCACTAAAATAAAAAATCCCTGAGAAACAGCAAGCAAACAGCCTCCAAGTATTTCCGCTCCGGGTGATGAGGACCGGACACCAAAATACAGGAAAGCGAAGTATAGGGCCTTCCGAAAGCAGTCTGGGATGATTAGGGCCCAGAACAACTAGCGAAGGTATCAGAAACAGTTACGCCGACCTCCTAACGATTCGTCGGCCATGGCACCCAAGCTCGCACTCGGGCACCGGCTCGATAGTGGAGTGCGACGTCGCCTCGTACCACGGTATTCCCCCGCTAGCCACCAGGAACCTAGGAACAAAGAATCCAGGACACCAACTGCATCAAGCCGGGCGAACGGCCTTGGTACCGTATTCACACCTTGGAGGGGGTATCCCTCTTCTCAACCCTTCACTTCCTCAAGACTCTGGATGAGAAGCTTTTCCCTGGGCCCACCTCACCTGAGTCAGGATTTCTACTCAATTAATCAACTTCTATGTTTCATATTTTACTTTGGAGAGTTAACTCTCCACTCACCTATTCCAAGGCCCTACAACCTATCTAGTTGGTGATTGACACTTAGTAAAACTTGCTAGTTGATTTTAGATTAAATCGCTTATTTTAAGGGCTGTTATATTAAGTCACAAGGATATGGAGATGAAACCAATGGTGTTTTGACGCAAAAGAAATTAATAAAAACCTGACTACATGCACATGCAGTTCTTTGTCTTTCGATGAAGAGCAATTTCTATACAGGTTCTACGAGACTTAAAAATTTGTATTTTTCTTTTCGAATTACAAACTCACACTCACAAAAACTAAGAAGCTAACTAAATGATTCAATGCACCTAATGCAAATCTCTACAAGCATGTAAATTCTAAGATGCAAAAAGTCTCTTGAAACAAGGTGAAATTCCCCAAAAAGCTCCTTCAGTTGTGGCATGGGTCATTGAAAATTCATAATTAACATTTTTTAAGATCCTAAAATCCCTCCCACATTCACTTGTTGAAGCCCCTCTCAACCTAAGCATTTATATAAATTGTGATCCTCATATCCTCCTTATGCAAAGATTTTCCGCTATTTGAAACAGGTCATCGTGGACTTTTCAGTCTAAATTTTTTTCTACGAAGGTTAAAAAGTGAAAAATTTTATGAGGCGAAGCCGAAATCCTTAGGAAGCTCTTGTAAAAATTTCAGGTCAAGGTACGAAATATTTTCGGAGATATGATCTGTGGAAGACAGTGTTTTTGCAGGCTCCTGAAATTCATCTCAAAGAAGTGACCTTGAGAAAATTGTCGTAACCCTCTCTCTAAATATCAGATTGTAATTCTGTAAAAAGTGGCAGATATTGCATGGACTTTAGCTTTCTCTCTATCAATTTAAGAGCCGAATGAAGAAAAAGTGACACGTGGCATGCCATACAAGTTCGCTCTACTGAAACCGTCCATAATTAGGGCATTGTGAGAGATTGGGCATAACTCTCTCTTGAAGAATCCAAGTTGGGTTAGACCTATGGCATTGGAAAGACAACTCAGAATAATACTACACAACCGAAAATCACATATTTAGAATCTAAAATAACAGAGATACACCAGATTCGATATCAAGCTCCTAGAAGGAAAGAACAAGCTAGATCATGTGTTGTCAAGGGCTGCAAAGGACTAGACTTTCTAGGGTAGCATGACAAGAGCAGAAACCAAGGTGCATAACAGCAACAAGAAGTTCATCACATGAAGTATTCAAGTGGGTAGCGCTATATATAATCACTGTAAAGGTATCATTGTACTAAGTCATTGTAAATACATTATTGTAAAAATCGTACTAGTGTCTATCTGCCAAGAGTTGAAGAGGTAGTGTCGGGAGGTCTAGGATCATCATTAGGTGGTTGTGTCATATTTGGGGTTATGGTATAGTGTGTCTTCTTCTTCTACATCATTCCATATCATTGCAAAGTGGACCATTTTTCCTGGTACGAGGGTCCATTCTTCTTTTATTCTTCTATAGGGTGGTAGGGTGGTGCTAGGGTGAGTTGTAGCTCATTGGGTGTTGGGGCATCTATTCAGTTGACTACTGAAGGATCCCGAGCATTGGAGCGTCCATCCAGTGGGATCTGGAGAAGAATTATTTTCTAGATTCCAGGAATTTGGAGCTTTATTTTCAATTGGATTTGAATATTAAAGAATTATTAGAAAAGCATTAGGTGGTTTTTGTCCGGAAGTGGGTTTCCATGTTAAAAACTGTTTGCATTTGTGTTCCTTTTGTTTACTGTTAAGATCATAGGCGCATTCTTCAAGCCAAAGGGCATGACTGTATACTGGAAATATCCCCATTTAGTTGCAAAGATAGTCTTACTGTGATATTTTGTCGTAATCTTGATATGATGATACCCTGAAAAACCATTTCTAGATGAGTAAACATTTTGTACCCCAACATTATCCAGGATCTCATCATAAGATGGAGTCGAGAATGGATCATGCACACGGGAATCATTAAATTTGTGCACATCTACACAAATCTTGATTTCTCCCTTGGTCTTCTTGTCTTGCACTACCATCAGACTCACCCAATCAGACTCTTCTTGTCCAACTCTTCCTTGACCTTCTTCTTATATCTTGGATTCAACCTATAAGGGTGCTACTTCACCAGGCGAGCATGAGGTTTCAAAGTGATCTTAATGACTCCAATTTCTCTAATTATTCCTTTCAACTCTGAGAACTTTGTAGGGAAAAATTCTTGATACTCTGTGAGCAACTCAACAACTTTTCCTACTGTTCATCATCCCAATAGTCTCTAATCTTTGCCAACTTTAGTTTCTCTTCAAACCGAATATTCACCTATCGGATCTTTAGGGGTTTTGTCACATCTAGTGAAGTGATCAAGGGCCCAGCTACTGCGCATTGTCCCTCAGATTCTAGAATCATGATATTCCTTGGATCTTCTTCATTCTCTTCAACCGTCAAATTTTTTTAATTCACAATATCCTTCATCTGCGCATCCCATGCTGGTGGAGCACACTCGATTGCTAGATTTTTGTATCAAAGATAACTTCTTGAATATTATGAAATGCTTTAACAATATTATTAAATACACTCTCAAAGTTGAATGTTAGAATAAAAATCTCCATCATCACAGACCATTCACAAGTATCTTGGTGCAGCTCGGTCTCCAGATACCAATCAGTAGGTACCTTCCCCAATGTATTAATGAACTTGTGGACCCATTTCGGTCTCAGTTCTATGCCCCATACCTCATTCTATCTAGCCAAATTTCTAAACAGATCATCCTTTCCAGGGTAGAATTCTTCCATTCTGATAGTTGGATGTTCAAAGCGTAACATCATCATGCACGCGCATTCATCTCAATTTCCCATGTTTTCTTTATGAGCCTCCCCCGATCATGCTGGAGTGGTGCATAGTCCCAGATCCAAAGCATGGAATATTTTCCCTTCTGGTATAGTTGTTTAAAGCTCTCCTAAAAACATGCTTACATTAGTTAAATCATCATAATGTGGTAATTCATGTACCTCAGATATTATGCACCGAAGAAATCTGGTCACTCGATTACAATGCAGAACAGATACTTTATGCAACCAGTTCTGCCAGTTTTCTAATTCTTCATCAGAATATGAGAAACAAGAGTTTTCCTTTTCCCAATTAATGTTTCCATCTATCATTGGGTTGATCCAATCTTCCTCACGCAAAGTTAGCTTATAGATATGATCAATATCGTCATCAGTGCACACATGCTCTGTGTATCTTTGTCCTGCCAGTTCCATTGCTTTCAAATTCCATTCTTCACTTCCTCAAATTTATGACAACATCCATATCAATATCCAAGTCTAATCCCAACAACGCAGGATAAGGATCAGTATCATCTACAATATGGATAACTTCGAAATCTAAAAGCACCTTAACACCTTCAATACTGACTACAACCTACAACAGCCTTCCTAATGGAATGATTTTATGTTGATTTTCCATGTGAAATTGAATGGTAGACCATTCCAACTTGGTTTCTCCCATGCGCTGCCAAGTTTCCTTAGGTAGAAAATTTGCATCAAACCCTAGATGTAAAATAACTTGATCCATCTCACAAGCACTGATCTGCGTGGTCATACACATCTCTTGCCCTCTCCTCTTCTTATTCTTATATATTTTGTTGACAACTTTCTGTTCTACTAGCAGTTGTTCCTTCTCAGTGCAGTTATCTATCAGAGCCTGAAGGTTCTCTACTGCAATTTTTTTTCATTGTAACTTAATGCAAGATTTTATAAATGGCTTGATTTCTTCATCTACCCCTGCCTCCTTCATTGGTCTACCTGAAATTGATGTGCTTCCCTCTCCAAAATCCTTTCGCACTTCAACAAAAATCTCCTTTGCGCATTGTTAATCAAATCCCTATTTGTTCTTAGGGGCCTTACGAATCCAAAGGTCATTATCCAACTGCTTTACCTTATCTTCATTAGTGGCTATATCGCTCCTAGTGACCACATTCATGCTAGGATCTTCCTCACGAGTTTATGCTCTGACCATTTGAAGACTCTGCATCAGAGTCGGTCTCTTTTTCTCCTGCATCTTAGCAATCAAAATATGGAAATATTTTATTACAGGGTCAAACTGTCTACAATACCTACATGATTGTCACGTTGGATTTGGACAGTCACTCACATAGTCAGTAGCATCTCCAGAGTTGTAGAAAATAACCTACCCCCTTCCTCAACGAGCTGATCCACCTCCTCATTCTCTTCCTCTTCCATAAAATCCACCACACCCAGAGGGGGATGCTGGAAAGGGAGATTCGACCTTCATTCTATATATTTCATATTTTTCTAACATAATATCATAAGTGTGGAAATGATTCTCATAATTTCCCAGTGACGAACATAATCTGCAAAACAACTGCTTCAAATCAGGCTTATACTTTTAAACCCTTGGACAAAAATTTGTTTCATGCAATCCCATAACTTGAAAGATTATGCACTATATTGCACTCTTCAATGGAATAGGTCCTCTAGAATTCAGATAATTATTGAATATGGGACATTAATCCTTATGGTGCCCAACAACTTTACATTTTAGGCACCAGACTTCTACTCATACCTCCTTACCCTTACCTTTGCGCAGATTTTGAATCTCCAAGTGCATTTCTTCCTACTGATTCTGAATCTGTTGAGTTCCAAGTGCAACAGGTGTTGGGGTAGCTTCTAATTTCATCCCAATATCCGCAACCTCAACCTATGTGGCAATCTTCTATTGACCCAAGGAGTGGCGCAGATGTGGGAGCAACATAGCGATAAACCACTCCTTGTGTTGGGTATCATCGATACTGAATCCACCATCTCTGATAGTGCGATTCAGCCTCTGATCTACCTCCCACATAGATTCATTAACCTCCTAATGAATCTCTTTCATTTTTGTAACCAACTACGCATATGACTTAGGCTTCTTGAATTATTCTTTTATGGAATATTTCACTTCATCAAGAGTGGCATTAAGGTTTTCTTGGACATATCTGATATACCAATATAATGCCCGATATTGGAAAGCATTGGATAATTGCACTTTCTTAATATCATCATTATTAACCCGTTGATCTCTCCATTAAGCATTAGTCACAAACCAAAAGTGCTCAGTATCTTCATTCCCAATACCTATGAAAATAGGTAACTTCATTGATGCGGTCATATTTGCGTCTAGGGGAGGTGGAGGTGGGGGTGGATATGGAATGTGTGGTAGAGTGGGCACCTTTTCAGATGAGTTTGGAAGTGGAGTCGATGGGATCTGAAAGATGGTCAAGACTCTTTCCTGATTTCATGAAACTTCTTCTCGGGATTTTTTCTCTTCTTCAGAGTGCGCAGATTCACTAGAGCTACTAGTTTGAGGTTCATTGTCACTATCATATCTATGCTTTAGAGAGCTATAAATAAATCCTTTCTCTAGGTCTTCATGGTAAAGTCTTCCACTGCGCATAGTTGGGCCTCTTTAGGACATTCACACAATATGTTGGCACACATATCCTTGTTCACATAATAACATCTTCAAGAACAACTTCAAAGGGAGCATAAAATTACCTCTAGGACCCTTGAAAAATATTATTTCTACTTCAGAGTATGACACAAAGTGATTAATGGAAAATTTAGTCACAAATCCTCCCACGAGATGATCGATCCAATGAGCTACAACGCGAGTGATCTTATTATCTAGATTTTCTAAGTGTTGAATTAATTCATGAGTCCATTCAGTGACTATGTCATCCTTCATGCGGGTATTGAATTCAATCAATCACGACAACCACTCGTGTAGATCAATTTAAAATGACAAAAATAATATCTCATGAACTTCTGTTAGATGTAATTCCAAACCCACTTTTCAGCAAATATCTTAGAACTTCAATTCTCTTGGATCACACATTAAAGGATTTTTATATCGTTCCAACCTTGCAATTCATTCTGCAAAGGGCACCACAACATAAAATCTCCCTCAAAATGATCCTGGTCTTGGCAACATAACTGTTTTTTGGCTTGAGGGGTCCTGACCCAAGTTCAGATTTTATCGTG
Source organism: Pinus albicaulis (assembly GCA_034641835.2). Classification (NCBI taxonomy): domain Eukaryota; kingdom Viridiplantae; phylum Streptophyta; class Pinopsida; order Pinales; family Pinaceae; genus Pinus; species Pinus albicaulis. Next base: position 304,994,884 of record CM076580.1, on the reverse strand, counting down.
CAACCAACAAACTCTCCAACTACTGGCCCTTTCGGCAACGACCTTCTTGCGTAGATCAAAGTCTCACCCAAATTAGTATGGGGGTGTGTTGGAACCAGGTTTCCACACTCTGATGAAGAAAATAAGGTGGTGGCTTTAAATAGGTTGACTGCAGAACTTATACTGCGCAGAAATAGATGCACACAAATACAGAACAATACTTCTCAGATCGATAGAGATAATATAATTAATAGACAGATTGTAGATCACTTTGTCGTAGATGTACAATAACTGAACCAAATCCATATCTATATAATGCGCTCTAACTTAGGTAGATTTATCCATGTATTCAACCATCAATATAGATTCATGCATAAATAACTAGTGTACTCACGTAGATACAATTAAGCATAACAAAAGTAAAGTGATCTCAAAATAGAACCAATAAACATATAACACAGTGCATAACACAATTGGTTTGCCAAAACAATATTTGTATTAGATTCCAATAGTTTAGTACAACAGACTATTCCCTTCCAACTACCCTTCTTCACACACAACCAGAAGGAGCCTTTCTACCCAACCGAGACTGAAATCCTTACAAACACTATCACGTACACATAAAGCACTTAGATCTAAAACATTACATTAAGTTACCTCTTACTTAGACTCAGTTTATCTATTTATATCCATCTTAGCGCGCATATATTATGGTATCAAACCATGGTTTGAGGCCCATAATTTACCATTAAAACCCTTTTACATAAAAGGGGGACTTTGACCCAACCCAAATCCCATTGACCTATCTGCGCAACATGCATATGCAAACATTATACAAAAATATATCCAAAAATGTACCCTAGGGGACCCCACTCCAATAGTGGGGCCCTCGTAGTTATCCAAGTTTTGAAAGTTCCACACTATCAAACTAAAGACTCTCCTCATAATGTCATCATTGTAAGGAGTTATAGGTGCAATGAGCATCATGATACTACTAAGGCATGAGGCAACCAAAAGTTTCACCCCTTCACAAGGGTGCTCGAAATACTTGTCTCGTACTAAGACAAGCATGGTTGGTTTAAGAGCCCAAATCAAGCTCTTCCCATTTGATTGATCCACATTGGAGAGGATTGAAGTGAGTTCTTCCAACTTGAGAAGTGTTTTTACTGTAACCCCCATTAAACTAAAATATATCCCAAGTGCATATATTTTTGCCAGATATCATCATGTTCTTTCTCTGGTTGTTGTTGTTGTAACATAGAATATATCCCCTTGGAAAAGGACATATTGGTTGTTGTTGTTAGTTCAACGATGACAAGGAAATAAATTTGGCATACCTTATCCACTCAAAAACAAAACAATAAAATTTTGATTACATGGCCAACTAGCTCAATACATAGACATATCACATTAAGACATACTCATCCCTCACATTTCACACTCAACAATTACAATAGGTTCAAATATCTCATGTAGACTAAGCATAGTCTCCCACTAACTTACCAAATATTAAAAAAATGCTTTGATAACATTTAACAAACAATCATCAAGTAGTACATTTGTCAACAAATTTGCAGATAAAGTGAAAAATCTTGCATCATAAATAAACATGAGAGGAAAATGCTTGAAAAAATTAAATTGATTAAATAAGTTTGAGGAATTTGGCACAACTCCAACGATATAGTAGTCTTACTCCGCCCTAAGAAATAATAGCACCTATCTCAAGAAGTAACTCAAACCTCAAGGAAAACTTGACCCCATAGATAACCTTGTTCCAATATATAAATTCATGTTTTAGCTAATGAATTTTGCTCCGGAAAATAAATCAACCCAACAAATAAACTAATCCCCAATAGATAAATATCGCTCTGGTAAATAAACAAGGCTCTAACAAATAAATTGGGCTCCAGCAAATAAACGCATCCCAACAAATAAACTCGGCCCCAATATAGTAAATATAGATCCCAAAAACAATTATGATAAATGGAACAATAATATGACATTAGAAAATAAAATTTCTTCAGAAAATCTCGAGAATAAATTCCAGCAAAAATTGGGCAACCGATGAATCAAAATTTTTATTGAAAAATGCCACAACATGAAACCTATCCAAATTTGTTAATAATACTGAGGAAAATTTAATTAGTTACTACACCAATAAATTAAATCACTACAAAATATTTTGACCCAACAAGAGAAATTCATCCAACAAAAAGAAATTTGATACGGCAAGATAAATTTTATCCCAATAGAATAATTTTGGCCTAGAAAGATAAATTCAGCCTAGCGAGATAAAATCGAACTAGAAAAATAGTCCAAGTAATTAATTCACACTGCCTAGAAATTATGTTGTTATTGCTGAAGATGAGCTGGTGTTTCTTCCCTCAATACTGCTCCAAAAGTTTTGAAAATTTAATATGAGGCTCCTCACACCAAACCCATAGAAACCCATAAATGGTTTGGCTTAACTCCAAGACAATATCAACCCCACCAATTGGTGTGAATTACCTAGTTTACCCATAAAATGCAACGCTGAAGGAATGTTGATTTCTAGCCCAAATACTACCCGAAAAATTCTGAACTTTTAACTATGGAATACTCTCATAAAACCCAAAAAACCCTTGGGAAGATTGCAGTTTCTCCGAAAATCCCCAATTCAGTGTGAGTTTCCCAATATGCCAAGATATGCACACTAGTCCAAATAAGATAAATTCATACCAAAATGCTCCAAATCTTTAGTCTCACAAATTCACTACAAAATCAATGATTCAAATGATAAATATCTTTTAAGGTATAAGAACCAAATATATTATTAATAATTTTAACTATGAACTTGGCACAAGTATTATTTAGAAAAAACTGTATTACAACAATGTTGATTTTAACTGTTAGGCCCCTATAATTTTATTATGAATTGGGAGGGGCCAATCACAGAGTTAACATCATTTCAACCAACTTTGGGATTCTAAGATCTAGCCCTCCTGAATCCGGAGAGGGATCTCTCCAATATGTACAAAGATGGATATTGTCTTTGAAAAGCTTAAGGTAATGATATTAGGCTAGTTATGAAGGCCAAGGGTTTTGTTTTGTTTTGGATGGTTGAGCATGAAATGTTACTTGAGGGAAAGTCCTAAGTGCAAAAAGTTTCAAAAGTGAGAAGTTGCAAGCAAATAGAACAGTTTTGGCAGATAGATAGATATAACGCTGGTTTTTAGTCCATTGGGCTATGGAGTCATATCTGGGCTTTAATTGAGCAACAACATCAAGAGTGATCCAAGGGGTAAGTCATCTATACCACAAGAAAGATTGTTGAGTTTTAAATGATGGAATGGAACAATAAAGTGTTGGAGGGATGGAAACTGATAATAATTTCTCAGAGGATTTATAGTCAGTTCAAACAAGAAAAGCCTCTTAAGTAACTGTTTAAAACCAACCAAGGACAGGGCTAACCATAGACTTCTTGGGCAAGTTCTTATTAAAGCAGCTTAATTGACAAAAAATCCAGTGATCCACATAATCACCTTCAGAAAGTATGAAAACATATAAGAGAAACGAAGTGTAACTTAAGATCAGATAAAGTACTTTTAAACCTAGTCTGCTTTCAGTCAACACCAAGGGAAACTTTCAGAATCTGCCTTTGGAGAAAAGAATCTAGGAATCGGGGCAAACCATATCTTCTCTAGTCTAACTTTAATAGAAAATAATGGAAATAACATTCGAGAACAATGTTTGAGCAAACAGAAGGACGAGGGAACGCCAACATTCCTAACTGTTTAAATTGTATTGAATCATTCTTAAATAAACAAATTTGAAGAAAACATCAAGATAAAGATTTCTCAGCCAGAGAAGGTTACTGATATACAGTAGGTCCTAACCCTGTTTATACTGTTCTTTACAGCAGAATATGAACAATATGACATACGTAGAAGGAAAAACAATTAAAAAAGAAAGAGGCACTTCACCAGTAATATAGACCAGGATCCCAAGAAACAGCTTGTTATTGATGTCAAACCAGTTACATTCTTCAAGTCCAATGTTTCAGTTCAGCAATCATCTTCACTATTTAGCCTAACTACTCTATCACAAACAGAGCTTCAAGGGCCAGTGAACACTATGTACAAATATAAGTCTCCAGCTCAAGTGTATTTCAAAGTTCTGCAACCAACAATTTCTCATCTTCTTCTGAGGTATTTATAGAAGAATGAGGAGGTGATTTGAGAAAATATCTCTCAGGATAATTAATACAGGTTCAAGACTTCTCGGCCTTTTGAGGGGCTCGAGGGAGAAATTTACAGGTGGATCACTGTATTAAATTTTTACAATAAATATCAAAGCTCAGTGGGAACTTTATTTGACTTTGAGGCTCTGTACGCTGTGTGGAGTAACTCCTTGGCTGCGCTGGAGGTGAATATCAGATTTTCTTCAATAAATTCGGCCTCTGTTTGAAAGCTTTGAGGCAACAGGTGGCTCGGTGGTAGCTGAGGAATCAATTTGCCTCAGATGTGGCGGTGGAGGCTTTCTGTCTGATAAAACACTTTTAGGTTTTCTTTTAAACTATGTCTTAGATTGGGGATTAGGCTTTTGATAACTGTCTTAGCCGTAATCCCCGTAAAAACTGTCTTCGATCTTCATCTGCTGTGCTTTGTCTTCAAAAACTGATACTCTTTAACTGCTCTCTTGAATAAAACAATGTCTTGTCGATGTGCAGGGCAGCGCAGGGCTCTTTAGGTTATCAATGCTCATGAAACATCGATAAATCATTTGATACAGAGCCCGTGAATGGTTCTTTTAGATAGCTCGAAGGCACAGGAAACATCTTTCCCAACCCTCGGCTCTCCTTCATTCTATAATGGAAAACCATTAAAACACCTACAAAACACAAAAACAGTTAAGAAATCCTGCGGAAATAGGTTTAAACTGCTTCAGATGGCGGGGGAGGAGCATAGCCGTCGGATAAAAATATCTAACGGTGGAGATCGGCGCAGAACAGGCAAAGGAGAGCGGGGAGAAGAAATAAGGCGGGGTGGTTTTGGATCGTCCGATCTGGACACGTGGACGGTCCAGATCTAATCGGAGAATCGTAATCGGAGGTAAAACAAAAACGCATGCGATTGAAACATTGCGATGCGATTTTGCGCGGACCGTTGGATCAAAGGATTAGATCAACGGTCGGGATTGAATCGGGGATCGGCAATCGGGGGTGAAACATTGCGATTGCGATTGGCACCCGGGGTCCTTAACACTTGGTCCCGGGGGAAGTCATATGAAACAGGGGCGGGGGAAACTTTTAACATACGAGACCCAATCGCATCGGAACTTTGATGCGGGTCTTTTTGATCTACCCATTTGATTTCTCCGATTGCGATTGCGCGATCAGTCTTTCAATCAACCCATTAAAATATTAAACACGTGACTTCAAGTTTTTAAGTTGAAAGTTTGGATAAGCGGGTTTTGGGTTTTATAAAGAAAAATGGGTTTGGGAATGAAATATTCACAAGGTCTAAGCGCCGAGGGTGGGCTCTGGGTTACATGAAAATAATATGATCGGGGGTTTTAAGCAGCAAGGCTAATCGCAATCGGAGTTCTTCGGAGTATGGCGAAGACTTGTACATTTGATTCTTTCCGATGCGATTAGCGCCTTAACCCAAGGCAAATGGCTCCAGCTCCAAAGCGTATGGTGGGGAAGTGGTTTAGGACTTAGCCCAAAGGGGCTTAAGTCCATAGTCATAATACTTGTATTTTTATGAATTTTTCATAATTTTCAATGGAATTTGATGGTTTCGGGATAGTAAAAAAAAATGGGTTTTTAACTATGGGAAAGTGATTTTCATAAATGGAAGAAGAGGATTTATGAAAACAAGGAAGTTTGTGGAGAAAAAAGGGAGCAGATGAAGGTTTAAGAAGGGGGAAAATGAAGGTCTTTCAACAGTCTTCTACTTGGAATCAGCAGAATAGAATTAAGAGGAACAGTAATGAAGATTTTGGACGGGTTGGGTGAGGCCTGAGAAGCCAAGCCCGCCAACAATTTTTTAGTGATAAAATTTGTTCCTTGGAAGCTCAAAAAGTCTTAGCCACCTTTTGGTATAAAAAATATTATAGGTGGCTAACATAACCAAACTCGGTAAAAGCATGCTCTGACTTATACGATAAGGATATATTTTCTGCAATAAAAATTAGCCCCGATACATAAAATTGAGCCCCTTCAAAATAAAAAATTAAACAATCTATATTTGAAACTTAAACCCTCGAGGATGGCAATAAAATCGGACTTTGATACCACTGTAATGTTCCAAATATAATTTTAGCAAGAAATTTCTTCAAAAATTTTTGTCTTCAACTCCATAAACAATATATAGAAATTAAACCACAAAATTAACAGCAAAACTATAAATATAATCTACAAATGAAAAATAAATGGGATAAACATGCAGAGAATATTAGATTTATTTGATTAATATAAGTATGTTGATATAAGAAACTAGATATGTTTGAGGTGATGGCCTCGAATGGATTTACAATAATGTTGCAACAAGACTCCAAAATAACTTGTCTGATGGCAGTATCTATGAATTCTAAGTGAATTTTCCAAGGGTAGATATGGGTTCTCGCCCAGTCTCACTAACTCACCTTAGGTTTTTCATCCTAGGTCTACTTGTAACAACCCCTGGTTGATTTTCCATGTAAATAAAAATAAGGCCGAGGCCATGAGACACGTATTCAAAGTTGAATGTTGGGAAAACCATAGTGATGGGTATCACTCATGATTAATTAATGGATATAGAAATTTGAAAATGAATTGGAAAAGGAAAAGTGGAGATAATTGGCATTTTATTTACGAAAATAAAGGAAAAATAGAGAAAATCAAGGTGAACAGACACACATTGCATGTAGGAGAAATTAGAAGGAAAGGGAAGGAAAAGGAAGAAAATAAAGGTCTCAATGATAAAAATTCTTCTAAGGATCAGTTCACAATATTTTTTCAGTCTATTTTTGGAGCTCTCATTTCATTATTTCATTCTCTCATACTCTTTCAAACTTATAGCATTCCTATAGCATGCTTGGATCACTCTATTATTCACTTGGATTTGGATAAAGAAGGAAAAGGAAAGAAGGAAAGAAAAGAGAAAAATTGGATCAACTACTACAAATAGATTACTTTGCAGGTAACATGTTGCATGTATGATTTACTTACTTATTTCTAGATACAGCGTATATGCATGTGATTTTTTGGTTATGTGTTCTCATTGGCATGTATATTTTCCTCAATTGACAGTGGTTTTAGCCTTGCATTTCCATTTCGTGGATAACCATGGTGTTGTGGGTTTTCCCAATTGATTTTTTCTGATTGGTGCTCATGTTCCTTATGGTTGTGGGTTGGAATAAATGTTATGGAAGCCCTAGAGAAAACTTGGGTTGAGTTATTAGTCCTAGAGCCTAGGTTGGGACAAATTCTCTAGAGCCCTTGGTGGGTTGAGTTACTAGTCCCTGGATCCGGGTTGGACAAATTATTTGGAGCCCCAGAAGGTTGTGGGTTTATTTACTAGTTCCTATAGCACTAGACAACTTGGGTAGAAAGAAATCTGGTTAGTGTTAGTGATGTTTGACCGTAGAGATGGAATCACTATGGTTGATGGTTGCGATGGTTTGGCATCTAAAAGCCCTGGTTTGTTTTTTCTTTTCTTTTTTTCATGAGATCCCACATTGACACTTGTAATATGGCGTGGGGGTGATTGGCTGAAAGAGAGATTTGATTTATCCTTATCTATGGTCGGGTGGTACGTGGAAGTCCCTAACTTGGTTGGTATTTTCATATATTAATAAGATAAATTCTTCTAATATTATTCTTGTATAGTTGTAGTGATTATATGGTTATATTATGGTTGAGTTTCCATGGTTCGTATTCTAGTTATTTTTTGGTTATATGCTAGTTATATGATGTTTATTACTAATGTCTCTCATCATGAATTTTCTTATTTATTGATTGGTTGATGAATGTATGGACTAATAATTGTTGTTGCATATATGTGAAGAGGGAATAGAGCCTTCTTGGTGATTCTTAGATGAATCTCATACTCTTATTATTAGATATGCATTCATGACTTGTAGCTTACATATTTCCCATGAGTTTGACAAAAAAAAAATTATGGACTAAGCATGTCCTGGATCAGTTATTGTTCAAGTTTTGAATAAAAATATTTTTCATTATGTCATTTATCATTCTGAAAATTTATGGGTAGTTATAGGTAGTTATGGAAAAGTGGATCACGAACTACATCCTATGAACTAGATATTTTGGGCTATAACCACATGGAGGCAGTGTGGTGCATGCAATTGGAGGCCTATAACTACACCATGGCCTTCTCATGTATGATATTATGGGCTTAGATAAGTGAAAAAATCCCCATCTCATGGTTTGGTGACATGGGGTGGTCCTTTGGCCCAAGAGTGTCCTGTAGCTCTTAGGGATGTTGTGAGTTGTCAATTTGTCGGACCCACTTCAATAACTTCAGCTTGGAGGTAGGGTCATGACATAGTAACTCTTCGTCTCATATTTACCCTAGTTGACCAGTGAAATTTGGTTAACAAGGGAGGAGGCGGTTACACAACTAAGGTAAAAAAATTAACTCTCGAATGAAAACCAAGGACAACTACTCAAAAACAAGATGTCCCAAATTATTTCCTCCTCCTCCTTTTAAAGACTCCATATATAGATGTCCAAAATTCTTGAAGTATTTTATTTTATTATTTTATTATTATTCTAGAAGATCCTCCTTGAATTTGTCTTAAGTTACTTTTTAATCTATTTAAGTCACTTTTGACCCTTTTCCCTTAATTAATATTTTCCATTTTTAATTAAATGACTAAATAAAGTCATTTTTAAGTTGGGAAAATGGTAAATCGCCCACAATACTATCTCTAACCATCGAAAATTCTCAACATCCCATCTTGTAGATATTCATGTTCCAGTTCCAATCAGATATTACGCTAAGGTGTTCTATCAAATATAACACTCAGGATGCTACATTGAGCATAATTAATTAATTTATGCCCAATAATAACCTAGTTTTCAGGAATTATCAAAAATCCATGGAACCAAAAATATTCTATGTGAAACTACTCACGATGATGAATATGCCAAGTTAATTCCATTGGATCCCATAAAAACTCCTCAAAGCTCCCTCGGGAGCCCTGATGACAAAATCCTGCTCCCGTGATGTATTCATTTTGTGCCCTAGAAATTCATCTTGGCTGTACTATAGAGGAAATTAAAAATAGAGACGCGACATCAACATATGACTTGTCTTTTTTATTTTGTGCATAATATTAGGCCACAATTTTCTTCTTTTTCTTTCCACGTCTTAGGTGAATAACTTTCCTCTTGTTGAACAATTTGATGACTTTGAACATATGTTCAATTGACTAGATTATGACCAAATACACAGTAACCAAGTGAATGGTACCTACATGATTGCTTTTTTCTACTCATTTTGGTCTCAACATATTCCTGGATTCCCTTAGCTGACTTCCTTATTGTATTGAATTCTTTCTTGAGATGGGTCATTGTCTCATTTCTCTCTTTTATCTACTTTTCTATTTCTCCCATCTGCTTCCCAACTTCATCAAGCTATTTTGTCAATATTTAATATTTCTTTTTAAACTCCTCCAACTTAGATTTCAAGAACATAATCAAGTTTTCATCTGAGTCCATGTTGCCAAGATACTTTTGATCCAACTTCTAGTAGTTAATTTTTCCTTAAGATGACATACTCTTATGCCACTTGTTTAACCAAATATCAAACTAAGAGTGGGGTGGATCATTGTAAGAGAAAATTTACAATTCACAACTTTTATTTTAAAAAAATTATGTAATTAATAAGGAAAACCCTTTTCAGGATATCAATAAATAGAGAAATGCAACATCACATCAACAACACATTAAAGAAACATCCCATCATCACAAGAGACAAAAGCTTTTACGTGGAAACCCATATGGGAGAAAAAATGAATTCTTATTCTTCTTATGCTTCAATTCATTACATAGATTTATAGGCTCCGACCTGCTAGAGCACCCACCAAAAAAATATGCATGCTCTTACTTGCAGTAGGCTACAAATTGATTGAGGCACCATCCTAGAAAATGTGAAAGAAATAACTCACTAAAGACTATAACCTCATTCAAGCACCAACCTCAATTATGAGCATGCTTTTCCTTGGCCTAGGCTCCAACCTAATTGATGTACCAAACTTGATTACGAGAAATCTATGACCTACTATATACTCCAGCCTAATTGAGTCTCCAACCTCAGTGGAGGCACCCACCTCCTTCCTCAAATCCTTATGGACCCTTTTTCAAAATATTTAAAATTAGTTACACTTTCTCTTCATACCATATAATTCTTCAAAGGTGTTTCATACTATTTTCATTCCTCTATCAAAGTTCTGCTCCAACATGTTCAACAATTAGCTTACAAAAATTCTTTCTAATAACTTGTCCTTTAACAAAATTTACAACTAGCTTGAGAGCTCTCAAAACAAATATGATGGATTATGATCATCAAAATCGCATTTACTAGATTCTTCAAGTCTCTACGGCTATCGAACATTAAACCTTGACTATCATACTTATTCCAAAATAAAATATGGATAAATAATGTGCCCATAAATCATAAAAAACCATTTGAAACTATATAAACACCATACAAAAATTAACCATGCTATAAAATAAAACGTTCTAGGTGAATTCTACAAATCAGTCATTTGGTGGTCACTAGAAAATGTTAATTGTTTAAGAAAATCAATAAACTAAGCATGAAAATAAATCCTTTAACAAAATGGTTTGATTGAGTCTAGTCAAACTCGAATCCACAACCTCTGAAAAAAATAAAGATATATAGTCGACTGACTTGTACAATGAGTCCTAGAATGGAATGATCAACGTCATTTATAATGGCTGAGAACGTATTTCAAAAACTAACAATATTGACCTCCACATAACACAAAATTCTTGCTAATGAGGATCAATCCTCCAACCATACACTGACCAAAATATTGGTAGAGCCATCACAACCATGAGCTCACGGGGTTCCTTAGCGAGGACTCATTCCCCATTTCTAAATGGTTGAATTGATCATAGAGATTTCACATAAATGTTGACACTCGACTCACCAAGGATCATGTAATTTTATTTCCAAAATTGATCCCACTAGGGATTCAATCCTTTTATCAAAGAAATATATAATCAGACAATTGTAAGTGGCTCACCAAGCTACCACTATCATGAGTCTTAAGCTGTAAGCTTGAAAATTAAACCACTTTCTCTATCATGGCTCTTCAAGCTACAAACGTCATGATCAAAACATTTTCATGGATCTTCATTGTCATAGTTCTCGAGCTATGAACATTAGACCATTGGCTTAGCTCTATGAGATATGGATTTCATAATTGGACCACTATCATGCTTCTCTGAGTTATGAACTTCATAACCAAACCAACATCATGGCTATAACATTGTCTCAACTCTTCGAGTTACCATTGTCTCATTGTCCAAGATTTCAATTTCATAGCTCTCGAGCTATGGCTCTTTGTGCTACAACTCTTTGAACTACAGTATAAAATCAGGCCACTGGCACAAACTCTTACATATAAAATTCATAAATGGACCACTCCCATATGAAATTCATAATCAAGAAACTATCACAATCATACCACTGGCATATGATCTTCGCAAGTGAACTTTACAATCACATCACTATCATACAAAATTCATAATCATACCACTATCATGAAATTCACAATAAGAACATTGTTATATGAACTTCATAATTGTAACATTATCACAAACTTCACAATAATACCATTTTTATGGATCTTGAGCTTCAAAATTCACAATTAGACCATTGTTAAGGGACTTTTAGCTACCAATTTCCATGATTAGACCATTATCATGCTCTTCTATACTTCTTCCATGATCGGACCACTATTGCGCTCTTTTGATCTATGACAATCAGACTACTATCATGTTCATCTGGGAAACCACAATCAAAACACTATTATGCTCTTTTGGGTTGACAACTTTCATGATTAAAACATTGTAGATATTGGCTTTAGATTTGACATATATATATATATATATATATATATAGATATTGCATCTACCTTGGCGAAACCAAAAACAAAAGTTAAATCTTGAAATATGAGACAATATTTGTAATATATTCAATAAATAGTTCAATGCAAAATCAAGGCCGAGGGCTTCTGAATATATACTATTGATGCAGTCCTAAGTTCACATCGGCCAACACATGACCGGTCCTTGTCCAAATTTTGAAAGTTGGCACTGTGGGCTTACTATATGCCCATCCATGTAGCTATCACCATATTTTTTGTTCCACAACCCTTTAGGCCTAGCTCTACCATATGTGTACCCATGTAACTGTCACCTTGTTCTTTGAGCTTAGCTCTACCATATGTTTATCCATGTAACAATTACCCTTTTCTTTGTGTGATCACCCTCCCTGACTTAGCTCTAATTTATCATATGATCGTTCTCGTAACCAAGGCCTTATCGTTTGCACCATGACCCATAGCTCCTAAAATTCCATCTAACCATTCATGTAACCAAGTCACTAAGTTAAACGGCCCTCCACATGATGATATCACATGAAATAATCATGCCATGTGGAAGCATGTGAGGGTACCACATGCCACCTTGTTTTGGCTGAGTAACCATCCATGAATTATCGTGTCGAAAAGTCGCATCGAAGTTCATGGAGGGGCCATGTTAGATATTGATGCGAACATATATTTTCAACCAATTTTTTCCATGTGTCATAACATGAATTTCTCTTCACTGTATCATTATATTTGTGCCACGTGTCACAAATTGATTGGCTAGTATGGTGAGGTCGCACTTGTTAACTGGTGCACAAGTTGGTATGTATCCACCACTAGATCTGAGCAAGTTGCACAATTATTAACCTTGTTAACCATCATTCTAGTTTAGATTTCATCCACTATGGATCCTCCAAAAGTTGCACATTATATAATGTATTATGGTTCTACAATTTTTCCCTATAGTTTTCAGCCCCTTATTATTGTTGAACATCAAATAACTATACATTCTCATCCGGTAAGAGTTTTTTAGAGTGGATATAACATTGGGAAGATATTGACGAGGCCTATGAAACCATGTTGTTTTTATGATCATTAGGATATCAAAACATTGTCAAAAACACAACAAATTTCAAGCATCCTTTCACCTAATGAGGGAATGCAAGATATCTAGTTGTCATACTGCCACTAGTGACCCATGAATGATTTTTCTATTATCTTAATCATCCCATTTTAAATCATTAAAACATGTTTTCATTAATGAAAACACTATCTGCAACAACATTTTTGAGTTTCGCTACTAAGTCAAACTTATCTTGAATTGGAGTTTTTTCTAAGTATATTATTAGGAGGATTACTTTTTTTAGGGTGGATATTAGGGGAGTTCATTTGAAAGGTACTAGGTATATTTTCCTCAAACTATCTACTTGTATGGTTTGTTATGGGATTACTATATTCCTCTTTCTCTTATTTAGTAATGATTGAAGAAGCTCAATTGTCTAAAGTTCTCATAGATCTCAATTTGATGCATTGAAATGTAATGGGAGAAGTAGGATACATATGATATTTTTTCCACTCAATAGTATAAGCATGCTAAATGGTTTATTTTTGGGATTAAGAGTGGGTTGTAGTATAATTTATGGTCTTGGAGGAGCACTAAGGTTTCCCGGTGGAAACTAAGGTTGTTAAATAAATTGGGGAATTTTTAGTTCCTTTGGGAGGTTTGTTGCTAATGTGGGAGGTTTTGTGAGTTTCCTTGGTGGTTTGCATTCAAATTGATATATAATGTTTGGTTGAGGTGGCTAATTATTCCATAAAATTGTAAAATAACAAGGCTAAGATGGAGAAAAATATTGAAATTGTTTCCTAGACCAATAAGCATTACAAAATTGAGGGGTTTTGATTAGTAATACCTATTATTCATGGTTTCTAAGGCCACTTATGTGTGTTGAAACAAATTTTATATGCCTCTTCTTGGGGACATTGGTTGGCTACTTTTATTTTTAGTAAGGAGGGAAACTATTTTAAAAGTGTATTTTTTGTAAATACTATAGGATTTAATGGTATTTAGTAGTAATTATTTGGATATATTCTTTTGTGGAAATTTTGGGGAAAAAATTGATAATGATTTCTCAACTTCCATCTATTTTTGGAAAATTTTCAAAGTATCAATCTACATTACCAAGGATCTAAGGATATCTATATTGAATTTGTCCAACATATTTCTTACTTATGGAGTTTGATGGATTCGTGTTATGTATGAATGATGAAATATCTCATGTATTATGAATATGAATGAGTATTTGATCTATGAATATTATTGATGAATCCATGAATAGAACATGGCTTGATGTTTCACTAGACTATGTTGTCTATCATGATGCTCATGAATAATATGTAGATATGTGTTTATGGTTATGTGATGTGCACTAACATTATGTAAAGGAATGCATAGTCAAAATATTCATGTAATTATTTACCTTGTTTTCCTTGAGAGGTTGAAACCTCAAGCCTTGGGCCATAACTTCCAAGGGTACATTTTCCTTAATGCTACAAGATGTCAGCATGGGAAGGGGGTTCATCCTTTCCTTTACAGAACTTACTCTAGAATACTCGTTTCTTGTGACATATGGTATATTTTCTCCACTGGTGGGTGGAAGAGTTTAAAATTAGGATAAAATTAGCAAGTTGAAATCAAGTAGGGGTGCTGGAACCACGCCCCAGTTGAGCTATTATGTGTGTGAATAAACAATGACCATCAAATACTACTGGTAGTGGTTAATTTTAAGGAATGAGTAGGACCAATACATTCAATCAAATGTGGTTTGATAGTGGGTGAGAGACCTATAGGTGTGGTTCATGCATAACCTTGAGGGAGAAACCTTCTTTATCGCCCACCACACACAATTTGCAGCCAAATTAATTGCACTATACAACACTTATGAGCATGCTAACAAGGGTTGGACAAGCCTATCAAAGTTCCAAGGTGTAACCTCAAACCTCTCTTTCCACACACCACCCATCAATACCATTCCCTTATTTAATGCCAAACACCATCGACGATAATGATTATGGTAATATGACATGGGCCTAATGGAAGGTACCACATATTTGACATGTCAAGTCTACATGGGAGACACATGGGTGCCACATGATGAATATTTTGGCATGGCCTCTTGTGATAAGTCAATATTTAAACAAGCATAACTTTTTATCTAGGAATTCGATCAAGGTGAAATTAGTATTATCGGAAAGATCTTGATGAGATGAATGTGATGGTGATATCAGAATTCAATTTTTTAGACTTGTAGAAACGAGGGTTTATTCTAACCCAATGTTCATGACAAACCTTGGGGATTGAGTTGATAAAAAGAATCACCTCCTACAACCTGATAAGGTTAAAGGGGGTGGGAGGTAGAATTATATATTGGTATCAGACCTAGATACAACACTGAAACTGAATAAGACTTAAATATGAAGGTTTAAACCTCTGATTTAGAGTGTCTTATAATAAATAAATGGATTCAACATGAAATTGAAGAAGCTCTCACACGCATGCACACATTGTTGGAAATATTGATATGGGGGTGGATCAATATTTCTTTTCAATTTTTATTTTTACCAGTTAAGATCACTTATATTTAGAACACAAAATGAAAAATATAGAATAATGATTATATTAATTAGATATAACTAGGACTTAAATCCTTTTCTTTACAATGAATCAAGCGCAATAATAGTTTATGGCTCCATCCCTAGATGAGGACACCAATCTTCAATCTCCCAAGCTCCAACTTGTACTCTACCAAGCATAAACTTGTACTTCACAAGGCTCCAACCCTATCTTCCAAGGCTCCAACCTTGTCACTTTGAGGCTCTAGCCTCTAGGGTTCCAAACCTATCTCAACTACAAGCAACAACCTGGTCTTCTTGAGGAATCCTAATAAGAAAGGAGGGATAAATGTGAAATTTACCCCTCTTTGTTACCAGTAGAGACTAACTTGGTCAATCAACAAAAGAAGAGATTGAAGGGTTCAAGAAAGTAACTTTGCAATGTTAGACATGTGGAGAAAACCACATGCGGAGATACTGTCCTAGAAAAAATAGAATGGCATCATACTTTAAAATGTACATTAGCTAACAATGGTGAAAAATGTGGCTCAAATCATCCCATAAATTTATAGTGCATTGGAAAACAAGTAGGACAACTATTAAGCTTCAATAATTGAGATGTAAGGTATGGTTGTTAACTAGATAATTTTAATTTTAATTAACCTAGATTCTAACCTCAACTATATCAGCCCAAATATTGTGGAGAAATGTTCTCTATAGAATAAAACACATGAGAAATCATGACAAGTTCAACTAGCAATTGGAACCAAAGGACGGGTAACATACATGGTGGGATTGTGCCCCCCACAACGATAAGAAACATGTCCACTTTAGTTTCACTTAACCTATTTCCATTATGATTGTATGATGTTGTAAACAGAATGGATTAGCTAGTATCCCATAAAATTAAAGTGAATACTACATTAAGTCATTCGAATGCCTCAGAGGTGAAGGTGAGAAAATGATGCTTCAGGGAATATGAAAGCTTGTTTTTTTTAGGAAAATATTGACACTAGAAGTAAAGAGGTGTAGTTGAAAAGGGTGTGCATGTATGTGGTCCACGTGACTAGTGATCTAGAGAGAAACGAGGCCGGAATAGAATATCAGACAGTCTTAAAGTAGTTTAGCGATGTGTTTCCAAAGGAAATATCAGAATGATTGATTTATCCATTTAGTTTCTTCTTGGACCAGTTCCATTCTCAAAATCCCCATATCATATAAAGATGTCACATTTAGTGAAGATAAGTCTGTAAATAAAAGAAACGTTGTACGAAGGGTATATTAGACCCAGTGTGTCACCATGGGGAGAATCAATGCTATTTGTAAAGAAAAATGATGCCACACTATGGTCATGCATCGATTTGGGAAGCTAAATAAAGTGATAGTGAAGAAAAAATACCCACTTCTTAGAGTTCATGACTTGATTTATTAACTGAGAGGATCTACAATGTCTTCAAAGATATACCTGACATATAAATATCATCAAGTCTTATTAGGGATGAAGAAATTCACAAAACAACTTTTAAGACAAGATATTGACACTACAAGTTTGTGGTGGTGCCATTTGGGCTTACCAATGCCCAAGCCACATTTTTGTGTCTAGAGAAAATTTTCCTCAACCCATATTTGGACAAGTTTCTATTGGCATTCATGGATGATATCTTGGTCTACTAAAAAACTAGAGAATAGCATGAAGAACATTTGAAAGCTTTATTGTATGCCAAGTCTCTTCCAAATAAATAACATTAAAGTTTTAGGGTTGACATGTTTCAAAACACTTACTATGGTTCATCATCAAGACATGGATGAATATCGAGATCTAAAAATGAAATAAATATAATAGCTATGCAACAGTTAAATCCCAATTGGAAAAAATATATTATTATAATATAATAAAATGTTAAAGAATAAATAAAAATAATAAAACTAAAATTTAAAAAAAATAAAGGAAATAAATAAAGTCAATGAAATAAAAAAAAATAGAAACAAATACATAAGGCCCATAATCAATGAGCTCAGCAACACAAGTTTTCAAAATAATACTAATATCCAAATATTATATATAAGAAGGAAACAAAATGTAAGGGAACAAAATAAAGTTTTTTAACAAAATAAAAATTTAGAATTAAGATATTTTTTTTACTAACTCATTTAATCAGAATAAGATAATTGTATGTATATATTTTTCTTTTTAAATAAAATATATCGACCAAAGAAAGGAACCAAATATTATTTATTTAAATAGCTTAATTAAACTAATTTATCTAGCTTATTATTTAATTTATTTATTAAACTAATGAAGAGGGATTATTTATTAAAATAAAAAGTAATAATAAATAAGTTTAAACAAATTATTTAATTTGATGTCTTCATTCAAATCAATCAAAATATTATTCGTTAATTTATTAAATTTCAGCAAGAGAAGGAAACACCACTAATAAAAGGAAACTAGGGAAAGCGAAGAAAAATAATTTTAAATAGACAAGATTAGTTCGGAAAGTTACCGATCAAATAAATAGAAAGAGAATGGAAGGAAAGCAAAAGAATGGGGAGGAAATAAGGCACCTACAAAGAAAATGAACCTACAAGGCACCAAAAGGAAGGGAACCTACAAAGAAAAGAGGGAGAAAAAATAAGGCATAATATCTAGGAATAAAGAGATTGGATTCGATCATTGTTTTATATATATATATATATATATATATATATATATAATTCTTTTTTAATTCGTTAAAATAATTTTTATTTTGTCGAAAATCTCTATTTTCTTTTCTTATCTTTTGTTTCCTTTTTATATATAAATAGTTTTATATTAGTATTATTTTGAAAACTTGTATTGTTGAGGCCGTTGATTATGGGTGTTTTGTATTTGTTTCCATGTCTTATTCAATTCATATTATTTATCGTTTTTCGTATTTTCTTTTTTATTTTAGTTGTTTTGTTTCTATTCTCTAATGTTTTATTAGACTACAATAATAATTTTTTTTTAAAGTTAGGATTTAACTCTTGAATTTCTATTGTATTTATTTGATCATTAAATCTAGATATCCATCCATGTTTGAATGATGAAACACAGTAAGTGGTTATAAACACATTCACCCTACAACTTTGATGTGATTTATCTGGAAGAGACTTGGTATACAATAATGAATCACAAAATCTTGCATTCATAGAATTATTGTAGTTTTTTAAAGAGCACAATCTGTATGCCAAGCTCAACAAATATGATTTATTTTGATCACAAATTCAATACTTTTGACATGTCATTTCAAAAGGAGTGGTAGTGGACCCTGAGAATATTAAGGCCAAATGAGAGTGGCCTACTCTTGGAAATGTCACTAAAGTGATACTACATGGCATTGACTAGAGATTATAGGTGATTTATTCATGATTTCTGAAATATTGGATATCCAATCATGCCTCTATAGAGGAAAGGATTTAAATCCCAATGGAAATTAGAGTGCATAGCTATTTTCGAGCACCTTAAACAATTGCTCACGTGTGCACCTATTTTACAGATAGTATACCCAAAAAAGGACTTCTTGGTCAAGATTGATGCCTATAGGGAAGGAATAAGTGGATTATTGATGTAGGATGGATAGGTGGTCTTTGACGAGTCAAGAAATTAAATGAGCATGAGATGAATTATGTCACTCATGACTTAGAGCCTGCAGCGATATTGCACACATTGAATATGTGGAGGCACTACTTGCTTGGGAGGATTTTATTTTTAATGTCAAACCATAGAAGACTAATATATTTGGTTTACCAATACAAATTAAATGTAAGACAAGAAAAATGGTTGGCTCTAATTAGTGATTTTGACTTCAAAATAAAGCACATATAAGGAAAAGAAAACAAAGTAGTAAATACACTTAGTAGAAGCCTAAAAGAAACAAACATGGCATCCATGAGCATTTGTGAATTTAATATTAAAGAAATGGTTAAGGAAACATTGACACAAGATAAGCACAATCATCATGTGGAAGATCACTTGTAGAAAGATATATAAGGGCAATGTTTTAAGAATTACATGCTCATAGACAATGTGATGTGGAAATTCGAAGAAAGATGGTATACACCTTGTATGGGTGACTTGAAGAAGCTCATCTTGGACATGTTTCATAAAATATCTTTATCAAGAAATCCTGGTTATTAGAAAATTATAACATCCATAAATAAAATATGTTATTGGTTAGCTATGAAAAGAGAATTTGATGGATACATTGCTAGGTTCCACAAACACTAGTAACTCAAATTGGAATGTAGACAATTAGTGGGATTGCTACATCCAATCCCCATTTCTGAGTGGAAGTGGGAATTCATCATAGGATTTCCAAGAACATCCAAGCAACATGATTCCATTATGGTCATGGTGGATAAGTTTAAGGAAAATCACTTTTTAGTTGTTAATTTCACTCACAAGGAGATTGACATAGCTTATATTTTCATGAAGGATATTTTCATATTTCATGGCATACCCAATAATATCTTCTTAGATCATGTCCAAGTTTAGTTCCAATTTTTAGAAGGAATTGTCTGTTATTTTTGGAACCGATCTATATTTTAGCATAACATATCGTCCTCAAACAAATGGAAAAAATGATAGAGTAAACAAAATTTTAGAAGACATGTTGAGGGTATATGTTATGCATCAACCAAAGAGGTGGGAAGAGTATATGCCACTAGCTGAATTTTCCTACATCAACGGGTACAAAGAGTTGCTAAAGATGATCCCTTTTGAGGCTTTGTATGATAGAAAATGAAATACTCCTATTAGTTTGAATGACCCTGTGAATAGGGTTGTCATAGGGCCAATAATTTTAAAAGAGATGGAGTAGGAAACGCTCCATATTAGGCATAAATTAAAGGAAAATAAATATAGGAAAAAGAGTTATGCATATCAGCGAAGGACGCGGAATAAATTTCAAGTGGGAGAGTATGTGTATCTCTATATCAGACCAAGAAAGAGCTCACTAAAAGTAGGGTATTGTGCCAAGTTGGAACCCAAATTTTTTGGACCATTTCAAATTCTGGAAACACTGGGGCCAATGGATTATATATTGGCCTTACCACCCACAGTGAAAGAACACAATTTTTTTCACATTTATTTTCTTAAGAAGTATGTAAATGGAACTAATAATATTATTGAATGGTCGATGATATAGGTGGAACTCGAGAGGGATTTCACACCAGAACCACTATGTATCCTAGAACTAAGGTAGATAGAGATTTGGAAATAAGTAATAGAGTAGGGTAAAGGTGCAATGGAAGCCCTTTGGACCAAATGAAACCACCTAGGAAATGAAAGATCAAATGAGGGTATCTTTAAATAATTAATGAAAAAATAATAATTCAAGACACAAGAGACTTTGGAAAAAAATGATTTTAATCCAAATTATATATTCACAAAAAATAATCATACATTATTCACTCACACATGAGGCCTCATATTATATAATTGAGGTTCTCATAAAAAATTACCAATTTGGCTAATTGGTTGAACCTTCTCCATACATTTCTCCACAATATCTCCATGAATATATCCACAAATATCTTTGCTGATTTTGTGTGATTTACCCTAACTTCTCTCATTATCCTCAAATTTGGTTATACGTAAACTTTTAAAGTAAGTCTAATTTCATGATCAATAATTTCATTATTTTTTGAATACTTGGACTTATTGATTGTTTATGTGATCTATGAGGCTAACATTTCCCCCCTCAATCATAAGTCTAGAGTAAGAACCTATAACATATCCAAAACTTCATGATGAAACCCCTGAGCTGAGCCTCAATGAAGAACTTGTTGCAAAACTGCCAAAAATGGATGCCAAAAACTCCAATATGTAGGGAGAAAACCAAGATAAGTGAATCAGCTGCAAGTATGATATATCCTTGAAAATTATTTACAACTCAAATTAATTCCAAGCTACAATAAAAAAGGTTATATTTATCCTTTTCTAGGACTAATGACCATCCAAGTGAACAAAAATGCCCACAAATGTACTCTCAATTAGCATCCCAATCGCTTGTCCACTAAATTTTTTTGAAACTTTCAGTCTAACGACCATCATCGTCAAGTCAGTTTCAATTTCTTCATCAATTCTCCCCCTTTTCAATGGAAAGGAGATCCAAGAGACCAATTCAATTGATTTTTGAACTCCCCTACTTAAGATGTAGGAGAGTTTCACCATTTTATTCCCACTTTCAAACATTTGAGAGTACCATCTTCATTTCATTTCTGGCTACAATATTTATCTTCACCTGAGATTGAACTCCGTGATAAAACATATACAATAATTTGTCTATTGATAACCACTCCCAAGGATAAATCCATGCATAATTAATTTTTAATCTGGTTGGTTTGTTTCATTTTCAACTTCTCTGTGATGAGTGATTGTTATTTCCACAGTGGTGACAAGGATGGAGATTAAAAAATGACCTTCCATATGACAAGTTCTTTGACAATGCTAACATTTCTTATTTTGTTCAACTTTCTCATTGAATTTTGATGTTTCTTGGTCAGGAAATCCTCCACTGATGAACTTGATTGTTTTTGAATAATCAGGAATATGCAAATTGTTTTCATTTTTTTCATATCCTAAACTACGTTGATTTTTTTTACATTTAATTTATTCCCATGGTTTTATGATAGGCTTGGAAAGAGAAGGATGTACTTTATCATGTATATCCTCTACACTTATGGTTGTATTTTTGAGTGGCTGGAAATCATTTTCATCATCATTATCTTCAAATATAGGGTTTTCATGAACAAAAAGCTCTTCAGAATGACATCCTTTTTGCTGCAGCTCATCACATTGTAACTGTGACTCAGGTTGGAGAAACTCAATTGTCTCATGTGCCTAAAATAGATGCATTTTAATATCAGTGAGAGTGGTTTTGTTGATTTTCAATGTGTCTTCAGCAGTGGATAATATCAGATCGTTCAGAAACTATAATGATTGAATATTTCTATCCATTTTAACTGGCTCACTTGAACTTGTTTTCTTAAACTTGTTTTCTTGAATTTCACGCTCGCTTGTGTTAATTTCCATGAGGAAACATTGATCTTTGCTTTGATAGTTTCATTTCTTCCTAAACACATTAATTTCACCCCATATCATTATATCATTATTTTTATTTACACTATTAACCATCAACGTATGAAAATATGTAGAAAGAAAAATAACATCATCATCATCATTATCTATGCAATGGAACATAAATGAACAAAGGGAGAAAATCGTGCACACATATAGACACCAGGATTGGTCTAAGACTAGGGAAAAACCCTCTATGGGAAAAACCCTTCCGAATTATTCTTCTTAGATCGTCATCAAATGATTCAAAAAACAAAAGTACAATGATCCATTCATCCATATCTTCATGTAGTATAACAACTAGCACATGCATAATTTGACCATAAACATACTTCTGCTGAAGGATCCTGATTCTGAGAACAGTAATGCGCAGTCACTTCCTGTAGCATTTTATTCAACACAAGTGTCACTGAGTGGAAACTTTCGAGAACTATAGATGTATCTTTGAGGGACTAATATGCAACGGAAATATACAGAACATATCTACAGAGCTGCAAATCTTCACCAGTAAGAAAAATGGATCCAATAGATCACTCAAGTCAACTGAAATCAACTATTAAATTCAAGATCTGAATCCAGGATGTTATCAAAGACTGATAGCGAGCATATGTGACTGAGTAGATGATGTCTTGAAGCATTGTGCAAGCAACTAGGATTGATATATCCCAAATATACTTAGAAATACCTCATTTGCACCCATAGAACTATGTGCCTGTGACTATGGGTCCTTAGACACAAGAATAACACACTGTAACCTTGGTTATGGTCCATATTATCCATATTTGGCCCTAAGGCCATAGCCGCTGCCTTGCCATTTTGTGCATACAGCTATGGCACCCTGGTCGTTACGTTGCCATTCTATGCCTGTGGCTAGAGCCCGCTTTCATCAGTTCTATTCCTACGAACATAATATAGAACCCTAATTTTTGTGCGAGTTTCAAACCTGTTATTTCAGACCTTTCATGAACTCTTTCGATCAAACCTGTGCGAGCCAGAAAAAATTGATGAACCAATATATAGAATGCAAATAGAAGATAACTTGTGCAAGTGTAATAATGAGCTTGAGGTCACTTCTATTTAGAGATTTCGAGTGGGTCCACTTGGGGTTAAGGTTGACTTAGCTAATTCCACATGTGCTTAAGCCGACCCATTCCATGAGTCACTTTAATAAATAAAATAATTCAAAACTTAACTTCCTCTCAACCGATTGGGGAGATCTATAGGTTGATTTTGGTCCTCTCGAAAAGAGGAATCTAATGAAATTATGATATCAAACATCTGATATATTCAAAGTGGAATTTTACCGAAGTTTCATAATTTTAACACCCCCTCTTAACCAGGGAGAATTCCACCTGCCAATATATGTTCATCGAGAAATATGCCCTTCTGGTATCTTCATGCATCATCATGTATCATCACTAATCATATCTGTCATCTAATCTTTATGATGTGATCCTTCATCATTATAAATCATCAATGAACTTCTCATGCTTATTCCATCTTATCTCTTGATTGTTTCTGCTTATGTGCTGAACATTCTGGGATCTAGAAGAAGAAGAATTTTTCATCGGAGGGGAGCTTATGCTACCACCCTTCATCCATTAGGATACTATGCAGAATGTCTACCAGCGGGCTACTATCTGAAATATCATCATCAGAGATAATATCATTAAGGAGCACATATTGACCTGTAACCACATCAAGGAACATATCTCAACCTAGAATCTCATGGGGGAGCTATACATATACAACCCCACATCTAGTGGTAAGATATCCAAACACACAAGGGAGCCCATCTCGACCCTGGGATTACATCGGGGAGCTCAATCTCAACCCAGAATCACATATGATTATCTCAACCCATCTTATTACCTACTGATCTTCCCATCAATGATCCTAAATAGTCATGTGGTAGAACACCTGCATCATAGTCTACTTGGGTTGTACACCACAAGTACACTCTCAACTCGTTGTCCAAATGAAGAGCAGTATTCTCAACAAGCACAACTTGTGGGTATGATGCCAATTAGGGTATACACTGCAAAGACAAGACATGGGGGAAACATTATCCGACCCTATGAAGATATGAGAGCAACATATCTACCCCTATAGGTAACAGATAGGGATCATACCCTATTGTCTGAAGTTCCCTCAACCCCAGGAGCCCTCTGTCTCAATTCCTCACCTTGGGAGCTAAGTAAGGGAGGAAGAGTTGGGTCAATGTCCTCGATCATTGTTTCTCTCATCATACTTAAATATGGTATCTGCTTGTCTCAATAGTAGTTGATTCTTGTTCATACGGGACATCAAATCAAATATTATGCTAGAAAATTAATAATCATATAAAATCAGAAATGGATACCATAATCATCCTCCCTTTCAAGGAGTTGTCAATGACAAGCCTAATCGTGTCTTGAATTGATACATTGTCTTAATGAATGGAGAAATATTAGTCCCAAATATATATATATATATATATATATATATATATATATATATATATATATATGGGTAAAATTGTGAAGCTAGGTTACACTTTCATGAGAAACACACTTGAAAATTTCATTTTCCCAATAGTTCGGCTGAAGTTTTGAAATTAATTTGGTCAAATTGTTTCTGTAGTTAACATTGATAGCATGGGTAAACATATTTTTGGTTGGATATAGGAAAAAAATAAACAAAAGTTTGGCCAAAATTTTTATTATAATTGGGCCAAAATTTTTGTTATAAATATACCAGCCCCCAGAACACAAGTTTTGGGTCAGTTTTTAATCGTTGGAGAGCTCTATGGTGTGTTGCACTTTCGATCATAATTTTTTATCAGTTTTTTCTATGTGTTGCGTTGTTGTAGGGGCCAACAAGGGAGCAAGCGAAGGTACAAAGGTAAGGTAATTTTGTTATTTTTTTGTTTATGGTTGTTTTTTTTTTAAATCTAATTTTCAGTTTTCTATGTTTACAGGCTTTGTGTAGGTTCTAATCAATTTCCTCGGTGTGCTCTTCCTACTCGACGTGCTCTGCCTGCTCTTCCTGCTCTGCGTCGTTGTTATCTGCTCTGCCTGCTCGACATGCGCTTTCTTGATGTCTCCTCATCTGCCTCTTACATGTGTGTTGTCTATTTCCAAGTATGGATATTATGAATTTATTCCAGATATTATTAGAGGTTTTAAATTTGTTATTTTTCTTTTATGGTTAATTTTTTTGTTTAAATCTAATTTTCAGTTTGTTGTGTTTGCAGGTTTTGTGTAGGGTTTTCTCTGCGTACTCATCATGCTATGCCTGCTATGCATCCTCTTCATCTGCTTTGTCTACTCGACATGTGTTGTCTCGTTGTCTCCTCGCCTGCCTCCTCAGTGTGCACTGTCTATTTCCAAGTATGGCTCTTACGTGAATTTTTGTTTTCATGTACGTGTGAATTTCTTCCAATAGAAAGTGTTTTCTTATTTGTGAAATCTAGCACTTATATTTTATGTAAATTAGGTAAGTTTATTCCCAATTATGCTAAATTATGAATGAATATGTCTTTATTTAGTAAATGGGTTAGTTCATTTCCTAAAATACCTTTGATAAGGGTCCCTTGAATGAAGTGTATCCAACCCCGGCCCTTGGTTATGTATGTTCACCACGTACTTTTCATTTCTCCCGATGTCTTAATTCAATTTTTGGGGCACATGCACAGGATCTGTTTATTGTTTCAACCCTTTATTTCTTTGGTCACATTTGACTTCTTAATGTCCTTCCAATCCTTGTGGACTTCAGGGCTTTTTATTGTTCTGCTCATAGCAATAATTAGCCTTTCTTATGGCCTTATCCAATGTTTGAGGTTCATCAAACTCAAATTTTTATCATATCTCCATCAGAGAAAATACAATCTACAAACAGCTCGTTGTTTCCTTCTCCTAACTCAGATGTACCTCCACTCTATTCCTTCCTCTTTTACCCTTTTTATATCAGCAAACACTTATATCTATCTTGCTTCCAGATTAGGACTATCCTCCTACTTAAGAGAATTAATATCTATTTATAACAAGTATATTTCCTCTTGTTTCCGTTATAAAATAAATATCTAGTTGTGGCATGAGCACTTCATTTGGATCTATTACTACCATTGGCTTTTGAACCACCTTTTCCCTTGCTACCTATGCCCATTTGTTGTTTGTGTCTCTGTTGCTTGCGCTAGCACCTCTCGTGCCTTAGCTGTAAGTGACATGGCTTTGATATAAACAAAGGAAACTGATAATGAAACGATAGATGCTTATTCCTTTATCATTGTGCCTAAAGAATTTTTCACTAGGGCTCAGTCAAAAGGATCTACTGCGGGTTATGTAACTGGCTGGTCCTCGTAGGTAATTTGTAGGATAAATATAATAATCAACCGCATTAACATCATCAAAATTGGGATCAATATATAGAAATAGAATCTACCTCTGTCTCTGCACTTGGATTTTCTTATCCTCATTTTATATCGTCAAGCACTTATATCTATCCTACTTCCATATTGGGATTATCCTCCTGCTTAAGAGAATTAATATCTGTCTGTAACAAGTACCTTTCCCCCTGTTTCTATTATAAAAGAAAGATCTAGTTGTGGCATAGAGCCAATCTGAGCCGAGTAGAGACGCTTACCTGGGAGGTCAGGGGCTCTATATCGGGTTGTGGTTGTTGTTTATGCTCCGATAGGTATTGTTATTAAACAATAAGGATGTTTCCTTCTCCTAAATCAGATATACCTCCACTTTATTTATTCCTCTCTTACCCATTTTATATCAGCAAGCACTTATATCTATCATGCTTCTAGATTGGGACTATCCTCCTGCTTAAGAGAATTAATATTTGTTTATAACGAGCATCTTTCATCATGTTTCTGTTATAAATAAATGCATTTGGAGTAGTTCTGAATTATATATATAATTTTTCTAATTTGTCTGTCTGCCTATACTTACATAATTTTGTATCAGAAAACAATGATTAATTTGTCTGTATGTCTGTATTTACATAATTTTTTATCAGAATACAATGTTTTTTTTTCAATCAAAGAAATGCATTTGGAGTAGCTCTCAAGTCTATATAATTTTTCTAATTTGTCTGTCTACTTGTATTTACATAATTTTGTATGAGAAAATAATGATTTTTTTTTCAATTAAAGAAATGAATTTGGAGTAGCTCTCAAGTCTATATATAATTTTTCTAATTTGTTTGTTTATCTATATTTACATAATGTTGTATCAAAAGAAATGTTTTTTTTTCAATTAAGGTAATGCATTTGGAGTCATTTCTCCCATAAACTTTAAGGAAAACCATGTACATGTAATTTATCCCGTAAACATTAATTTAATATATTTTTAAGGAAAATTCTAGTGTTTTTGGAAACCATGTACATGTCATTTCTCCCATAAACTTTAATGAAAACCATGTACATGTCATTTCACCCATAAACTTTAAGTCATTTGCAATAAAATTTAAGGCATTTGCAATATAATGTTCATTTAATATATTTTTAAGGAAAATTCCAGTGTTTTTGGAAACCATGTACATGCCATTTCTCCCATAAAATTTAAGGCATTTGCTAGTGTTTTTGGGAACCATGTACATGATATTTCTCCCATAAACATTAAGGCAAACCATGTACATGTCATTTCTCCCATAAATTTTAAGGCAAACCATGTGCATGTCATTTATCCCATAAACTTTAAGTATTTTGCAACAAAATTTAATGCATTTGCAATAAATGTTCATTTAATATATTTTTAAGGAAAATGCCAATGTTTTTGGAAACCATGTACATGCCATTTATCCCATAAACTTTAAGGAAAACCATGTAAATGTCATTTCTCCCATAAAATTTAAGTCATACCATGTACATGCCATTTCTCCCATAAAATTTAAGGAAAACTTTAAGGCAAACCCTGTACATGTCATTTCTCCCATAAACTTTAAGGCAAACCATGTACATGTCATTTATCCCATAAAATTTAAGGAATTTGCAATAAAATTTAATGCATTTGCAATAAATATTCATTTAAAATATTTTTAAGGAAAATGCTAGTGTTTTTGGAAACCATGTACATGCCATTTCACCCATAAACTTTAAGGTATTTGCTAGTGTTTTTGGGAACCATGTACATGTTATTTCTCCCATAAATTTTAAGGCATTTTCTATTATTTTTGGGAACCATGTACATGTCATTTATCCCATAAATTTTAGTTTACACCTTGCACCACTGCACTAGGTTTCTTATTTTTGTTTGTAACTCTCTTTTTTTATCCTTGTCGTTTAGCCTTTAGGGTTTTTTATTTATACATAAACTATTTTTCCCCCTAAGTTCTTGTTTGAGGATACTTCATGGCCTCTTCTACCAGTTTCCTTTAGGACATACTCTCACCCCTACTCATTGAGTTAGGATCCATCCTTCTAGTACATATATGGAATATAATTCTTATGATTCTTGAAGCTCCTCCTCAGATTCTACATCCTCCCAACCCCACACTGCTACCATCTTAGGAACTAATGCATATGGTGTTAACACTGGTCCTAACAAGGGTAATCCTAAAGGAGGAAACATCAGGACCTTTTTCAGTTATGACCACTAATCAACCCTTAATTCCCTACATTGATGATTTGAGCCTCCCCAATTTAAGCCAACTCATCAATAATTCCCTTCTCCATGGTTAAAATCCCCGCCCACCCACCCCCCCCCCCCCATTGCTAACCAAACCTCCCTTAGACATCCCCAAATTTTAAGGGAATATTGGAGAAGACCCTACCATTCACATTTTCTCTTTCCATATGTGGTCCTCTTCCAAATCCATCACTAAGTCCTCCATTCATCTTCGCCTCTTCCAACACACTCTAATTGGAGCTACTGCTCAGTGGTATGTCGAACAATCACATGCCTCTAATTCTACCTTTGCAACTCTTTCCAACACCTTCCTATCATATTTTCAATTACCTCTTCATTATGACATAGGTACTGAACTATTAGATTATTTCCATCAAACTTCTGTCACTTTTTTTTCTGACCACATATAAGAATAGTACAGAAGGAGAAGCCTTTGTTAAGCTCCTGAGTTAGAAGATCATGTCTATATGGATTGGTTTTTTAGAACCCTCTTGACCCCCATAGGTAAAATATTTTTCCTCTCACTTCCCTTTTAGTGAGGAATAAGCTCTCTAAATAGCTCTGAAATATGATATGATATATGCCCAGTCAATTTATGTTTATACCATCCTTCCCAATCTGCTTAGGCCTGGTGTCGCTTCTGTGTTGGGGCCATATCATGCCTCTGATGGTATCATTGTATTCCTTTCTTACCCCAACCCATCACCATATTCTCAACCTCCTATGAGGGAGGGACCAACTCCACTTATACTTATCCTCCTAATCCTTCACAGGTCAACTCTTACCTAGGTGGAAACACATCATGCACATTTTTCCATTCACATCAATCGATTCTGGGTCATTTTTTGCTTAACTTGGTTATGAAAATTTTATCGCAAACCCTTATTATACATTTTCACCATCTACTCCTCCAGCCCAAACAACACCAACACCTCAACCTTCTATTCCTCAACCATATCTACCAGAACAACAACTACCTCCATAGATTCAAGTATTTTCTTAGCTAAGTGCTACCATTCCTCCCAACCCCAAGTGAAGGAACAAGGGGAAGGGTAACTAGAATCCACCATATTATAGTAATCACGAGAACCAAGGTAGACAACCTAATTCCAATAAGGGTGATAATTCCAATCCCACAATCCAATAATAGGGCGAGAAACTCAAGAAGAACAATGCTCTTAGGACAAATAAACCTTGTGCTTGTTTCAAGACTTACAACCATTACACGCATGAATTCCCCCTTCTCCCTCATATGTGTTAGGCATGGGAAACTCAAGAAGCTTCCTCTCGAGGGAAGAAAACCATTGTTCAACCCCCCCCCCCCTCCTTCTATGCAATTGGAAGTGCTTATTAATTGTTTCTCTCATCAAGGATATGTGGTTACTCAAGCCATATAGAATCCTATAGATCCTCAACCTTCACAACCTGGGAATGGGAATTATGAGATTCTCGTGATGAATTATGAAGGTATCAATCTCTATAATCGATCGCGTCAGTATGAAAATCCTCCTGATAATTCAAATATTGGTTCTCAAACTAAAAGTTACACTATGCCCCTTTCATCACAAAATGGTACCTTAGATATCCCTCAGCCTAAGTTATAGGCTCACCCTAATATCACCAAAGTATCGTTACGTCGAAATTCTCCTAGTTTTGAAGTTTCCCACACTTATAGTATAGTAGATGACTTGGCACAATCTCCTACCACCATGTCAATGCTATAATTTGTCTTGGTGTTCCCATCCCAATCAAAAGGTATAATACTCTCTTTGGGTTTATGGAACCTTTTGATTATTGGATGATCTTCTTTGATGTTGATAAAGTGGATCATACCCACCTCAAATCCTCTTATTTCTTTTCAAAAACCAGTCTCTATAAGAAAAGATAATGTTCAATGGTGTATAGTTGATGAAGACGCGTCCAATTGTGAGATGGGTGCTATTTTTTGGAAGAAAATTGGTTCACCCAACCTATCACCATCCACAATTACTCTTCGTGCATGGGAATATCACCCCTCACAGCCTCTTGGTTTATATCATGATTTCACCATCATCGTTGCTATCAAGATGGTCATGATTGATATCAAATTTATCGACACCCCTCTTGATTATAACCACTTGCTTGGTCATACCTTCATGTATTCCATGTCAACCATCACATATTATGTTTTCTGTAAGATGTGATTTCCCCATAATAGAAATATCTTCACCATCTATCACCTAACCTACTATGATCCTCATCCTCTTAATTCTCCTTATAATATCATTTCATCAATGGCAAGCACCAAGACCACCCCTACCTTTACCGATGTTTCCCCTGGAGTATATAAAGATTCCACATTGCTTGGAGCTTATTTTAGCCCACCTCATGTTGATACTTAGCTTAGCTCTTCAATTTTTTGCATGCTTCAAGTGTCATGGGCTTCCAACAGGAAATCCAATACGTCTTCCCAGTAGTCATCTACCCAATAATTCACTGCTCAAGACTCAAATTGTCCTTCAGGAACAATTCCTCCAAGCCATTTCCCTAGAATAGGTTCCCTTCTGGCCCTCCTCCTTTCGGAGGAGCTCCATCAAGAAATTACCCCTTTGGTAATATACTTTTTCTATTCCCACTACCAAAAATATTTTCTACTCTTATAATGGATATGTTTAGTCTTCCTAACATGATTTTATTCATCCCAACTTGTTATATCAATCCTCCTAAAAACACTGCTCTTGACCAACTCATACCTTACATGGATTTGACTCTGGTACAAATTTTTCCCACCACCCCTTGTTTTGTTTCATTTCAAAAACAACCTCATCCAAAAGTTACTCTTATTTTGAAAGAGTATAGTGAGGGGAGAAAGGCCTAGAAAAGGGGGGAGAGGACAAGGAAACCCAAGCGACCACCTCTCCTACTAAACCATTGAATCCTACTCCTCCATGCACTCTATGTGATGTTCATGGGCATGCCATAAGCAATTTTGTTGACCTCCCCCATTTTAATATCATGGCTTAACACTTTGGTATTCAAGCCAACCTTGATATCCAATATGTGCAAGTCACCCTACCTAAGTCTACCAAGGATAATAAATCGTTAGGCATGAGCCACCATTATGCTTTGTGCGATACATACGTACATTATTCACCCTTACTATGTCAATATGATAGATAATTCAACACCAATTCTCTACATGTTGTCATCCATGGGATCAATTTATTCAAACTCTTTTGGATTTTCCTAATGTGCTTCTTTATAACCATCTTCTGAAGATACTTCAGTATTTACATCAGTGGATTTTGCATCCATTTTTCATTTGTATCCCATTATATATGATTCATGTGTGAACCATGTCTCCCATGATCATGATTTTTTAAATTACTCCTTACTTCTAACCCAAGAATTCAAACCACATCCACTCCGTGGCCATTAAATTTCCACTAAATTTTTATGTAAGGGGGCATCCATTTTCGAGAGTCCAGGAGAAGAAATTATCCCTGAACCTTGTGTCAAATATTGTAGTGTTGAATGAGGTGCCACTATTATTCCCCATTTAGAAGAAATTATAGAGTCCCATATCACTCCAGATCACCATGGGGTTGATTGACTTAATCATCACTACATCTTATGTCAACAACCTAGCCCCATTAACATTGTTTTTCAACCATAATGTTGTCTAGGTGAGAATAAATTCATCATATCTGAAGCCACTCTTTGGTACAGTGACACCATGTATGAGAACCCAAAAATTCATTCCATTTGACTCATACATGCAGTACATGTTAGCCACCTATAAATTTGTTGACAAGCAAACAGGTGGCTAAATTGTTCTTGAGCCTTCAAGGAATACATTTCCTCTGAAAAAATATCATCCTTGAAGCCTCCTTGTGTCTTTTTTCCTTTGAAAAATATTCACTAATGTTTTCATTAAAAAGCCTCTCTATTTGTGGAAGAAAATGCTCGGAAGACCTCCTTTCCCCCTTATTTCATCCCCACTAAGCCTCTATTTCATCACCTTTTTCCCTTTTAAATTCCTCCAAAATCCCCCATTAACCCTCTAAATCATCCTAAATCCCCTTTAAACCTTACAAACACCCTTTTTTTGGCTTAAAAACCCTTTATTCCCTCTACCGAATCCCTCTTTTGGCCTTAAAAAATCACTAAAATTAAGCCAAAAAGCCCCATTTTGAATTATAGGCTTAAGCCCCTTTCGG
The DNA here is from genome assembly GCA_034641835.2 of Pinus albicaulis. NCBI lineage: Eukaryota > Viridiplantae > Streptophyta > Pinopsida > Pinales > Pinaceae > Pinus > Pinus albicaulis. The sequence goes on along the minus strand of CM076580.1, from coordinate 304,961,264 downwards.
CCATCCCCTAACCACTTCCCCACCATGCGATCGAGTGCCAAGACCAGGTGCTAAGCCCATAGGCACTTATCACAATCGGAGGTTTTGCAGTGGGCACATTTCTTTCTTAAACAAAAAAGTTTCGATGCGATGAGCTTTGTTCTATCGGACCCCGCCACGTTCTCAACCGTTGATCTTTCAAAGATCTAACGGCCAGCGCTTATCCTGCGACACGCCCATCCCCTCTCCATTTACCCATCCAATCACACATGAGCCATTGATCTGTCTCCAGATCGGATGGTGGTCTCTCAATCACACCATCGTAGCACCCAATCCCATCGCATTTGACCCCATCCGATTGGCAAGTCCCGATTAGATCTGAATCATTCATCCACATGATCCTACAGTCCATATTTCTCCTCACTTTGCTCATTTCCCCCCCATATTTCCCCATCGGGTCAAATCTCCACCGTCGATCCCTTTGGATCCAATGGCCCTTATTCATCCTACTCATTTATTTACCCCTTTTGCCTTCCGCTCTCCCTTTTAATCTTGACCATCCGTATCTCAGATCCAACGGCCAGGATCAAACCTGCCTTTGACTTTCCACCACTTACTACCAGCGCATCTTTCCTTTTCATGCTACCTCCTTTGCCGTCTCATCTTTTCGCTCCACATCTAACGGTCTGGACGCATATCACGTAAATTTCTCGTCTGGGCTTTAACGTTTTAAAATTACGCGATGTAAGAGGTTTTGTAGTGCCACGTGTCACACAGCGAGGCATATCACGTTTTTTGGGGAAAATCTCAAAACTGCCCAAAAGATGCATGACACCAATGTTTTTCCCATCCAAAACCACTTTTCCTCCCCGCTGCCCCCATAACCTCCATAATCAATCTCAGTCGTCCATCTGATCAGATCTATGGCCCAGATCACATCCCGCATTTCATTCATATTTCGTTCATCGGGCTTCCCTATTAACCTCATCAGATGATCCCAACCGTCGATCTCCTCATGAGATCCAACGACTCACAGTTAATCGCCCTCCGCCTGTCGAGTTCCACCACTAGAGGCGCCCGACTTTCATTCATTTTTATCATTTTCTTTTGTATTTGCCCAAAGGTTAAGCCTTTGTGTTTTAACACTAAGGCCCATTTTCTCCGTCTAACCTCCCTCCATGATCAATCCTGGCCATTGATTTCCATTACCAGATCTTATCCAACAGTCCGCGACCCTCTTTCACTGAACTTCCACCAGCCCTGTTTTTCCACAATTCTGCATGGTTCTTCTATCCGTTTTCACCTGCGTCCATCATTTCCACCACCATTCACCAGGCTCCATAGAATTTCTCCACCACCTCCCCTAGATTTTTATAATGAGTTTATTGCATTGTTGCAGGGTTTATAGAGTGGTAATTTCGCTCTGTCTCCACAGTCACAGTTAATTTGACTCAAAGTGCAGAGGCCATTACAACAGCGGCAAAGTGTATCGGCAAAGAGAATTAAAGGTTTTCAAGCCTAATTTTTAAGATTTAATGTTTTAATTCTGTGTTCAAAGGATAAAGGCGTAGTTTGAAGACTAAATAGCACATGAAACAAGACATATCTATGCTTCAGCATCAGTAGTACATTTTCTCAGAAAGGACACTTTCCTACAACATTCTCCATGCCTCCTCGAGCCCTTAACAGTTAGTACACTGACAAAAGCTTCTAAATAACAGTCAGGACAACAGTTATGGTAGCATGGAGGACCTGTAGACCTTTTGTCCATGTCACTTATTTCATAAGGCTACAACAGAGTACCTTACAGTCATAAAGGAATTAAAATAGCATACCTAGAGTTATTTTCCACCTGAAAAAGACTCCCATACCATACTGCAGAGTACTTACAACGATGCAGATTTCCATTAAGCAGAGTGGGCTCGATCTTTTGCCTCCACTCTATCTTAATGAGTCAATTTAATTCACATCTACTCCTGCTATTTCACTCTCCTATAAGAACCCCTGAAGAACATATTGTAAAGGTTGTTGTTGTTGCTATTAGTGTAGGGATTCATTCGATTGTAGAACTGTTATAGGGGGAGTGTAGTTGAGTAGTTTGTAATTTAGTAGGCTGGGAGGAGAAAGTTTCGACTGTATTAGCCATTGAGCTCAGTGTGTGTGACTGGTTTTTCACATCAATTAATCAAGAAATTTCACAGGATCCTGGTCTATATTACGGGTGATGTTTCCTGTCTTATTTCATTTTAATCATGCTATTCATATTTCTCTTATAAGAATCAATAAATCAAGATTAATATATACCCCTTCATGGTAACTTAATGCCCACTACTCTTCTTATCCTTGATTTTTTCTACTGATAGTGAATCTAAGAGCAAATTCATGCAATTTAACTAGTTAAAGATGTTGGTCTAGCCCATGCTTACTGATGTGTGAATTCGGGGTTTGTTACTTAGATGTTCTGGTTGGGTTTAAGCTGGAAGAATTGGAATATCAGGGATTTAGTGTAATCCTTGTCCACTGGGGTCCTTTTCCAATAGATTGGCCTTTGTAAGATCCCTTGAGCTGGTGTCAAAGCATTGAAGGTTAAAATCCCTTCCCTGATCTTAGGCCTAGTTCTGTGTTAAATCTTATCTATGTTTTCTCTTGGAATATGCTGAAGCGGGCCTGGAGTTAAATGACCTCTGACCTGATCTTAAGCTGCCCTTTGTATCTTCATTGAGAGTTGCCTCTGAGTATGTCAAAGCGGGTCTGGATTTAAATGATATCTGACCTGATCTCCAAACAGAAATTAGTTTCTTTCCTTCTTTCACCTTCACTCCTTATTTTTCCATTCCACCATCTATCTAAAAGATCCTTTAGTATAGATGACTTGCACTTTGGAAAGCCTTGGTTAGTTTTTATGAAAGTAATCCCCTTTCATGACTCCATATCCCAATGGAGGGCACATTCCTAACCTATCCTCTTTTGCCGAAACATCCTGCTGCTTTGCTCCTTTCATTCCATAACCTTCTCATTTAATGACCTCCAACCAACCCAACAACCAACCAAATCATTTAAACCCACCCTTTGTGCTTCATACCTAGCCTAATATCTCATCTTGAGCTTTCAAATATATATCATTCTTTTCTTTATGGAGAGATCCCTCTCTGGATCCAGGAGGGCTAGATCCTAGGGTCCCAAAGTGGTTTTGATGTTGTCTAGTCTTTTGGTCTTCCCAATCTGGCCAAAACACTGGAACCCCAACATAATGGCGACTCCGCTGGGGAGCAAGTGAATTTTATATTAGATACCCTTAGGCACTCAAAAGACCCAAAATATCTGGTTATATTGGTATTTCATTGCTTGTGGTGGACAACAACCTACTTCAAACAGTCAAATTCATCCACTTGGCATCTCCACACTCCATAACTCTCAAAGACTTCACTGGAGGAAGAACCTGAAAGATGGCTAGACCTAATAGAAGGATAGAACATTTGGGTTGGATATGGTTTAAAGAATTCATTGTTTTTGTCTACCAATATCTTCTATCCTACTTTAAGCCTGATCAAGTGTACAAAGATGAAACCCACATTGAGTATGGGAAATATCTTAAACCGCAATCTTCAGACCATGAGCAGACATGTACTCCTATGAAAGACCTAGTGGAACAAGAGCCTCATGTCGTATCTCCCACTCCTAAAGAAGCTTCAAGCAGCCATGAACCTCCTGTTACACTACCTACACCTACAAAGGTCATAGAAAGATATAAGCCTCTGGCTTTGCCTCTTATCTTCCAACCCCTTCCTACAGGACTTACAAATAAGCTGCCTCTTTTTTATGGAGAAGATAAAAATATCATTGCTAAGAAACATGTTCAAAATCTTGAGGATTTACTTGACTTGCATGAAATAGGAGAGGATGATGTGCGTATTAGAATGTTTGAATTGTCATTACAAGGAAATGCTAAGAGTTGGTTTAAAAACCTTCCAGCTGCAAGCATCATCAATTTTCAGCAGTTTGCTCAAGTTTCCTTGATAGATGGGTAGCCCCGATAAATGTCTTCCTCCTCCTAGAAGAATATCAGAATTTGAGAAGACAACCAGGAGAGACAGTAAAAAAAATTTCAGCTAGGTTCAATAAGGTATACAATGCAATACCTTCTGATATAAAACCACCTTTACGATGGGCCTTATTGCACTATCTGAGTTCTTTTGACCCCGAGGTGGAATTACATATAAGAGAAAGAGAGCCTTTGAGCCTGGAGGAAATGCAAAGCATAGCGATTACTGTTGAGTACAACATAAAGTGCAGGGAGGAAAGATTAAAAGCGGAAAATAAGGACTGAGCAGAGAAAAAAAGGCAGATTTCTTTAGAAGACAAGCTAGAAAAATTGATAGAGACTGCCAACACCCTGTTGAACATAGAAAAGGAAGAATATGAGGTTGAAAATAGAAATGATAATTGGAAGTGACCTACACCTTTTCCTCGAGATAAAAAAACTAGATCACTGCAAGACACAAATTACATGCAAAGCATGTATGATGAACAAGATTTTGAATTAGAAGAGGAACTTGCAGATTTTTGTGAAGAAAATCTTGTTGAGGATCCGATGGATTCGATTGGTGGCATTTCTTATAATTATGATTTCTCTAACATTGATCTATCTGATGATAATTCTTTCCAAAGGGAAATTGAGCTTGCAGGACCATCATCAGTAGATCTGTGGGAGGAAGATCAGGGCCGACAACTTCCAAAAAGCAAATGGCCAATCCAGGATATCTATTATACTGATGAGGAAAACGTTGAAAGCCTGGGAGCAGACGAAGACTCAATGAATCTTCACTCTATTACATATCAGACCACCAGTTATGATTTCCATGAAGAAGGAAGTCAACAAATTTATAGTGTAGAGGATAAGGAAGAAAGAAATGAAGAAAATCTTGAGCAAGATGAATATCCTGAACCTTCTCCCGAAAGGATTGAGGAAATCAAAGAAACCCCTGCTCAAGAGTATATTAATCTTTTCACAGAGTTCAGCCTACTCCAGCAAAACCTGTCAAGGTTACTAGAGGACAGCACTGCCAAATATGATGAGTCCTCCAGTTCAAGCTGCAGTGAAAATGAGGGAGATCTTCTTTCCCATAGACATATTTTTCTCGATCCAGTTAATGAAGAGGTATTCCTGGTTGATGCTCATCAGCCAAATACTCCCAACCAGGAAAAGGAGGAGTGTGATTACAGGGGCCACACTGCAGATGTAGTGATTGAAACTGCCCAAGATGCAGACAGCCTCCCAGTCATGGAAGGCCTTAAAGAAGAAATTTTATACCATGTTATTGCTGATCCTGTGGCAAAATACATGGAGGCCCTGATTGGCTCAAGTCCCCAATCATTGATCCTATGAAAAATCTAGATGCATCAGAAGTGTTCACCACTAGTGGAGGCCTCATTTTTGAAGATCCACATGCAGAGCACCCTATGGTTGCCTCTGACAGGCAATCAAGTTTTCTATCCTTTTTTGTTACTTCTTGACTGGCTGCGCTATCATTATTGTATCATATGAAGCATCAAAGATTTCCAAATTAGGGTAGAGTAGATAGGAAAATCTCAAATAAAGCTTAGCCTATGAGCATTTAGTTAGTTGTTTTTAATTTCTACAAAGTCTAGTCCATGAGAAATTTTTTCTTTATGCCATGGTCCACAACAATCTAGACAGTCTAATCTTGGCTTGACTGTATTTCAATTTCTGTCTTAGAATGTAGAGAAAAAATCTGCTAGATAGTTTAATCCTAGCAGATATTAGTTTATGTAGAGAAGCTATGAGGCCAACAGTTTAATCTAGTCTCATGGAGTAATAAGGGTAGCAGTAGAATAGGTTTATTTTCCTATTTATAAAAAAATGATGATGTAAAGGGTCTGCAAGTCCAAATGCACCCAGAAGAAAAAATGTTAGGACAATAGTATGGGTAGGTAGTTGTTTGGGAAAGTATTACTGCTGATATAATGTCTTCATGATTTGTGGCAGCTGATCCAGAAAAGAAAAGGATGTGTCAATTACCAGGTGTCTGGCCTACTCCAAAGATCATTCTCTGAATTCTTGACACCTTCAAGAGGATGCCATCCCCATGTGGAGCCATTGTTAGCCACCTATAAATTTTTTGAAAAGAAAACAGGTGGCTAAATTGTTCTTGAGCCTTCAAGGAATACATTTCCTCTAAAAACATATCATCCTTGAATCCTCCTTGTGTCTTTTGACCTTTGAAAAATATTCACTGTTGTTTCCATCAAAAAACCTCTCTGGTTATGGAAGAAAATTCTCAGAAGACCTCCTTTCCCCCTTATTTCATCCCCCACTAAGCCTCTATTTCATCACCTTTTTCCCTTTTAAATTCCTCAAAAATACCCCATTAACCCTATAAATCATTCTAACTCCCCTTTAAACCTTAAAAACACCTTTTGTTTGGCTTAAAAACCCTTTATTCCCTCTACCGAATCCCTCTTTTGGCCTTAAAAAACCACTAAAATAAAACCCTATTGTGCACTATATGCTTAAGCCCCTTTCGGCCATCCCCTAACCACTTCCCCACCATGCGACCGAGCACCAAGACCAGGTGCTAAACCCGTAGGTACTTATCGCAATCAGAGGTTTTGTAGTGGGCATGTTTCTTTGTTAAACAAAAAAGTCCCAATGCGATGAGCTTTGTTCTATCGAACCCCGTCGCATTCTCAACCATTGATCTTTCAAAGATCTAACGGCCAGCACTTATCCTGCGGTGCACCCATCCCCTCTCCATTTACCCATCCTATCACACATGAGCCGTTGATCTGTCTCATGATCGGACGGTGGTCGCTCAATCACACCGTCGCAGCGCCCAATCCCATCGCATTTGACCCTCGCCGATTGGCGAGTCCCAATTAGATCTGAGCCATTCATTTGCATGATCCTACAGTCCAGATTTCTCCTCGCTCCACTCATTTCCCCCCCTTCTTTCCCCATTGGGTCAAATCTCCACTGTTGATCCCTTTGGATCCAACAACCCTTATTCATCCCGCTCATTTTTTTACCACTTTTGCCTTCCGCTCTTCCTTTTAATCTTAACCGTCTGTATCTCAGATCTGACGGCCAGGATCAAACTCGCCTTTGACTTTCCACCACTTACCACCAGCGCATCTTTCCTTTTCGCGCTGCCTCCTCCGCCATTTGATCTTTTCGCTCCACATCCAACGGTTTGGACGCATATCGCATAAATTTCTCGTCCGGGCTTTAACATTTTAAAATTACGCGATGTAAGTGGTTTTGTAGTGCCAAGTGTCACGCGGTGAAGCATATCGAGTTTTTTGGGAAAAATCTCAATACCGCCCAAAAGCTGCGTGACACCAGTGGTTTTCCCGTCCAAAACCACTTTTCCTCCCTGCTACCCCCGCAACCTCCATAATCAATCTCATCTGTCCATCCGATCATATCTACATCCTAGATCGCATCGCGCATTTCATTCATATTTCGTTCATTGGGCTTCCCTATTAACCTCATCGGATGATCCCAACCGTCAATCTCCTCCTGAGATCCAATCGCTCATCGTTAATCTCCCTCTGCCCGCTGGGTCCCACCACCAGAGGTTCCCGACTTTCATTCATTTTTATCATTTCCCTTTGTATTTTCCCAAAGGTTAAGCCTTTGTGTTTTAACACTAAGGCCCATTTTCTCTGTCTAACCTCCCTCCACGATCAATCATGGTCATTGATTGCCATTACTAGATCTTATCCAATGGTCTGCAACCCTCTTTCACCGAACTTCCACCAGCCCTGTTTTTCCACTGTTATGCATGGTTTTTCTGTCTGTTTTCACCTGCGTCCATCATTTCCACCACCATTCACCGGCCTCCACAGCATTTCTTTGCCACCTCCCCTGGATTTTTATAATGAGTTTATTGCATTGTTGCAGGGTTTACAGAGTGGTAATTTCACTCTGTCTCCACAGTCACAATTACTATGACTCAGAGTGTAGAGGCCATTACAGTAGAAGAAAAGTGTATCAGCAAAGAGAATTAAAGGTTTTCGAGCTTAATTTTGAAGATTTAATGTCTTAATTCTGTGTTCAAATGATAAAGGTGTAGTTTGAAGACTAAAGAGCACATGAAATAAGCCATATATGTGCTTCAGCATCAGAAGTACATTTTCTCAGAAAGGAGACTTTCTTACAGCATTCTCCATGCCTCCTCAAGCCCTTAACAGTTAGTACACTGACATAAGCTTCTAAAGAACAGTCAGGACAACAGTTATGGTAGCATGGACGACCTACAGACCTTTTGTCCATGTCACTTATTTCAGAAGGCTACCACAGAGTACCTTACAGTCAAAAAGGATTTCAAAGAGCATACCCAGAGTTATTTTCCACCTGAAAAAAACTCCCAAACCATACTGTAGAGTACTTACAGCGATGCAGATTTCCATTAAGCAGAGTGGGCTCAATCTTCTGCCTCCACTCTGTCCTAATGAGTCAATTTAATTCACATCTACTCCTGCTATTTCACTCACCTATAAGAACACCTAAAGAACATATTGTAAAGGTTGTTGTTGTTGCTGTTAGTGTAGAGATTCATTCGATTGTAGAATTGTTATTTGGGGAGTGTAGCTGAGTAGTTTGTAATCTAGTAGGCTATGAGGAGAAAGTTTGGACTGTATTAGCCATTGAGCTCAGTGTGTGTGACTGGTTTTTCACATCAATTAATCAAGCAATTTCAGAGGATCCTGGTCTATATTACAGGTGATGTTTCCTGTCTTATTTCATTTTAATCATGTTGTTCATATTTATCTGATAAGAATTAGTAAATCAGGCTTAAGATATACCCCTGCATGGTACCTTAATGCCCACTTCTCTTCTTATCCTTGATGTTTCTGCTAATAGTGAATCTAAGAGTGAATTCAAGCAATTTAACTAGTTAAAGATGTTGGTCCAGCCCATGCTTACTGATGTGTGAATTCGAGGTTTGTTTCTTAGATGTTTTGGTTGGGTTTAAGCTGGAAGAATCGAGATACTAGGGATTTAGTGTAAGCCCTGTCCACTAGGGTCATCTTCGAATAGATTGGCCTTTGTAAGATCCCTTGAGTTGGTGTCAAAGCATTGAAGATTAAAAGCCCTTCCCTAATCTTAGGCCTAGTTCTTTGTTAAATCTTATCTCTGTTTTCTCTTGGATTATGCTGAAGTGGGCCTGGATTTAAATGACCTCTGACCTAATCTTAGGCTGCCCTTTGTATCTTCATTGAGACTTGCCTTTGAGTATGTCAAAGCGGGTCTAGATTTAAATGATATCTAACCTGATCTCCAGACAAAAATTGATTTCTTTCCTTCTTTCACCTTCACTCCTTATTGTTCCATTCCACCATCTATCTAAAAGTTCCTTTGTATAGATGACTTTCCCTTTGGAAAGCCTTGGTTATTTTCTATGCAATTAGTCTCCTTTCATGACTCCAAAGCCCAATGGAGAGCACATTCCTAACCTATCCTATTTTGCCGAAACATCCTGCTGCTTTGCTCCTTTCATTCCATAACCTTCTCAGTTAATGATCTCTGACCAACCCAACAACCAACCAAATCATTTAAAACCCCCCTTTGTGCTTCATACCTAGCCTAATATCTCATCTTGAGCTTTCAAAGATATATCATTCTTTGCTTTATGGAGAGATCCCTCTTCAGATCCAGGAGGGCTAGATCCTAGGGTCCCAAAGTGGTTTTGATGTTGTCTAGCCTTTTGGTCTTGCCAATCTGGCCAAAACACTGGAACCCCAACAGTACCAAGTGAGATTGGCACTCCACCATTTCTTTTATCTTACTACATCCATCATTCTTTTGATATGAATACAACCATAAGTAACAAATTGCGACAACATCATAAAATCATGCATAATCGTATTATGTATGAAAATATCCATAATAAGTGTTTAGTGTCGATTATTCTAAATAGATTTGGCATGTCCATATCAGGCTATAACCATTCAATGTACAAATATAGGGTAAATTATATGCCTACATCTACTCATCATCCTCTAGAGACTCTTTTTCAAGTAGGCCTAAATGCTTGAATCTCTTATTTGAGCACTTAGAACACAATGGTGGTCCAAAAACTAATCCAACTAGGGGTATCATTCCCACCATTGCATACCCGATAAGTCCCATCCATCATCACATGTTGGGGGCTAGTATCTCATGCTTAGGGGCATTATGGCACCTATTGGGATGCTAGTATGTCATTATTATTATCACTTTTTAACACCTATTTCATCCATTTATACTCTTATTTATCGTTTCATTTATCATGGTTTATCATATAATTCCATCTTATAACTATTTATGCTCTTATGGATAAATATTATTTCATCTCCTTTATTATTAATAAATTAATGATTATTATGCATGATTTTACCAATGATGGTTTATTAATATATTTTGTAACATCATTCACCATTTTAGCCTCCAATATATTTTCCAGATTGCAGATTTGATCTCCAGCTCATCATCAAATATTCCAACTTGGAAATTCGCTGGAATAAGAAGTGTCATTTTTGTGTTGGACATTATGGGAAAATGGAGAAGAATCTAGACAATATGAAACATGGGTTTTGTCCAGAATGGACCAAATTAACCTTTCAAAAGACTGGTTTGCCCAAATTCGGTCTGTATTAAGAGAAATGGAAAGTTCTCTGAGGACGATTTTCCTAGATTCACTGTTGTGGTCGTTTTCCAAATGATGTCAATTGCAATACCAAATTTGACTTGTTCCTGTTGAATAATTGATGGAAATATATTTTCTTGTTGATCAAGTTTTTGGGAAAAATCCAATTTTGTTATGAGGGATCACATTTACTATTTACTTTCTCCTCTCTCTAATTATAAAAGGAGAGACCTCATATCATTATTCAGAGATTTCCTTTTGTAATTTTCAGAATTGTTCATCAACTCTTGTTAATTAAAACAGAGTATGATTGCTTGTAAACTCTGCTACATATGATTAATTCATAAATTCAGTTGATGTTCCATTATTTGATACTGGAGTAGTTTGGCAGTGCTCCACTAGCAGCAAAGTTCCTGGCTTGGTGGATCCACTTTCCATCTGTATCATTACTTTCCGATTCTAGTTGTGTGATGGTTTGCATTAGTTCTCACTTTCTTTAGTTGCATTGCTTCACGGTTTCCATGCTTAATATTTTACTGTTTCAATGCTTTATGAAATTGGTATGTTGCATCAGTGAATTGCGTTGCTGATCCTTTCCAACATAACAAGAATATTTATTTCTTTATAACTTGTATTGTTATGCTTTGAAATTACAGAGCTTCGCTATTCATGATTTTCTATTCATTTCCGTCAAGTAGGATTTTTTGTTCATTTACATTTGTTGTTTAATTCCATTAAATAGGATTTTCTATTCATTTCCATTTGTTGTTCATTTCCAGTAAATAGAACTGCTATTCATTTCTGTTAACTAGTTTAATGTTTATTCCTTTTTGCAAGAGTTTGGTTTTTCTTTTGAATGTATTACAGAGAGCTTGCTTAGTTTATTTTCATTAGCAGCATTAGTGATTTAGCTCAGTTACCATTTCCATTTAATTGCTTTAGTGTGGAGTGTAAGATCATCAACTGTAAATGACATTGGTTATTACTGTCTACATTCTCAGATTGAGGATCTTGTTCATGTTTGATTTCATTTACATCAGTTAACAGAGGAAAGAGTTATTACTGCTGCATCCTTGACTGATGATTTTTGAGTGAAGTGATTGAATTTCAAAACATTGAGTTTCATATTGTTGTAATTAGATTCCATTTTCAAGCATTCGTTTACTCTTGTATTTGAAAGATCTATACTACATTTAAAGAAACATTACTCTCTGGGATTATAGCATGCACATATTGTGTACACTCTTGAAATAAGAGGACTTGCCCGGGTTGATAATTAATGTGGGATAAATAGGAGTTTTAAAAGGCACCTTTTAGCACCCAACAACACCCCTTCCCACCTTCTCACTTAATTAACATAATTGTTATCTTAGATGCAAATGATCTAGGTGTGGTTAATTATCCTCCCATTCCATGGATAGTTTGTCCGACCAATCTCTCTGTTGAACCATATACACATTGCATATCATAGATTCTTGATAACATATCCTCAAATATTCTACTCTATCTGATACCACATTTTCCACTTGGTCCTCATGTTTGACTTGGTGGGAAGAGATGATTCTACACCTCCTCTAGTAGTTTATTACCTAATTTTTATTTCTTTGATTATTCACCAGGAACCATTTGTTCAAGAAGCATTAAGGACATTCATACAAGTAAGGCTACCAACCTAAAAATCACAAATATAAAATCCAATGGTTGGTTTTTCCGCTACGAGATTGCCAATATTTAGGGCCTCCTCCTCCTTTCCAAATTCTCCAACAAATTAATGTGAAATTTAATTAGAATTGGGGGACAGAATCCCTTTTATAGGAAATCCCTAATTTTTCCCTCGACCATTACGAGAAAACTGTAGCTTTGTTTTATGACCATCAACACCGTTGGAAAATCTCTCGAGCTCTATAATGAGCCTCTCTTCATTTTTGGTAATTTGAAACTTCACTGGGAATTCATTTATTCCATGAGGCCTCACCTTGTTTCCTATTTAAATAGAAACTCTTCATATGAGCTTCTCCTAATATGGCATGAATTTTTCTTTGCACTTTTCAACTTATGTGTTGAGTCTCGTCATGAGTAACCATTATTTACTCATGTTTTCATGGTCCGCTTATGTCCTTTCCTATGTGGAAGCATCATTGAGTTAGCTTTGTTCATAGCATCAAAGATGAGTCTCCCCTACATCCATGAAGTCTAATCATTGTCCCATTGAGTCCTGTTATAATATATTATCCCTCATTGTGTCACACTCATCATGTCTTCCTCACATTTTGCCTCTAGATATCTTGATATGTCTTTGAAATGCCTTCATCTAAGTAATTGACTATCCCCTCCAAAATCGTGTCATTAATTTCGAGTTCAACCTTATAGGTTGCATATTATGATCTAACAAGGGAACAAATAAATCCACTTTTCCCCTTATTTCCCCATAATGATCTCCAGTGTCAGTGTCTATCAATCACATTACTATGATCCATGTGCCTTTGTTGACAACTCCTCATTTCCTCAACTCTGGTGGGCCCCCTTATGTCAAAATCAACTCATTTATTCTAGGAGATTAGTATAGAGGGCGGTGTACCTTGCTTTTAACCTTCATCCTTGCTCCGTCCCTTAGGTCAAGAAAAGAGAATCATTATTTCCCTTTAACCTAGTTGTTTCTCGTGTCCTAGACTCCAACTCATTATTTCACAATTGAGAATTGTACACTTGATGGTCTAGTTACCCATAATAATATCCCAACATTTCTTGGGTGTGTGTGAGATGTACAGACCTCATGAGGGGGTGCTCGTTCAAGTATCCCCCCACATGCCCAAATTTAAATAGATCATTATTCAGTCTCAAATGCAATTCTTTTGGTTTAATTGGCTCGATTTCTTCCAATCATAGATCCCACAACATGCATCTCTCTTTGAAATGGTCAATTCAAATCTTCACAACCCTTTCCTATTCAACATGGCTTCTTCGGTTGTGATCCCCCCTAATATAATCTTGGGGGCATTATGTCCTATGTACTAAAATCAAGAGATTTCATTGTATTACTCGTGACTTTTGTAATCCAGAAAATTATGTATATGGGACTCATTATTTCATTGTATCACTTTCTAGCCCAATTGATGCCATCATATCATGTATCGTACACTCTATTACTAAGACTCACATTGTTGGGAACATTATTATCATTTTTACTCAATTATCTGAGCAGGAATAGGTATGCCTACCCCACCTCATTGATATCATGTATTCATCATAAAAGGAGACTTCTATTTGAAAAGTAGATCTTGTCCCCCTCTAATTCAATCCTCTCTCTCTCTCTCTCTCTCTCTCTCTATATATATATATATATATATATATATATATATAACTCCCCTTCGGTGTCTTGTGAAAGTGAACCAACAACATATTTCGGTCATACTATTCCCTCATGGCACTCTTACAATGGGGACAATCTATTATCACCCAAAAAGTGATCACCTAGTCATTTCCTACTAGGTTGATCAAATTACACCATGTAAGATTGTTTTTACACATTAAAACCCACTTTCACCTTAGGAAATAATTTAGTGAACCATTTTCCTATATTATTAAAAAAAAAAAAACCATGAGAATAATTAAATAAATCGTTATTTAATGATTATTTCTAACCATTTATAACTTAACCACTCAGGAATAATTAAATAAACCATATTTATTTATTATTCTCTCATTTCGCTCATGATATAATTATTAAATCATTATTTATAATTAATATTTGACTTAATCATCATAAATTAATTAATAATCATTTTTTATTTGTTAATTAATTTTACTTTCTAAATAAAAATATTTGACCATTTCAAATATTTTTCTCTCTAATATATATATATATATATATATATATATATATATATATATATATATATATATATATATATATATATATATATATATATATATATATATATATATATATATATATATATATATGTTATAAAGAGATGGGTTTTCTCCTCATTCTTCACCATGGACATTCTCATTGTCCCCATTATCGTTGTGTGACATTTGATCTCCCACTTTGAGTTCAAGCCTTCACTTCATTTTTCCCGTAGAACACATTCTAAGAGAGACAATACTAAAGTTTTAGTTGAATCAGAGGGTTATAAAGGACTCGTCAAACGAAGGGAGACCTATAGACCCAAGTTTTCCGTTTCTCCTCATCAGGTGTAAACATTTTTATTTTTAATAATAAAATTAAATTTCTGCTATTTCCACTGGGTTCTTAATATATCATTGTTTGTTATATGTTCTTTCATATTTTCATGTTATTTTTTTCAAGGTTTTCATTGTTTTTTTGCAGGTTTAAAGAGCATATTGGAAGTCACTTTCTATTGTTAGGGTTGCTTGTCACCAACAACTTAGGTAAGCATTTTTGGTACACTTCTCCAAAAACTTTATACTAACAAAGTTGACATCTCCTGACATAGTGCTTGAATATGGGTATTTCATTAAAAAATTTCCATGGTGCATGTACATTGTCGTTGTTGTGCAAGTGTGGTTGAAGGCCTTTAGCAAGGGCTTTTAACAATGTGAACATATTTCAAAAATTATGAGTCCATGACCTCCCACGTAGCTATAAATACATGTGATGATATATTCATATCAAATACAATGGTGGGCAAGTACATCAAGACATCTATTGAATTTAATGATGATCCATGTACACCTTTAATAATTAAGGAGTTGGAAGAAAGAGGTAAAGGCTTATAGTCTTAAAATATTAGGTGATGAGGTAGAATTTTCCCATGATGTAGTACAACATTCTTAGCTTATAAAGGAAATAAAGACGTTGTTGGTACCATGCCAGTGCCACATTATACACTCAAAAGTGCCACATGAATTTATATTTTCAATATATTAATGCGTCCCTTGTGGGATTTAAATTTGGGTGGGTAGGATATCAATTATTTTCCAAACATCAACTCAATTAATTATAATTACCACTTTTATATAACACACATAGTTATAATTATATATAGGTAAGAATATAAAGGTTAGCCAATCCACATAAGGTATCATGCATGAATTATTCTTATCACCTTGCGGACCTTCCTTGATCTGAACCTGTATGTTAGTTTTGTTGTGCTAATTACAAGTTCAAAATTATAATTTATTTTACTTCTTGTTTGCTTGTGGTGCATTAGTGTCCTTGGTGCAGGTGAGTGTCAAAACAGGAAATTGTCTTGTGTTTTATGTTGAAATTAGTGATAAATAAACAACATAAGCAAGAACTAAAAAATAGCATAAACATGTACATCAAATCATAAAGAGAGCCATCAACAAAAAATTTTCATGAAGGAGTTCACCACTCCTAGGCTACATCTCCTTGGTCCAGCTCCATAGCTTGAGGCTCTTGTATTAGCTCAAATTTGGCAAAAGTGTTGTATACAATTTTCAATTGCTCATGAAACCTATTCTATTGTCTTCAGAACATACAAATCTTCTAAAAATGACTGTCCAATTACTAAAAACTGACTTTGGCTGGTCCAGACTTGACCTCCTTCTGTGGTGGCACTTAGCTCAAGGTTCCCTGTAGAAAAATCACATTTAGAAGTCATTTTCAGCCTCTGAAACCTGTGACATTGTCTTTGGAATGCCAAAATCATCTAAATTTGACTATATATTATCCCAATTTGGTCGAATATTGCCTCCATTATGGCAAAAACAAATTTCCCTAGTTTTCCTCCACTAAAAATGGATATCTACCAGATAACTTTGCTAAATTTGGAACCTTCGCCAAATTTAGGGGCGCCTTCAAAATCTTCGCCAAGTCAATCACACTTAATTAATTTGAAACATTTGTCATTAATTTTAAGCTTAGCATTAAGAGCAATTAGCGCTCACCCTCGGTGCTTGGTTGTATTGTGAAGGTCACATGATGGAGGCACTGGCCCACGGGCTCACCCCTCAGCACTTTGCCGATCCCACACATAAGGGTTTAAATAAACATTGTCGCATTGATATTCAAATGAGAGCATCGCGACATATTGGTTAATAGGTGGCTTTGTGGGGCGGAGGTATGGGATTCAAACTCAACCCTGCCCCATTTAAACGCTCTTGCCATAACATATATATCAAACCGACCATGGCATATATTTGAATACCAACAAACCATATCATTTGATATCTAATCCCACGAAACTTTAAATGTGGACTTTGGTTTAATACGGAGTTTGGTTTAATTTAAATTAATATTTAATTTAATAATATATATAATATATATTATATTATGTAATATATAATACGTCTAAAATTTCACCCACATAGATCAAACTGGTGAATTAGAAAGTGCCACTTGTCACAGTCTCATTGGCAGAAACTTGAAGAATATTCCCAGAAGATTCATTTTTACTGACTGGGCTACCATGTCAACAACCTGTGCAATTTGAAATTTTTTTCGTTGTTTAAGAAAATGAACAGCAGGCCATAACTTATTGATACAAACTCATATTTTGATGAAACTAGTTGCGTTGGAATCTCGGTGACGAGCTCTACGCTCTCATCCTAGTTTCGAGAAATCCTGAAAATTTTGATTATTGAGCTAAATACTCCACCTGATCATACATCCTCTACTAATTAATATCCTAATATATCTTTGATTCAACATGTTAAAAAAAAATCAAAGTCAAAATTTATTCAACATATTAATTTTTTTCCCCAACAACTGTATATATGTTTTTCTTTAAAAATATACAACTATAACCTCCATATACATTAAATGGTTGATAAATATCCATAGATATGAAAACATTTATCTCATGATACATCCCACATTACTAATATTAAAATTACACAAATATTAATAAAATTATAACTTTATTTTAAATTATTATCATTAATAATTATAAAAAATTTAGTATATGAGTTAAACTTATATACATTTAAAAAAATATGTAACAAGAATCTTAAACATGAAGATTCACCCATTTTACCATGTAGATTCTTAATCTGTAAATATGATTTTCTACACTAGCATAGGCAAATACCATTACCTACTAATACCACATACCGAAAAAACCAACCATAATTCATTTTCTTATAAAAAAAATTAACTAATCAAGATTAAAGAGAAAAACTACTTTTAAGATAAATATCAATCTTTGATATATACTTCTTACTAATTATATTTTAAAATATCATAAATATTGATAATTAAATTACAATTTTAGAAACTCTTTTTCAAAATTAACACACTTATCAACATAAAAATGTTAAAAAAAAACATATTCTGAAAAAAAAAAAAAAAAAAAGACCCATAATGATTTAGAAATACTTTATTGCTATAAAATCACATATAAAATTTTATAAAAATAATAAATATAATATTTTTTAAATATAAAAATAATCTATTAAAATTTATTTAAAATTTCATTTTCTAAGCTTTTTAAAATTATATTTAATTATTTTGATATTTGTTGAAATGTTCACTTTAAATATTTTTTTTTTAAACTTTAATACAATATAATCTCAAAGACATTTATCTTAAAAATATATATATTGTATTTTAAAATTACAGAATATCGAATTTTCTAAAATAACGTTACATATCTATGAAAAATATATGAATTCAAAAGATTGTTTATACTAAAGCATTGTCCAGTAAATATAAAGAATTGCGTAGCCACTTAGATTCATATTTTCAAAAAGAGTTCTAGATTTAATGACACGGTGGGTTTTGCACAACTGTTTGTCATTCAAATTTGTTTAATATTTGATGACATGGTGGGTTTTGCACCACTGTTTGTCATTCAAATTTGTTTAATATGACGAAAATAAATTGGACAGAAAGTAATTATTATTAATCTTAATTTGTTTTCTTTTAGTTTTACATGATCCATTATTATTTTAGTAACTAGTTATGAAATCCTTGAAGATTTAAAATTGTGTTTTTAATATAGAAAACCCACCTAACCTTCTTAAAAAATCAATTTCAAAAACCCCACACACATAATAAACAATTTTATTTCCTCAAAAACCATGAAAGCTTCTTACATTTAACATTCTTAAATAGCATTTAGGACTGATTAAAAATAAATATTAAATGATTTAATATTTAATATTATTATAATAATAAAATCTTACTTATATATTAAATTGATGCATACTATTTTTGTTTATAGAAAAATATCAGAATTTTAACACCATTTTATTTTCTTTTCTTTTCAACACTTTCCTTACTAAGTTTAATTTTCATAGATTTAAGAGAATTGAACCCACACCTAATTAGAAGATCGATGACTTGATAAAGACTTCAACCAACTAAACTTTTCTCAATCTAAGTTAATGTAAAATAGAGGTATTAGTTCATGTAAGATCAATGACTTGATAAAGACTTCAACCAACTGAACTTTTCTCTCTCTAAGTTCATGTAAAATAGAGGTATTAGTTCATGTTTAATGTAAAATAGAGGTATTGGAAGAAATACCTACACTAGTAATGCACTTCTTAATAATGGAAAAACTTTAATAAATTATTTGTATGGCCTCTAAATCTTAAATCTCGTGGATACAACTTTGAATATGAAATGAAATAATGGTTCCTGATTTGTACGTATGTCCCTTCCACTATCTTTAGAAAACACATATCATGTGAGCTGCATGAAAGTACCTACTATTATATTACTTTTCATTGAAAAAACAAAAATCATACTATGGTTGTTGAGAAAAATCTCCACAAATATGAATATATAGAATTAAATTGATAAAAGTATGCACTTAAATGTTAAATACGCAATGTGGTTGACAAAAGTATGGACAAACATGAATATATGGCATTAACAATTTTACTGAAACACCACTGTGATCCATACATAAATATTTTGTATATCACGTGGACTTAGACCTATATTATTTGTATTTGTGAGCTGCCTTTAATTCAGAAAAGTGTCTTTACTAGAAGAGCCGCCTTTAAATTTGAGAAAAGTGAAAGTATTTTATTTGCAAGAATTTAATTACATTACAAAGAGATGCATTATCTTAACCAAAAGAGAAAAGAAACCTTTACGTATTATAGCTTTACGTATTATTTTTCGTTGACCTTTTACTAAATGCTCCTTTTGCATTTGTGTAGACTTATTTTTATACGTATTGTTTAATTCTTTCCATTACTTGTAATTTTTAAATGAATGAATGATATTTTTTTTACTGTCTATGAGATGAAAAATAGTTTATGGGACCATTAACTTTCTTGTTTTTTGCCTTTTATAATTCGATTATTTTTTTACTTAAATTGATGATGAGCTGACCCAACCTTCTAACAGTTCTATCACTGAAAAGACAATGCCGTTGAATTGATGCTAAAAATATATATTTTATAAAGTTTATTAAAATTTTGGAAAAAATAAATTTAAATTTCTATTTTTCAAAAATAAAAAATAAAATTATATATCAGTAATTGTCATATATATATTTATGATCAAATTTCAATCAAATTTTATGACTTTGGATATTTGATTTGAGGTGTTATTATTAAAATGTCATTAACAAATTTTTATTGATTTTACATGTTTTCATTAAACTATTTTATAATTAAATTTATCAAAATGTATTTTTTACAAATCAATATAAAATAAAAGAGATATGATTAAAAGAAATTAATAATAAAAGAATATTTCAATATTTATTAAAATAAATTATTTTAATATCTATCTTAAATAAAATATTCTAAAATCAACTTTGTCTAAATAATATAAAAAATGTAAATGAAAACAACTCTTTTTTTATTTCAATTTCATTCAAAATTGTTTTTTTGTTTCTAGAAATTGTGTATATAATGTATTTATATTATATATCAACATAAATCTTTTGGATGTGAGACAAGCCTAAATACTTTTATAAGATTATCAAATAATTTTAATTTCTAAATGAGTATATATAAAAGTTGCCACTTCAATTATCAAAATTATTTTATTTTAATTTTTAAGGTACTCAATATTATCTCTTCCTTTTACCTTTTTTACTTAAACTTATATATTTGGTTAAACTTATATGTATTTATTTAAAAATATATATAAGCATATAAATAAGTTTTTTTTCTACTTAATTAAGTAATTAAAAATTAACATATTTTTATTTTAAAATTTATATACATATATGTTTTAATTTTATAATTTATTAATTTTCATATTAATATTTAAAAAATTATAAAATAATTAATTACTTTTATATTAATATCAAAAAATAGTTCATAAAAATTAATTATATAAAATAATATTGATTTTTTCATAATTTATTATTAATAGATCTTAAAATATAATTTAAAAAATAAATATTTCTAAAAAAAAATATCATCAAAATAAATTATATTAATTATATAATTAGTAATTATATGGAAAGTTGTTATTACAAATGAACACCATTTGTTTTATGATATTTTTCAAACAATGTTTTAATATAATAAATATTAATTGCATTATTAAGTACTCAATCACATATTAAGTTGGTTGATCAAATTCACTTGTTAATATTTCTAATTTTTTATATTTTTCAAAAAGTATTTTTAATATAATAAAGATCAATTACATTATTAAGTACTCAATCACATATTAAGTTGGTTTTATCAAATTCACTTGTTGATATTTCCAATAGCATAATAAAATATCTCTTATGTTATTTTGATTACAATTCCCTAGTAGATATAAGACAAAATTGATTGAGAAGTAGACCTCTAAAAGGGAGAAAAGACCCAATAATTCAACTAAACTTTTTCTATTTATTTATTAATATAAATATCTCATATACATCCATATTAAATCATTATTTAAAAATATTTATTACAATACCAACTTCTAAACCTTTAAAATCATAAAAAATCGGAATGATTTATGATTGTAGAGAGAGAGAGAGAGAGAGAGAGAGAGGAAACTAGGACAATCCTTAAACTACAAGTAACCAACAAAATATAAAATTCCTATTTATAACCTAGGACAATCCTTAAACTAGGACTATATATATATATATATATATATATATATATATTTATATATGGAGAGAGAGAGAGAGAGAGAGGAAACTAGGACAATCCTTAAACTACAAGTAACCAACAAAATATAAAACAATTTTAATGTTTCCTATGTATAACCTAAATCTTTTTTGAAATATCGTAGTATTCCTTTTATCTTAATTATAATAATTCATTTTATCTTAGTTATAATAAATTTTTTGTTTGTACAAGAGGAAAGTACTAAGTAGAAACACTGCATATTACACTTGTTTTTTTAACTTAAGGTATTTCTATAAGTGAATGATTTGTTAGAATGATTTATCATAATAAATGTGAATGTGTGGAATAAAGTTTTAAGAATTTTAATATAATTATCAATAATTATTAGGTGGATAGCATAGATTTAACTTTCATGAAATATTTTAGGATATATTAGTAGAATACACAAATCAAAGATTGAATTTTGTTAGTTATAATGTTTTTTTTTTCTTTTTAATTAAATTGTTTAATTAAAAATAGTGTCATATAAAATGAGTTATGTTTTATGGGCATGTGATATTGGTAAGTCATTATATTAAAAATAGTGTCTTTTTCTTTTTTTTTCCAACTTTGTTATATAAAAATTTTCCTAACTTAATTATTCTTTAATTTTGCAATATTTTATTCTTAGAAAAAATTTCTATCTCTTATTAATTCTAATATTATCTCCTTCATCATTCTAAAGATCGTTTATGTAATCTACAACAACTCTATCTTAATTTGTCTTAATAATTCCCATTTCTCTCTCTTATCCCATCACAAATGTTTTTTATAATTCTACCTTTAAATCTCCATTTATGATGCAACTTATATATTCTTGTTAATGCTATTAAACCCTTTTCTAATATTGGACGTTATTTTTTCTCACTACTATTCTTTTTCATTTTTCCATCTTCAAGAATTAATTTCCATCATCATTACACCAAGTTTTTTTCATTCCTTCCACATATTCATTACTAATGGTTTTTTCCATTGCTAGGATAGAAAACAATTCAACCAAAGTCAGGGATTTTTACCAAAAAAATACATTATGACATTAGATATCATGAGAATATTATTCATATAATTTCTCATCATATAAAATAATAAAATATCATCTATGTATACATATCAATGACCAATGAATCACCTTAGGATAAGGTTGATTATATCAAGTTTGATCACCTAAGTAAACCCATAAAAGGTTGGACAATTTACATTTCCTAATCTTTTTTTATTGTTGATTAGTTATATTTGAATTGGTTAAGACCACTTAAACGATCATGTCGAATCAATCTAAACCCTTCATCTGGTCAATGTCTTAATTGATCCATAAACTTACAACATAAACTAGGTTTAAATCCCGATAGTTTCATTTTTTCCTCTATTACGTCACAACTCATCATCTTTTCCCTAGTATATTCTTCACTTCTGATTTTGCAACATACTTACTATAATCATTTTCTATTCTTCTCCACATAATTATCCATTTCTATATCATTTCTATATTTCATAACACATAATTGAGGGAACTAATCACTTCGCTTGCACTTTCTTTACAAGCATATATATACTAACACCATCTTCTTGTAAATATTATGTTGCAACATCCTTTTTAATCTCCTTTTTCTTGCTTTCTACAACATTTATTTCCCTTACACATCCCTTTGAGAAACACATCCTTTTCATGTATCCTAATTTTTTCTTGGTGTGGGTTTGTTTGAATGTGTGCAAAGTGTGTTGTGAAACCAGCTCCAAAAAGAGAAGAAAAGAGATATCAACACCTAGAAATAAGCCACTTCGAGGGGGCAACCTCCAATACATTACATGAATGAAAAATTCTTGGATGATACAAATGACAAAACCTCATTTCTATATATAGGAGTCCATGGGGCCACAATGTAATCCTAGCCGACCTAACATTAATAATTTAAGGGCACAATAATAACAATATGGGGGTTACAGGGGTACAAAAATAACAATAAGGGGGTTACACTAACAACAATAAGGGAATATACTAGTAATATAAAGACCTAGCATGCTCCTCTCCTTCAAAAAGGTGTTGTCCTCAATGCTTGAGTAGCTTCGGGTGCTTTTGTATAAAATTCTCATCCTCCCATGTAGAATCTTCCGTGATTAAGTTCTTCCATTTGATGAAATACTCTGAATTGATCGATTTCATAGTTGTCGAGTTCTTGTTTCCGTGACTGCTTCAGGTTCCAATATGGTTTTTCCTTCCTCATCAAGTTCTCGCAATGTTGTTTGAACTCGAATTTTGTCCCCTATAACCTTTTTTAAGCATGAAACATGCAAAACTGGATGCACTCGCGAAGAAGCAGGAAGCTCCAATTTGTATGCCATAGTACCAATATTTTGCAAAACCTTGTAAGGACCATAGTATGTTGGTGATAATTTATTATCCTTCTTAGCTTGCTTGAGGGACATTTGTTTGTATGGTTGTAGCTGTAAAAATACCTAGTCTCCCACATCAAAACTTCTCTCACTGCGATGTTGATCTACTTTTTGTTTCATTTGATTTTGTGCCAAATTTAGGTTATCCTTTAAGAGCTGGAGAAATTCTTGTTGATGCTCGATGTGATCCTCCACTGCTTGAACCCTAGCATTTTTCCTTAAAGAAAATGTAATGGATGGTGGATGATATCCATAAAGTGCCATAAATGAGGTAATTTTTGTCAGTGATGGGAAGGAAGCAAGCGAGCAGCGTGTTGTCCTTGATGGCAACCTACTCGATGAAATGAGATTTGCGGCAATATGACGCAGTGTTGTCCTTGATGGCAACCTACTTTCCAAAGTCAGATGACAACCTAGAATTGGAAGCTTGTCCTTGATGACAACCTACTTGATGAGTTAAGGGGGAGATTGTTGGCAATATGATACAATGTGTTGACTTTGATGGAACCTGCTTGATGGAGTTTTCCTTGATGAAAACTGACTTGATGAGTTGTTAATGATGTAAATCTGATGTATCTACAAATCATTTCAGAAGTAAGTTCCAGAATAATGTTGAACAAGGTATGTCACAAGGCATACGCGGGTTTGTTAAGGGTAAGTCGCGTATGCACGCGGAAATGTACGTGACAAGTAGCGTATTCCCATTTTCGCTCTAAATTTAGGAAACCAGGGGAAATTACCATGGTATTGACCCAAAGTATTGAGCGCTTGATTATATATTTTATTCCATCCAGGAATACCATCGGAAGTTGTGTGGTTTTGGCCCATGGTATTGACAAAAGATAAGTCTATATAAGGAGAAGAAAATCATAGTGCAAGGGTGTGCATAAGTCTGGGTTTTAATGAATGCTTCACTCTGAAGTATATGTGAATGGAATGGGTAACAGTTACCTGATAGATCTGAATTCATAATGCACCTATGAAGAAAATGATGAAGAGGGATCTCTAGATCTGAAATGTATATGTATTTTCTAGATCTGTTTATGGAATGTTTAGATCTGAGATGAGGTGAAATACTTTCTGAAGTAAAGGATGAAATCTGAGGTGTTTATCTGATCTGAAGAGCTGCATAGTCCTAAAAAGTTACAAATGTATACGTAGGTTTGCTTCAGTAAAAGCGCGTGTATACGCGGGTCTTCTTAAGAAGAAGCGCGTATGGGTAGATAGGGTTTTTTGAAGAATGCACAGAAGTATACGTGGGTTGGTGTGCATGAAAATGCGTACATACGCAGGTTTAGTGAAGCAAAAGCGCATATGGAATCTAGGGTTTGCTGAAGTAAGTGGAATGAAATGTCTGATCTGTTTTGTTGTTTTACTGTTATCTTTCAATGATGTATTCATATAAAACTGGATTGTTTGAATATGCTGATGATTATGTTAATTGAAGATCAAGTCGTTGGTTGATTGGTTGATGATTCAATGAATGAATTGATGGGGTTATAAGTTTCAGTCTGATGAATGTTGAGCTTAAATGAGTGGTCCAACAAAATATGATGAAAAGTGGCCTACAAGTTGTATTGTATGGAAGTCATGGATCCGTGATGAAAATTGATGAAACGTGGTCCGTAATGGTGCCGAGGGTCGAAGCCTTCATGAGGGGGTTATAGCCCTTCCAATTGTAGCCGGTAAAATGAGAGCAGGGTAGTAGTTAGAAAACGTGGAGAGGGTCGGTAAACGTGTATCAGGCGGGTTGGGGAGTTCTCCCTTCCAGGAGAGGCTAGTAAACGAGAGCAGGGGGTTGTAGCTCCCTTCCAGGAGAGGCTGGTAAATGAGAGAAGGTTGTAGCCTTCTTTAGGTGGGTGCCTGCGTGCTGGTATGAGTCTGCGCTAGTACATGGTTGTACGATGTTTTATTTATAATAAAATATTGAAGACTGAGATGACGGCAGCGATGGTTTTCTCTCGAATTGGGTTTCCAAATTTTAAACCGTGTTCGGGTGTGTGTCGTTTATAGAGGTTTGATCTATTCGGTTTCATCGCACATTTTTACTGCTTACTAAACATCTAATAAAGGAATGATGCAATGATCTAAGCTAAGAATTATCAGCATAATGAAATCTCTGTTAATACGCGAGTTTTATTAAGGATATCCGCATGTATACGCGAGTTGGCTTCATTAAAGTAGCGTATGGGTTTTAGAGAAAGAAAAATTAAAAATTTCTGAGTATGCTCTAAATACTAATTCACCCCCCCCCCCCCCTCTCAGTATTTTTCCCAACAATTGGTATCAGAGCGGGTCCTTTTACAGAAGCTTGATCGCTTGAAGGAGATCCGTCGCAATGGGAAGGAAGCAAAAGAAGAAGGCTACTCAAAAGAAGATATCTCAGAAAACATGTGCAGCAGAAAATGAAAAAGATAAAATAGGTACTGAATGTTGTTCTTGTGATTCACTTTCTTGTGCAAGCAATGGTAAAGATAGTGAAAGTAATGTTATGGATCTAGAAGAAGCTCTCAAGATTAAAGTTGAAGATCAACAAAGATCATTTAAAGAGAGAGAAGTTATCTACAATGAGATGATCTCTCAAATGAAAGGATAGATAGAAATACTGAATGGTCAGATAGACAAGTATCAAAGGTTTTACAATTATGTAACCAATCGAAATAAAAGACTTGAAGCAGAAATCATTGATCTAAATGAAGATCCAGAAAAATCAAATAAGAAGAATGAAGAACTTGAAGAAGAAATCATCTCTCTAAAAGAAGATCTTGAAGCATCAAGTAAGAAGAATGAAGAACTTCTACAATCATTTGAAAAAGAAGGATGTGAAGTAGAAATCATCTCCTCAAAACAGATCTGGAAAAATCAAATAAGAAGAATGAAGAACTTCTACAAATTTTTGAATAACAAGAAAATGGGTTGAAAGAAGAGAATCTAAAACTGAATGATCAAGTAGAAGAAGGAAGAAGGGTCAAAGAAAGTATGAAGAAGCAATGCCAAAAATTGGAGGTTGAGGTAAACATTCTAAAAAGTAAATTAGAAGAAAAGGATAAACTCTTGAGGTTTCAAGATAGTACTAAGATTCTGGATAATATTCTTAGTAGTCAAAGGTCTTCTTCTATTAAATTTGGTCTTGGTTTTCATGAAACTATTAAAGGAGAATCTAGTTCACAAGGAAGTGCTAAAGATTCAAAAGATATCAATGCAAAACCTAAAGTGTTGAAAGAAGCAAAAGAGCAACCGACGATTATGAACTCTCAAAAGAAATCATTCCCTCCTTTGATCAATAACGTTGAGTGCTTTAAATGTCACAATTATGGGCATGTTGCAGCCAATTGCAGAAGCAGATTGTTTCAATCACAAACAAACAGTTTCTACTCAGAAAGGTACTCTGGTTTCTTTAAGGGATGTTGTTTTTCATGCAGCAAGTTTGGTCATAAAGCAGCTGATTGTAATAGAAGAAAGAATAGAAAATCATATCATGATCCTTATGCTTACTTTTCTGGACACATAAGATGTTATTCTTGTAATAAGTATGGACATGTAGAAAAGGAATGCAGGATGAATAGATCTGAGAATTTGGATAATTCCCAGCATACAATAAGAAATTTCAAGCAAAGCTGGAAAAAGAAGGAGGACCGGTCAGAAACGTAGGGAATATTGACCCTACTGCAGTCATCCGCTTCTAAAGCTTACTTCTCATAATGACTGCAGGAGTAATGTGAGATACATTCTAGGTATTAGTAATGTATCATCACAAGGGGAGCAATGTATGATGATTTCCATGGTTGGTTTAGTGATTCTGGTTATGTTTATTTCTGACAGTGCATCTGATGTGAAGAAGACAGGTACAGGTGGTACAAATTCAGGGGGAGATGAAGTTGTGGGATTTTCAGTGTTGCACTTTCCATATGCGGGTTTAATGAACTAAAGCCGCGTATACACGCGAGTTCCAATAGAGACAGAAGTGTATTCTTTTCAGTGAAGGAAAACAGTAAGACAGCTAAAAGACCAGGATCACAGGTTCAAGGGGAGCATCAGTCTAACTACTAATGATTGCATTATTGGCATTGTACCTGCTTATTACTTAGTTCTCAAATGATGATGACATGATACATGGTTTCTTACGATGAGATTATGGATGAACCCTGTTTGCTTTTTGCTGAAGAATATCTTTTGTTTCATGGATAAGTTGGAAGTCTTATGATTCAGAGATAAGAATAGATCATACAGAATTTGTTTCTATGGTTGAGACCTTTTTTCTATGCATATTACATCATGATGAATATTGAAGACCTTGATGATTTTAGATCACATGGATTATTGCTTGACACATGTTGTCTATTGAAGAAATTGTTCTGATATGATAATTCCTCTTGGGAAGAATATGTTGATGCTGCAAAAAGTCTGAAGGCTTGGTTACTGATGTGCTTATGCTACAACTGTTGGATGACACTTGAAAACATAGCTACATTGTCCTATCTATCTTCTCTCATATATTCTGGGGAAGCATTCGAATATCTCAGACAGAAGCTGGGAGTAGTCTTTGCCATACAGAAAATCAGAATTGCTTGATTTTAGAAGATTAAATGGGATACGTGGATTTCCTGAAGTACAGTCGCGTATATACGCTAGTTCATACACATAAAACCATGTATGATTAGTTGCTGACAAATTTTACTTAGGGTCAGCGTTCTTTAGCATAGCTGCAGTGCTGTTTGGTATCTCTGATGATGTTTCAACTCTTATATTTTTGTTTCATTCTCTGATATTGGGTAAAGATGCCTTGATGATTGGCTGTTGAAAGTGTTCAGGTTGCACAAGCTAAGGAGGAGTTTTGGTCATATGGAAAGGATACATTGGATGCACAGTTTCAGGGGGAGCATTAGCCTTACTGAATGTAATGCATTGTTGGCATTATGATGATTCTAAATTATGATCTCTCTTGAGGTCTTTTCGATATTAGTTATAAAAAGTCATATGTGTAATTTGATGAAAAGGCTATGACCTATAATGTAAATTGTAATATTCAGTCATGAAAAGGGCTTGGTCAAATTTGTAAACCCACTTGGTTGGGTAGTTGAGTCAAATTTTGTAAAACCACTAGGTTGGGTACATGAGTCATATATGTAAATCCACTTGGTTGGATCTGTGATATAAGTATGAGTCCTTGGTTATAGAGTCATGTACTTCATTGAAAAATATGTTTGAAGATTCAGCATGAACTCAAGGGGAGCATGGTAACTTCAGTGAACATCAGATCTACAGAGATCTTCTTTCTACATATGGAGAAAAACATTGTCTTAGCTTTGATCCACCCTTTTCCCTTGATGTCAAAGGGGGATAGTAACATGGTGTTTGAATAGGGGGAGAGCATCATGGTGTTTGCATAATGGTTATATTCAATGTATCTATCTGTTGTGATGATCAAACACCATCATGGTTTCCATCAAGTCCAAAGGGGGAGATTATTGGCATGTGTTGTCCTTGATGGCAACCTAATTAATGAAATGAGATTGTTGGCTATATGATGCAGAGTGTTGTCCTTGATGGCAACCTACTTGATAAAGTTGATGACAACCTACTTGATGAAGTTGTCCTTGATGGAAACCTACTTGATGAGTTAAGGGGAATATTGTTGGAAATGTGATACAATGTGTTGACTTTGATGGAACCTTCCTGATGAAGTTGTCCTTGATGAAAACTGACTTGATGAGTTGTTAATGATGTAAGTCTGTTGTATCTACAGATCAGTTCAGAAGTAGCTCAGAAAGTGCCAGAATAATGTTGAACAAGGTATGTCACAAGGCATACGCGGGTTTGTTAAGGAGAAGTAGCGTATGCACGCGGAAAAGTACGTGCCAAGTCGTGTATGCCCATTTGCGCTCTAAATTTATAAAACCAGGGAAATTTACCATGGTATTGACCCATTGTATTGAGCGCTGGATTATCTATTTGATCCCGTCCAGGAATACCATCGAAAGTGGTGTGGTTTTGGCTCATGGTATTAACAAAGGCTAAATCTATATAAGGAGAAGAAGATCATTGTGCAAGGGTGCATGAGTAAGGGTTGTGAATGAATAAATCTCTCTAAGGAATATCTGCATGGATGAACTCTGTTCTTGATTGATAGATCTGAATATGATGCACCTATGAAGAAAATGATGAAGAGGGATCTCTAGATCTGAAATGCATATGTATTTTCTAGATCTGTTTATGGAATGTTTAGATCTGAGATGAGGCGAAATACTTTCTGAAGTAAAGGATGAAATCTAAGTTTTTTATCTGATCTGAAGAGCTGCACAGTCCTGAAAAGTTACAGATGTATATGCAGGTTTGCTTCATTAAAAGCGTGTGTATACGCGGGTCTGCTTAAAGAAAAGCGTGTATGGACAGATAGGGTTTTCTGAAGAATGCACAGAATTATACACGGGTTGGTGTGCATGAAAGCGCGTACATACGCAGGTTCAGTGAAGTAAAATCTCGTATGGAATCTAGGGTTTACTGAAGTAAGTGGAATGAAATGTTTGATCTGTTTTGTTGTTCTATTGTTATCTGTCAATGATGTATTCATACAGAACTGAGTTTTTTGAATGATGAATATGCTGCTGATTATATTAATTGAAGATCAAGTCGTTGGTTGATTGGTTGATGATTCAATGAATGAATTGATGCTATAAGTTTTATTTTCGATGAATGTTGAGCTTAAATGTGGAGTGGGTCCAGTCTGAAAATATGATGAAAAGTGGCCTACAAGTTGTATTGTATGGAAGCTGTTGGATCCAGTATGAAAATTGATGAAACGTGGTCCGCAATGGTGCTGAGGGTCGAAGCCTTCAGTGAGGGGGTTGTAGCTCCCTTCCAGTGGTAGCTGGTAAAACGAGAGCAGGGGGTAGTAGCTCCCTTCCAAGAGAGGCTGGTAAACAAGAGCAGGGGGTTGTAGCTCCCTTCCAGGAGAGGCTGGTAAACGAGAGCAGTGGGTTGTAGCTCCCTTCCAGGAGAGGCTGGTAAACAAGAGAAGGTTGTAACCTTCTGCAGGTGGGTGCCTGCGTGTTGGTATGAGTCTGTGCCAGTACATGGTTTTACGATGTTTTCTTTATAATAAAATATTGAAGACTGAGACGACGGCAGCGGTGGTTTTCTCTCGAATTGGGTTTCCACCTTAAATCCTGGTGTTCATGTGTGTTGCTTATGTGTGATGATTTATTCTGTTCTTACTGCAAATTTTTACTCCTTACTAAACATCTAATAAAGGAATGATGCAATGATCTAAGCTAAGAATTATCAGCATAATGAAATCTATGTTAATAAGTGAGTTTTATTAAGGATATCCGCGTGTATACACGAGTTTACTTCATTAGAGTAGCATATGGGTTTTAGAGAAAGAAAAATTAAAAATTTCTAAGTATGCTCTAAATACTGATTCACCCGCCCCCTCTCAGTATTTTTCCCAACAGTGTTATACCACCATTCAACCAGAGGTAACCACTTGACCCATTGTGCTTGCTTATTAGATACAAAACAATGAAGATATCCTTCCAAACATTTATTCACTATCTCTGTTTGGCCATCAGATTGAGGATGATAAGATGAGCTATGAGCTAGTTGAGTACCCAAACAAGAAAATAATTCCGTCCAAAAATTTCCTGTAAAAATGGGATCTCTGTCACTTACAATAATCTTCAAGTTTCCATGTAGCTTTTGAATTGTTTCCATAAATGCAGTAGCAATTGTACTTGCTTTAAATGGATGAGATAATGCACAAAAGTGTGCATACTTGGTAAGTCTATCAACTACCACCGTGATAACACTCCTTCCTTTGGACTTAGGTAAACCTGTGATAAAATCCATTGAAATCTCCTCCCAACGTTGACTTGGAAAGGATAAAGGTTGTAGAAGACCCGAGGTCTTAATTGTCTCCACTTTATTTTGTTGGCAAACCAAACATTCCGCCACAAATTTTGAATATCGGATTTAAGGCCATCCCAAAAAAATTCTTTCTTCACCCTGTGGTAAGTTTTTAAAAATCCCAAGCGTCCTCCTAAAGGAGAAATGTGCAATTCCAAAAGAATATTTAGTTTTAGTTGGGAATTCTTGCAGATATATAAGCGATCTTTGTACCATAAGGAATCATTTTTCCAACTAAATGTATTAGATGTAATAGAATCTTGCTGCAACTTTTGAATAAGAGTCCAAACTTCTTCGTCCTTCTTCCATTCATCCCTTGCTTCGGTTATCCAATCTAGTTAGATAATTGAAATGGCACAAAGAAATGCATCCACCTCTTCATCCTTTCTTGAGAGTGCATCTGCAACAACATTTAGCTTCCCTTTTTTGTAGACGATTTCAAAGTCATAACCCAACATCTTTGTGACCCATTTTTGCTGCTCTTCTGAAGATAGTATTTGTTTCAAAAAGTGCTTAAGACTATCATGATCATTTTTTACCTTGAAGTGTCTTCCCATTAGGTAAGGTCTCCATTTCTTTAGTGCATGTAGTATTCCCAACATTTCCTTCTCATAAATAGCCTTTTTTAAATACTTTCCTTTGATTGAACGACTTTCAAAAGCAATGGGTCTTCCTTATTGCATTAAAACAACACCAATTCCATTTCCTGAGGCATCACATTCCAGAATAAAGGTTTTTTTGAAGTCTGGCGTAGCTAAGACTGGTGCTAGGCACATTGCCTCTTTAATATGTTCAAAGGCCTTAGTTGCTTTAGGAGTCCATGAAAACGCATCTTTCTTCAATAATTTTGTTAGAGGTGCTGCTATTCTCCCATAATTCTTAACAAACTTGCGATAATACCCTGTTAACCCGAGAAATCCGCACAACTTCTTTATGATTGTGGGGACTTTCCATTCCTTAATGGCTTTTATTTTGTTAGGGTCTACCTTAACACCCTCGTGAGATACAATATGACCCAGATATTCCACCTCTTGTACTCCAAAGAAACATTTGGATTCTTTTTCATATAATTGTTTCTCCTCCAATAGTTTGAGCACCCTATCAACATGTAGAACATGATCCTTCGAAGACATGTTGTAGATTAGTATATCATCAAAAAATACTAGCACAAATTTTCTAAGGAATGGTTTGAAAATGGAATTCATCAACCCTTGAAATGTAGAAGGTGCATTGTTAAGGAAAAAAGGCATCACCAAAAATTCATAATGACCCTCATGAGTTCGAAATGTTGTTTTCAGAATATCTTCATGCTTCATTCTAATTTGATGATATCCTGAACAAATATCCAACTTGGTAAAATAAATTTCTCCATGTAATTCATCCAATAATTCATCAATCACGGGAATGGGAAATTTATCTTTAATAGTGAGCTTATTGAGCTCCCTATAATCCGGACACATGCACCATGATCCATATTTCTTGTGCACCTATACTACTGGAGCAGAGAAAGGACTTTGATTAGGTTGAATTATACCCGCCTTTAACATTTCTGCAATCATACATTCAATTTCGCTCTTTTGGAAATAAGGATATCTGTAAGGCCTAATGTTTGGAGGAACACTTCCTGGAATCAAATGAATAGCATGATCATGATCACGAATAGGTGGGAGTCCTTTTGGAGTATAAAACACCTTGGAATGATTGTCCAAGACTTTTTGGAGATCTGGAGAAATAGATGATTTTTATGTTGGAACTTCTAGTGAGCATAATTGTGAAATTACGCCCCATTGTTCTTTATTCAAAAGATTTTTCATGAAATTAGAGCTTATTATCTTTCCTGGCTTCCCTGCGATACCCCTTAATTCGATTTCCTTTCCTTCCGAAAAAAAATTGAAGAAAAGTTCTTGAAAATTAAAAGCTACCGTCCCCAAAGATTGTAACCATTATACTCCTAGTATAACATCAGCACCTCCCATTGGGATGGAAAGCATTGGACTATTAAATACATATTCCCCCATGGTTAGCTTGATATTATGGCATTTTCTAGAGCAATTTATAGTTCCTCCATTTGCAACCATCACTTGAAATTATGGTACTGGGTATAGGAAACAATTCAATTCCTTGGCTACCTTACAATGAATAAAATTATGGGTACTACCCAAATCAATCAACACTATTACCTTTTTCTTCTTGATATGTCCTTCTATATTGAGAGTTTGAGGAGTGGTACTTCCTTCCAATGCATTACATGACATGGTCAGATTCATTTCTTCTTATTCTAGGGTTTCTTCCCGGTGTATATCCTCTACTTTTGAAGTTTCTTCTTCATTTTCTTCTTCCTCTTCACAATATATGTAAAATAATTTCTTCTTAGTGCACTTATGACCTTTAGTGTATTTTCTCTCACACTGTAGCAAAGCCCTTTTGATTTTTTTTCTTCCAATTTTTTTGGTGTCAACCCTGTAGGTTATGGAAGTCTTGGAGTAGCAACACTTCCATCTTTATAGATGTGAGTGGTAGGCTTCCTTGTCGCCATAATTTTACATTCAATTTTTCTTGCCAACCTAAATGCCTTCTCCAATGAATCAGGTTCCCAAACGCGAACTTCATGTTGGATGTTATCCTTTAGAGTCCCTATGAAGACATCAATCATGTGTTCCTCTAGAATATCAGTTACCCTTATATTCAATTTTTGGAAGTCCTCAATGTGATCCGCCATTGAAACCTATTGTTTGAGATTTATCAATTGGCTAAAGAAGGTGTTGCTCTTTGTATCCTCATAATGTGCTATCATTTCCTCCATAAAAATTGACCAAGTGACAATTTTTTTACGGGAGCAAAGCCATTGATACCATACAAATGTATTTTGTTCTAAATGTAAAGTTGCAATGCGTACCTTTTGTGTGTTTTGTACATTATGGAGATCAAAATATTGCTCCATCTGTAGTATCCATGTTACAGGATCCTTTCCATCAAACTTCCTCATATCCATCTTTGGAATATGGTGGTTCTTCAATCCAACATTAGAGTTTATGAAATCACAATTAACATGTATTTTATTCTCATCATGAGTTTCCTCTACTATCTTTTCGCCATTAGGAAACATTTCTTGTATCAACTTTGCCAAATCATTCTTCATGTTTTGGATGTTGTCTTTCATTTTTTCATCGATATTAGCTTCCATGTCATCCATCTTAGCTTCCATTCCATCAATCTTAGCTTCCAAACCATTCATCTTATCTTCCACGCCTTTCTTCAAACCATCCATATTAGTTTCCACGCCTTTCTTCAAAGCTTCCATTTCATTTTTTGTTTCTCTTTGCGATAGCGAAATTGGTGCACTTGCTCTTGTAATTTTGATATCTCATGTTGTGTTTCTTCGTCTTCATGAGTCATAGTAGAGCCTTATGAGGCTTAATTGGTGTTGAATTATTTTTAGGGGGCATTTTAGAACCCAATACTTATATCTATTCTTCAATATGCCCTTGGAATAAATTCAAACTAATTTTTTTCAAACGAGACTTATGTAATTCGAAAAACATACACACCTTTTTCTTACTTTTGGAGAGCTCAATATCAAACCTAATTATCCTCATGATTTCGATCTTCAATATCCCGAAATTTGGCCCCGTAAGGCTCCTCTCGAATCATCTTTGAATGCCACATTTCTAACTCGATTTTGGGATTTCTTCAAGCAATTTATGTCCAATCTCCCACAATGACCTAATTATAGACTGGTTCAGTAGAGCGAACTTGTACGACTTGCCACATGTCACTGTTTTGTCCTTTGTCTCTGAAATTGATAGCAAAAAAACTACAGTCCATGTAATTGTGACCACTTTTTACAGCACTCCAATCCGATCCTCAGAGAGAGAGTTATTGAACTTTTCCCACGATCACCTCTTTGAGATGAAATTCAGGAGCCTGAAAACACCCAAGTTCCGCGCATTATATTTCCGAAAATATTGTGAACCGTTCTCTGAAATTTTGTTCGACGTGCCTCAGGATTTCGGCTTCACGCCTAAAAAATCTAAACTTCTCGTTTGTAGAAAAAAAAAATGTTATAGCAAAAATTCCACGATGACCCGTTTGGTGCGAAAGAAAATCCTAGAATCCAAAGCTCGATACCAAATGTTGTGAACCAGTCTAAAAGGGAGAAGAAAAGAGATATCAAACGCCTTAAGAAGAAGCCACTTTGGAGGGGCAACTCAATACATTACACAATGAACAATTCTTGGATGATACAAATGACAAAACCTCCTTTTTTCCATATAGGAGTCCATGGGGCCACAATGTAATCCTAGCCGACCTAAAAATAATAATTTAAGGGCACAATAATAACAATATGGGGGTTACAGGGGTACAACAATAATAATAAGGGGGTTACACTAACAACAATGAGGGACTATACCAGTAATATAAGGACCTAACAGAGTGGGTACTCATTGAATGTGTATTATAATTCTACATGCAACAAGCGCTAACACTTGAAATCCGAGTAAACGTATAAGGATATAAGTTGAAAATACAATTAAAAAATTAGCTTTCTTCTTTTCCCTCAAAAAATATTTACCCCATGGTCATGACATCATCATATTCAGTCCTATTTGTTTGTACATTTTTCATTTTGAGATCTACTTTTGACCTCAAAATTCCCCTAATTCCTAGGGATGAGATCATCATATTGTATCATTTTGGCTCTTTTAAAGTTGATTTTTTTAGTAAAATTTTCATTTTGAGACCTATTTCTTACTTTAAAATTTCCCTAATGAAAGACACAACATAACTGAAACACTGATTTTAATAGGCATTTAGTCTCTATTTTTTTTTAGAGCAAGTATATTACCAAACTTTTTTTCAATTTCCATTTGGAATGCTTTTTATTTAGAAGCATAAGTAGCTGACATAGGGAATAAAGGATGGTAAGACGAGAGGTAAGAATTTTCACATTCACCTAAAAAAAATTGTAGTGAGTCTCTAATTTTCCCATGTCAATGTTGTTATATGTATGAATACAAGAAATAGCCCCTAAACATATAGTGTAGTAAGAGTCGATTGTAATACTAATAAATTTTTAGGTGGAAAAAGAGTACCACAAGTGAAAGGAAATCAAGATCTAGGGAAATGGAGGGTTGTAACACTTTTTCATTCCATTTAAAAATTAGAAGAAGAATATATTCTGAATTTTGAAGGGAAAGGAGAGATCGAAGAATTGGTTAATGGAATCCTATTTTTTAAGGAAATTCTCAAGACAATCCAATGGTTGAGCCAGTAAATTCCACATCAAATGGAAAATAAAGGCATGTAGAAAAACAATATTTTCTATAAGTCGTCATGGTAGATGAGGAATTAGTCTCTAACATGGACTTTGAATTCTTCCTTAAAAATTTATAAAGTGAAACCTTGACAAAGAGCATTCCTCTCTCTTCTATTACCAACTTCCATGGGTTATCCAACAAGGATATTGGCACCTTTTTCTTTAAATTTGATGTACTATGCATAAGTTATGATTTCATACTAAATGCCAAAAAAATGAAATTATTCCCTACTACTCTTAAGGGTATAGAATTAAATTGGACCATGGTACTTGGTGGATATACCATCGATACTTGGAATAACATGAAATAGAAATATTTATAGAAATATCAAGACTAATATAAGGGGAAATATCCTAAATAGGAAATCTTCAGAATGACCCAAAATTAATATGATAGTTTTGAGGACTATATAGAACAATTCCAATATCACCTTTAGAGACCCAAGAGAAAGTTTAACAATGATAATTTACAGACCATATTGCTAAAAGGGATGAACTTGGTGAGTTCATATATATTTTAAATATCATAGGTGGAGGATATATCTCCCAATAAAAGTATGATGGTGTTTGTAATGCTCCCTCCCACCCCCTTAAAATTTGCTGGAATATGGGAGGTGGTACTTGTTGTCAACCCAATCCCCAAGCTCTATTATGAATATGGTGCAAGTAAAATCCCTAATTTTTGTAATTCTGGGGAATTAAATTCTAATATCACCATCACATTTAGCTTGTCAAGAGCTTTCTAGTGACACCAATTTCACCTTGATCCGAATAATGGACCAAAAGTTATGCTCATTTAAATTGCATCCTATTACAAGAGGCCATGTTAGCATCTTGACCACGTGAGTACCATGAAACCTTGATAGGTTAACTATATGGGTATTTCCATCAAGCCCATGTCATACCGCCATGGTCATCACCTCCTTTGGTGTTTGGCATCAAATAAGGGAAAGGTAGAGGTGGGAAGTGAGAAAAAAAGGCAGTTTGCAGTCCCACCTTCGAACTCTGACATGATTTGAAAACCCTATCAGTGCGCTCACCAGTGTTGTATCCTACAATGAATTCAATTGAAATTATTTTGTGGTGGGTGGTAAAGTTGGTTCCACCCTCAAGGTTATGTCTAGACCCCACCACTAGGTCTCTCACACATTATCAAATGATTCTTAACTGAGTGTATTGGTCTTGTCTATTTTTCAAACTTAACCATTACCACTGATAGTGAATGGCCAATTTTATTTCACATACAACATTGTTTTTTTTGGGCATAATTCCACCAACACATGCTCATTGTCATCCCACTGGTGTTCTCTTGAGTTTAAACTTTGTTTCCTGCTAGTGTAAGTGGCATACAATACATCACAGGAAAAAAATATCCTAGGGTAAATTTTATAAAGGGAAGGGAAAAATCCTTGTGTTATAAGCTTGCCATATTAAGGCAATCCTACCCTTGGGAGTCATGGCCCAAGGCTTGAGGTATCAACTTCTTGAGGTAAATAAGGTAAACCATTATAGATATAGTTTGATTATGTATTATTTTACATACTATCAGAGAACATCACGTAATCATAAACACATAGCTACACATTATTCATGATCAACATAATAGAAAACATAGTCCAAGTAAACATCAAGCCACATTCATTCATGGATGCTTTAGAAAGCTTCACAACTCATACATTCATTCATATTCATAACAGACAATATATTTCATCATTTATGCATAAAAGGAATCCATCATAGTCCATAATAAATTTCACTTGAGAAATGTACACTTATCTATTGGTTCAAAGATGACTAACAACTAAAGGAGGGACTTCAACTCTCGACTCAAATATAGGCCAGCCACACTGAAATTTTTCTTGCAGTTGAACATCCATAAGATTGATCCAAAGTCTAATGGGATATGTATTTATGGATATTCACACACAAGGCTTAATCACGTAACCAAGAGGAGTCCACTATCTAGGTGGTTTCACTACCCCAAGGAAAGCACCACAGTGACTCACTCTCTGATTAAAACATAGGGCTTCACCCATGATCAAATGAGTTGCATCTTAGTTCAAGGAGGTGGAATCAGTACTTTTTGGTGGTTTATCAAATGTCTCTCATGGAAAGCATCGTACGGTCCATAGTCTGATGTCTAGGTGGTTTCACATTCCTAAGCCAAGCACCATAGTGACTGATATTTCCATGCCCTAGTGGTTTAACAACTAGGAAAAAAGAGCTAGGTGGTTTCACATCCCCATGGAAAGC
The DNA here is from genome assembly GCA_034641835.2 of Pinus albicaulis. Lineage (NCBI taxonomy): Eukaryota > Viridiplantae > Streptophyta > Pinopsida > Pinales > Pinaceae > Pinus > Pinus albicaulis. The sequence goes on along the minus strand of CM076580.1, from coordinate 304,921,754 downwards.
ACTATAGTGATCCATTCCTCCACCGAGCTCCTCACTAATCAATCATGGTTAGTTTCACTGTCTAGTGTCGTTAACACAGTCACTAAGAACACATTCCTGATTGATAGAAACAAGGTTCAATCTTCTCCCACCTTATCTCCTTCTAGTCTTCACACTCGTAGCTTTGAATAGAGTTCCATATAGTATATTCATTTGAAATTCCCTTATTCCATGGGTCATAACACTCTTCATTTTGTGTCTGTGTGGTACGCTTCTACGCCAATCACTTTTATGCTCTTCAAAACTACCAAAAGACTAATGTTTGAAGTCTCTAGACTCTTCATCTCTACTTTATTCACACTATTTCCCTATATGGTCCATAGTATCTTTGTATCTCTCCACGTTCCATGAGGAGAGGGACTGTATGGCATCATCCTGCAATCAGGCCCCCCTCTCCAACTTCAATGTTTTTTAGCGTAGACCAGTCCATCATTAGGTGGGTAATCATGACAACTGATTAAGAATTGTATGGCCTACTCATGACACACCATAAAAAAACCAAGAAACACACAGCAAAAAATCAATGAACCTCCAATCCCATAAACATTATTGAGGAACCCTTCCCTTATAGCTTTGAATCCATATGCCCCTCCATTCATGCCAATCATTGATTTATTTTGCCATAGATTTGTATACATATAAAATTCACATGGTTCTGTTTACATAATAGGGTGTTATAAAAATGGTTGTTATAGACCCATCCCCTTAAAGGAACACCATCATTGGTATTCTATAAACAGAAAAAAAAAATAAAATAAAAAAATAAAATAAAAAAAAGTAATCATTGAGATTTATATTTATAGTTATTGCATTCATTTATACTATAGAAAAAATGGGTAAGATGTGGTAGCCTCATAGTTCACATAAACAATCAATAAGTCAAACTATTCGCAAAATAATGAAATTATGAAATTATTAATCATGGAAGTATAATGACTTTAAATTTCCACATAAGACCAAATATGAGGATAATGAGAGAATGTAGGGATGAAATCACACAAAATAAGCTAAGATATTTGTAGATATATTCATGGAGATATTGTGGAGAAAGTTATGGATAAGTTTCAACCAATTAGCCCAATTGGTAATTTGTTATGATAACCTCAATTCTATAACAGGAGGCCTCATGTGTGAGTGAATAATGGATCATTATTTTTTGTGAATATATAATCAGGCTTAAAATTATATTCCACCAAATTCTCTTGTCTCTTTAATTGCATTTTTTGTTTTCATTACTTATTTTCAATTGGTTGTAGAGTTGCGGTAAGATTTATAAGAGCCATAGTCGTTTGGGCCTGATAATCCCCTGGAAGTATTCCAGGGGAAGGCATTAAATGGAATTAAACAATGTATGAAAAGCATGTCGAATTATGCTAATGTTCTTTTACAATAGTTCAATGTTTCTCATCACAGTGATTGTGATTCATCATTGTGTGTAATAGTATAAATCTAGTGAAGATGTGCAGTGTGTTGCAAAACCATTGTAGTAGAGGATTTATATCTTAATATTTACAAGTAATGGAGGAGCCTCAAGCGAAAGGAATGAATAATGTCACTAGAATTGAATCCTTCCCCCTGCCATGATGCATAATGCTACCGAAATTTTTTGGTCATATTGTTTCGGATCCGATAAGAATAGAAGAAATGAGATCAAGGAAATAAATTAATCCATCGGTGCCAAGTAACCAAGAAATGGGTTTTTTTATGGAATTCTGCAACTAAGTTCTGGTCTGAGAAATCCTATATGCTAATTTTGATTTCCACTGAAAATTTTAGTGCCATGGATAGAAATTTCGGTTTATACACTTGTAGAGTCATTAATTCCACGTAAAGCATTAGTGAATGAAGGTGATGTGAGTGAATTTGATTACAATTTACAATCTACATCCAACCCTTAAATAGTCATGCTTAGTCTAGAAGAACATTCAATTCCTGTAAGGTATGATAAAGTATGAATCGGTGACCATTTGTAAAGCCTATGGATGCATGTGGCTAACGATCTATGTTGTGTCCAATCTGTGTGTATGGGCCTTGTTGTGGCTCATTTTCATTAACCTTTGAAATATTTTTCAAGACACTAAAAAAGCATATATGTTAGAAAAGGTAAAATTTTGTATGTCAAAGAAGAATTTTGATTTATGTGTTGGTACCTTAACATTACCTGATGAGATGTGAAGGTGGGTCGAGTCGGGCTCGTTCACATGTAGAACAATTCAAATTTTGCCTAGATCCAACAGCAACCCAGGAGCACAAATTGCATGAGATTTATACCAAGGAGTTCCCCCGCAAGAGGTCTCGTTAAATCTGCTCACCTGCAAATCAATGACTAACATCAACTGCGGGAACACTCTCTTAAAATTCCAAAAACTGCTTAAGTTCCCCCCCAAGTGGTTTGAGGTTTCAATGAAGACATTACATGGTGATAGCTCTAGCCCATGCCCTTTACTTTCAAATTAGAGAAGGTAGAGAAATAGCGTATTTCCCTTAGACACTTAAGAGTTTTGGAGGAAGTACAAAGGGAAAAAAAAATGGTCGGGATCAAAGTGCAGAATTGAAGCGGAGAGATGGAAAACAGAGGTTAAATCGCAGATCGCAAATCGTGAGTTTTAAAGAATAAGTACAGAGGTAAATGTTAAATTCGCCGAAGTGCGATATGCGATGACGTGGCCCTGGCCTGCATACCACACATAACAAGTTTTAAAATTTAAGTGCAAAGGGTTTGAGTTATAATCATCGAAGTACGATATGCGATGCAGTGGGGCCCGATCGCAAATTGCAAACCACAAGTTTTAACGAATAAGTGCAGAGGTAAGAGTTAAATTCGCTGAAGTGCGATATGCGAGGACAGTGGGATCCGATCGCCTTCGCAAATTTCAAGTTTTAAAATAAAGTGCAAAGGGTTCATGTTAAATTTGCCAAAGTGCAATGTGCTATGCCAGGTGGGACTCGGTTGCATAGCGCACATCGCAAGTCTTAGAAGATAAGTGCTAAAGACAAGTTAAAAATAGCAAAATGCGAAGTGCGATGTGCGGGAAGATGTGATGTGGTTTCAAAAGTGAACTCCAAGGGTTTTCAAATCTGGAGGTAAGGAATTTCTTGTGTTAAACCGCATCAGAGGAAGAAAAGAGGATTATAACGTAAAGCTGGTGAAACGCCAAAATGCAATAGAAGGCCGAACGCTGCAGGCACGAACAGAAGGGGACAAGATAACATTGTTTGAACCATAGAGGCATAGGAAGAGTCGAGCAGAAGAACATATAGTGGCAATGTTGGAAGCACAACAACTGGGTCAAGTCGGGAATTGAGGCGTCATTACAGAAATATGAAATTGTTGCACCATAACCAGAAAGGACACCTCAGCACATCGGAAGGACGCATCAGCAACATCAGATTCAAAAAAATGAACAATATTTTAAGTTTTAATTTGTTTTCTCGATATGATTGCATAGGTAATCTTAACAATTTAGGTAGTCATGTATTTTAAATAAATTCAGCAGTTACGAACTACTTTGATCTATTTAAGTAGATAGAAATAAATAAAACTCGTCCTGAATTTTGGACCTCTGGATGATTGTTAGTTTAGTACTGAATTTTCTGAGAAATTAATGAAAGAAGATCAAGTTTCCTACACCTTTTGATGTTGATATGTCTTTCTAGTTTCACTCTATGTTTATTCCTCTTTGAATGCAGTGAAGTAATGTAGCAGCTGGTCCCTTAATTACATCTGTGAGTAAGAGCTAAATAGCCTTAATTTTCTCTCCTTCACTTCATCTCTTCTCTCTTCACAAACTCCTAATGAAACTTTAAAGTAATATATTTTGTGTTTACAACATATTATTTTGAGTTTACTCTCTCTCCATGAATTTCCTCTGAAACTAAAAAATGATATATTATGTTACTCAGCATATCATTTTGAGTTTCACTTACAGATATTCTTTTCATTTCATTCAAATATTTGCAGTTTATGGCATTGTGAAGGCTTTCATTATATCAGACTATTGAGGGTATTAAGTAATTAAATTCCAAAGGTGTTAAGAAAAGGCCATTTGATATTGTAATTGTGACGTACATTTATAAAATGTCTTAAGCACTAATTCCTTACCACAGTCAAGGGAATTTTTCTTGAGATACAACATTTTACGACGTCGTTGTTGGGGACAAAGAAACGAAGTTTATTTTCCCTAAGTTTTTCACATTATTTCCTCTAGTTGTTCAGTGAGGAGGAAATATTTGGGTTGTGTTTGTTATTTTCAAAATTTTTCCTTTCAAAAGGCCTCACACGAGGCCAGATACCTCACAGCAGATAGTCGCTACTTTTCTAGATCCAGAAAGATGTGTTTCTAAAAAGGCTCAGAAACCTGAAACTCCTTCAAAACCTGATCCTACATTGTTTGGTCTTGGTAGCAATTCTCATAACCCTTTGTTTAAATATATTTCCAAGGAACTCTCTTTCTTGGAACAATATTCTCCTTCCACGCCCATTCATTTTCAAGAACCTAAGTTAGAAGAACATTCTTTCAATTCTGTTTCTTTTACCTTAACTCAAGCTCAACCAAATACAGTTTTTGGTTCTTCAGCCACTGTTCATCAACCCACTCCCATATAAGTTTTGCCTCCACCTTCATTCACTTTCACATCAGGTTCATCAACCTCAACTACCCAAGGAACAGTTAACCAAGGTGTAAATATGGTAGCACCAACCTTTTTTTTTAACAGATATGCCCCACTAAATCTTACGCAAACAATGAATGTCATGGTTCAATAATACCTCAAAATACTTCCTCGTTTCACTAGAGAAGATGAAGTAACTGAAGAATAGCATTTACCCTTGTTTTTTACTTTTTCTAAGAATTTAAATGTAGAACATCTTGATGTTGTGATGAGACTATTCTTGAAGTCTCGAGATGGAGAGGCTAGAAAATGGTTCAAGGGTTTACCAAATGGGTTCAATAAATAATTGGGAAGAGTTAGAAACTCAATTCACTTAGAGATGGGGAGAAAAGAGAGATCATGGTTACTCATTGATGGAGTTTAATGCAATTAAAAGGAGGCCTAATGAAAACATTTCTAAGTTTGTAAAAATATTCAACAAATTGTACAATAGTTTACATATAGAGATTAAGCCCTGCCTCTAGGAGCAAAGGTATTTTTTACTGGGGCTTTTGAAGCTGATTTTAGCTTTACATTGAGAGAGAGAGAAGAGCCCCTACTCTTGAGCAGATATAGACAGATGCTTTAGAGATTAGAGCTAATATGTCTGCGGCTGGAAAGGCAAAAGGGAAATAACCAGTCCAAGAGAAGGGGAAAGCAAAAGAAGAATCATCACAAGATCTAATAATTAAAGATATGACAAAGGTGATGAAATTTTGAAAAATAAGCTAGCTTATATGGAGTTGGAAAATAAAAAGTCCCAAAGACAAGTACAACAAAACCAAGGGGGGTTCAACCCTCAATTCAGAAGACACCGCCTCAAAAATTTGCAGAGGGAAAGAAGAGATCAAGACCAGGTTCAAACACCGTTGTATATAGAAGAAGCACCTGCAGAGCCAGCAGAAGATGACCAAAGGGAGGCAGAGGATCAAGTATCTACTATGTATACAATAGAAGATGATGAAGAGGAAGATTGTGAGGGATAATATTCTGAAGTTGAAGTATATTTTGATCAAGATGAAATGGATGAATACTGTAGGAAATTTAGAGATTTCATGCAAGCTGAGTTGCATAAAAATTATGATTTGAGGTCTAGAAAGAGATCTAGAGTGAAGGATAATGAAGGTGAACAACAAGTTTCCATTCCTCCTCCAATGGCGAATCCATAACAAAATGACCCTACGAAACAGGTCAGTAATGGGAAACAACCTATAAATTCACTTAATAGAACAAATGCGCAGTAGAGAGAATCTTCCCAGAAAAAATCAGTTGACGCTAATATTTTGGAGATATTTGTTCTTGTGTAGAAATTTTAATACAATTATGTATTGCCTAGATTCTCCTGATCTAAAATTTATATGCCATTGTTAAATACAGAATCGCTTCTACAAAAATCTTTGTAGAAATTTAAAACATGATTGCCAATTGCAAACACATGAAGAAATATCAATCACACATAACACAGATGTTTTTACCGAGAAAGAAGAAAGCTAAAAGCCCCACTATCATATATTATTTATATAGCATGGATCATGAAATAATCTCATACATATCTCTAATCCAAGAGCTCTCAGTACGATGTACAATCGTCTCACACTATCATGCAAAAATTGGAAAATACATCCGCCAATTTACTGCCTCCTGAAAACCTGCCTCCACTGCGCAATCCCTGCTGCTCACAATCCCTAAATGAATGAGATCATGATTTCCTTAACTATGCAATCCTCATTGGCATCTCCAATGTGTGTGTGGTTGCATGAGTGCACCCACTAATGTCACAACTGATAGTCAAACTGCCCCTTTCACCTATCTCTCAACTGGGTCTCCACTGGATATGGCATGCATGTCGTTAACAATAGTAAATATTCAGTTCCATGTGAGACCACTACTTTTGAATTAATTAAATAATTAATTCACTGATCTCTCACTAGTGTATGTTCAGTTACAACTAGCACAACTGAGTTTAACTCACTTAGCTGAGTTAAAATACTTTACAACTCACATAACTACACATCCAACTCTATTACAACTTTGAATCACTCAGTTACAACTAAGTCCAATTGCATGTCCCACAAACGAACCTTTGAACTCGAATTTCCCATAGCTAACTAGTTTTCCACTTTAGTTAACTATTTCCAAGTGCTCCTTGAGAATAGATTAATATTTATTGTCCAACTATTATTAAGGGATAATAATAGTCAACATGCATCTATAAATAGACATGCGATCTATAAATAGACTTCATATATATATCTAAAAATAGAACATCATCTATAAATATAATTAGCTCAACATCTATAAATAAACTTCCGCTATAACTATAATTTTCTCATCCATTCTAAAAATAGACTTACACCTAAAAATAACCCAAGGCTCAATCCTAGTGTAGGTGCTTAATTTTCACTAAGATCACCATCTTGTTGAATCCCAACACTCCCTCTCAACAAGAAAGGGATTATCCTTCACCCTGATCCTATCTCTATGGTATTTGAATTTGCTCCTGGTGAGCGCCTTCGTCAGAATATCTGCATCCTGATCTTCCGTAGGAATGTACTGAAGCAACATGATCTTTCGCTGCACACAATCTCTGATATGATGATACCGGATATCTATATGCTTATATCTATCATGAAACACAGGATTAATTGAGAGTTTAATGCAACTCTGATTATCACAATGAATCACTGTAGGATCTAAATGAGAACCAAACAAACCAACTAGGATCTTTCTAATCCAGATAGTCTAACATGAGGCTTGACTTGCTGCCATGTATTCTTCTTCCGCTGAACTGAGTTCCACATATCTCTGTTTCCTGTTCTATCAAGAAACAGTTGCAGATCTGATACTAAAGACCCCTCCTGATGTGCTCTTTTTGTCCGTTGGGTTGCTCGCCCAATCTTCATCCGTGAAGCCATGCAAATTCACCTCATTTGTCTGTCTGTACCATAAGCCATACTTAGATGTGCCCCTCAAGTATCTCAGGACATGCTTTCCCGCCTTCCAAAAGAGCTTGTTAGGATTAACCATCGCTTGACTAAGCTAGTTCACTACATAGCATATGTCCGGTCTTGTATTCACTAAATACATTAGCAAACCCACTAACTATCGATAGACAGTAGCATCCACTACCTCTCCATATGTAGCATCTTCTTTCCTCCAGTTTCCTAGAAGAGGAGTATCCATGCATTTGTAGCCCTCCATGTAAAACTTACCCAGTATCTCCCTTGCATACTTGCCTTGAGACATAAAAATTTCACCATCTCACTGCCATATTTCCAATCCAAGGAAATAGTGAAGGAGGCCAATATCCTTCATCTAGAACTCCTTTGCAAGGTCCTCCTTGCATGAGTGTATCAGTTTCTCATCACCACTCAATATTAAATCATCAACATAAAGAAAAATGATTAAAAGCTTACCCTCCACCACAATTTGGTATAGGTTTGCATCCGCCTCACTCTCGGTGAAGCCAAGTCCGGTGAAATAGTTGTTGATCAGAGTGTACCAAGCTCGAGGTGCTTGCTTCATCCCATACAATGCTTTTTTTAGTCTGCACACATGCGACTCGCTACTGAAGATCTAAAATTCTTCAGGATACTCAATGTACACTTCTTCCTCAATGATCCCATTGAGAAATGCAGTCTTCACATCCATCTAATGAATGTGCCACCCATATACGCTGAGAGAGCAAGGATGGTCCTTATGGAAAAATATCATGTGACAGGTGAAAAGTTTTCTTCATAATCAATCCCCTTTATCTGTGAGAAGCCCCGAGCCACAAATCTAGCCTTGTATTTCTCAACACTCCCATCAGCAGCTTGCTTTACCTTGTAGATCCATCTTGAACCTACCATTGATTTATCAACCATCCTTGGAACAATTTCCCAAGCATTGTTTCTGACAATGGAGTCATACTCCTCCACCATTACATCTATCCATGTGTGCTCCTGCACTGCTTCCTAAAATGAATATGGCTCAGTCACAATACATTTTCTCATGAGAGCCATGTATACAGTAAATTGGTCAGGAGATTGTCTTTGTCTGCACTGTGAAGTAGGGACTCCTACATTCTGTTCAGCATCAAGTTTCAGCCTCTCAACTTTTGTGGTACACCTTCTGCCAGTTATGATGTTTGGCTCGATGTGAGTGGACTCCTCCACTCCATGAACCTCCTCCTGTAGCTGATCCACATCTAGAGACCCATATTTGGGAATCAAAATTTCCTCCTCTGCATGTAAGTCTGCTCCCTCTCAAGCAACAACTTCATGGCTTTCTCCTCATTGAATTTTATATCCCATCACTCCACAGTCATTCGACTATTTGGAAAATATACACAATAATTATGGGGTGTTTCTGTGTACCCCACAAATATCCCAACTTCAGCCATTGGCTCTAGCTTCTTCTTGGTGTTCTTGGTCACATGCACATAAACATATGATCCAAAAATCTTAAAGTGAGAAACATCTGGTTTCTTACCAGTGAAAGCTTCTTCAGGTGTACTCATGCCAAGTACTCTATGAGGACAACGGTTTTGCACATAAACCGTAGTGTTGCATGCTTCCACCCACAAATGCATTAGCATGCCCTGATCATGCAGCATTTCTCGTGCTACACCCATGATCGTTTTGTTCTTCCTCTCCGCGACCCCATTTTTTTGTGGGTTATGAGGCACTAGGAGTTCTCTTCGAATTCCTTCTTTGCTATAGAATTCTTTGAATTTTTTCGAGATGTATTCTCCACCATTATCTCTCCTCAGAGCCTTCACTTGCTTCCCCGACTCTTTCTCCACCAATGCCTTAAACTCATATAACTTTGAGAATGTTTGATCCTTATTCTGCATGAAGAAGATCCAGCATTTACGATAAAATTCATCAACAAAAATAACACAATACCTATTCTTTGTTGTTGAAGCAACTGATAATGGTCCACACACATCTGTGTGAACTCTCTCCAGGATCACCGAAGCACGGTTCTCCTTTTCATGAAAGGTGGAATTTACATACTTCCCCATGGTGAAACCCTTGCACTGATCTAACTAAGAAATTTTTTCCATTGGAATTCCAATAGATATTTGCTGCATGACTTTCAAGGACCCATGATGAAGATGGCCCAATCGCCAGTGCCATAATTCTCCCTCATCCTGGGTCACCACTTTTTCTGCCTTACCCATCATTACAGCGCAACCATATACCTCCAACTTGTAGAGATTATTAACTCTAATCCCTATCCTGTTGGCTTGACCTGTTGTTTTATGTCGCAGGAAATCTTTTTCATCGCTAAAAACAACGTCATAACCTCTGTCCTCCAACATCATGACTAAGACCAAGTTTTTCTTCAAACTTGGAACATGCATAACATATTTCAATTGAAATGGTTTACCTAACTCCCTCTCAAAGGTAATGGTACCAATGTCGGTCGCATTGTATCGTCCATCGTCACCCATCTCTAGATGCATTTGGAGATCTTTCTTCTCCAAATCACTGAAAAGCTCCTTATCTCAAATCATGTGGAAGGAAGCACCACTATCAAGATACCAGACCAATCCCATTGCACTTGGTACCAAGCATGTGATCAAAGAGAAATCAAGTTCAAATTGCAAGGCAAGGGCCTCACCAGCTGCAGCTCCAGCAACCTTATTTTTCTTCTTCTTCTGTGGGTAGTTAGTGGTGAGATGCCAATGTTCGTGACAGTGAAAACACTTCACCTTGGACAAATCCAGCTTCTTTCCTTTAGATACAGATTTTGAGTGGAATTTCTTCCCCTTCCCTTTCCTTTCCTTGGAAACCAAAGCACAATCCTCTTTATCATCATGCTTTGATGAAGAGCCATCTCTGGTCTTCTGCCTGAATTCCTCCTACACCAAATCTGACCACAATCGTTCCCAATCTGACAGTTTTTCCCGTCCGTTGACAGAGTCTTCATAACTGTGCCAACTCTTAGGAAGTCCCAAGAGAGCCAATCTCACCAAATCATCATCAACAATAGTGATTCCCACACTCCCCATTTCATCCTGGCATTGGACAAACTTTGTGAGATAATTTGGAATATTGTCGCCCTTTTCCATCTTGATCTTTCTAAGTTCATCTTCAGCACCGATTTCCTATGGTCATTGTTGCTTTGTAAAAGATTCGCCAAAGCCTTCCACACAACATAGGGAGTGGCTTTCCCATGAAGGCTTGAGACAATTTGGTCTCGTACACCTTCCAATAGAATCCTTCTCACCTTCACTACTTTCTTTTTCCATGCATCAAGTAATGCAGCATCCGTCGAAGTGGGCATAGGAACATCACTGTCGATGAATTCCTTCAAGCCATTATCTTCAAGAACCACCTCCATCCTGTCTTTCCAGGAAATGTAGCTCGATATGACCTCGAGTGCATACTCTAGCCACAAGCCATTGAAAGCCATTTTGATGTTTACTCAACTGTCACACCAAGAAATTCTTGCAACAAATTCGAAATGTTTCCACCAACAAACTCAGCTACTTCTTAAAAATTGCAATCTTCTTTGCTCTGATACCATGTATAAATTATAATACAATTATGTATTTCCTGGATTCTCCTGATCTAACAATTATATGCCACTGTTAAATACAGAATCACTTCTACAAAAATATTTGCGGAAATTTAAAACACGATCGCCAATTGCAAACACATGAAGAAAGATCAATCACACATAAAACAGATGTTTTTACTGGGAAAGCATAAAGCTAAAAACCCCACTATCATATATTATGTATATATCATGGTTCATGAAATGATATCATAGAAAACTCTAATCCAAGAGCTGTTGGTACAATGTATAATCATCTCACATTGTCATACAAAAATTGGCAAATAAATGCGCCAATTTACTGCCTCCTGAGAGCTTGCCTCCACTGCGAAATCCCTATTAATCACAATCCATAAATGAATGAGATCATGCTTGCCTTGATTGTGCAATCCTCATTGGAATCTCCAATGTGTGTGTGGTTGCATGGGTGCACCCACTTATGTCACAACTGATAGTCAAACTGTCCCTTTCACCTATCTCTCAACTAGATCTCCACTGGATCTGACATGCATGTACTTAACAGTAGTAAATATTTAGTTGCATTTGAAACCACTACTTTTGAATTAATTAAATAATTAATTCATTGATCTCTCACTAGTTTATGTTCAATTACAACTAGCACAACTGAGTTTATCTCACTTAACTGAGTTAAACTACTTTACAACTCACATAACTACACATCCAACTCTGTTACAACTTTGAATCACTCAGTTACAACTAAGTCCACTTACATGTCCCACCAACCAACCTTTGAACTTGAATTTCCCATAGCTAACTGGTTTTCCACATCAGTTAACTATTTCCAAGTGCTCCATGAGAATAGATTAATAATTATTGTCCAACTATTATTAAGGGATAATAATAGTAGACATGCATCTATAAATAGACATGCGATATATAAATAGACTTTTCACATACATCTAAAAATAGAAAATCATCTATAAATATAATTTTCTCAACATATATAAATAGACTTCTATTATAAATATAATTTTCTCATTCGTTCTAAAAATAGACTTACACCTAAAAATTGCCCGAGGCTCAATCCTAGTGTAGGTGCTTAATTTTCACTAGGATCATCATCTTGTTGAATCTCAACATCACGTACCCGAACAAGAAGAAAATTCTAGAAAGAGTGAAGAAGAACCTGAAAAGAATGTTAAGAAAACTCATGCTTTCAGTTTGGAAAAAGGGTTGGAGAAGGTTAAAATTTAGGTACCTCTTCTAGAATTAGCTAAAATACCAGCTTTCAAGAAATAAATTTCAGAATTCATTAATCTCACATAGTTGGAAGATATAAGTGACACAGTGAACTTACAAGAAGAAAAGCCAATGGTCACCTTTGGTCCTCATGTATAAGAAGTAGATCCTTCTATTCCACCCTTCTATATTTCTTTATTGCTTCATGATTTTACTCTACATAACTGCATGTTGGACTCAAGAGCATCCTGTAACATCATGCCATTGTCTATTATGAAGGAACTAAACTTTCAGATTACCAAACCTTATAGGGATTTGTATTCATTTGATTCCAAAAGGATGAAACGTGTTGGGTTAATTAAAGATGTGACAGTTTCATTGGCACAAATCCCAACAAAGAGTATAGTCATGGATGTAGTGGTTGCTGACATCCCAGCCAGGTTTGGAATGCCCCTGTCAAGATCTTGGGGAGCAAAGTTGGGTGGTGTTCTAAATTTAGATTTCACTTATGCTATCATTCTGGTTTTTAATGGGGAATAAAGGAGATTTTACAAGGAAACAAGGTTTGTGAAGACCACCTCCAAGAAAGATGCAGGAAATTCCCCAATTTATAGTCAAGAAACAGAATATCCTTCTTATTTCATGCTGCATGAAGATGCAGAATTTTTTGAAGACATAGGGAAGCAACTCTCTTAAATAGTTGTAAATAATGAGTTGCACTCAAGGAAGATTTGGAAGTGATACTTTGATGGTGCCTACTCCAAGGAAGGTGCAGATGCTGGAGTCTTGCTGATATCACCATAAGTTAACCTCATGCCTTTCTCTTTTAAAGTATAATTTGATTCAACAAACAATGTGGCTGAGTATGAGGCCTTAATCTCAAGCCTTCAAGTTTCTAAAAAGATGGGAGTTCAATGTATTTCAATTTTTGGTGGCTCTGAATTGATAATAAGGTAGATTAAAAATATGTGTCAAACCAAGCATCCAAGGTTAAGGTCATATATGAATGAAGTTTGGGATCTAATAGAAAACTATTTTGAAGCATTCAATCTTCATTTTATTCGGAGGGAGGAGAATAGATTGGAAAATTATTTAGCAGTTGCAACCAGCACCTTCAAATCTCCAATAAATCCAAGGCTAAGGTATGAAATTTAAATTAGACATAGACCTTCTATCCCTGAGAATGTGAAACATTGGCAGGTTTTTTATGATGGTGAACATATAAATCAGTTCCTTACACCGATTTGAAACTTTGAAGATGTTGAGATAGACCAAAAGGAAGAACAAACAAAGTAGAAAGAAAAAATAAGAAACCTTAAGCAGTCAATACGTGAACAAAAGATTATCCAATTGAAAGATAATGTGCTCCCTAAAGGGTTGGTTCCGCTTGAAATATTATTCGATGCTAATGATTTTGTTGTTGATTCAGAGAAAACACATCAAGAAGAAGATATGGAAGACTGTAATTTGGGAACTCAACAGGAACCCAAAATAGTGAAATTGTTCAAAGGTGTTCCCAAAAACTACAAATAAAGATACATTGATCTTTTTAAGAAATATATGGATGTCTTTTCCTGGTCATATGAAGACCAGAAAACATATGACAAAATCATAATTCAGCATAAGATTCCATTGAAAGAAGGACTCAAACCACACAAACAGAAGCTCAGACAGATCAATCCATTGTTACTAGCTCCAATTGAAAAAGAAGTGAAGAAATTGTTGCAAGAAAAAATTATAGTCCATCTCAAATATTCAGACTAGGATTCTAATCTAGTCCCTGTAAGAAAGAATAATGGTGAGATAATATTGTGTGTAGACATTAGGAATTTGAACCGAGCATCTCTAAAAGATAATTATCCTTTCTCGAAAATGGATTATGTCTTACATAAGGTGACAGGAGCTCACAGGTTGTCTATCGTTGACGGATTTTCTAGGTATAATCAGGTAAAAGTAGAAAAAGAAGATCAGAAGAAGATTGCTTTTACGATGCCTTGGGGCACCTTCATGTATGCAGGGATGCCATTTGGAATTATGAACACAGGTGCAACATTTTAGAGGGCCATGGACATATCCTTCATTGGTGACAAGTTTTTAGTTATATATCTGGATGATGTAACTATTTTCTTAGGGTCAGATGATGAACACTTGGATAATTTGCAAAAAAAAATTCAAAAGTGGAGAAAGTTTGGTCTATCGTTAAATCCCAAGAAATCTTTATTTTCCTTAGAAGAAGGTAAATTATTAGGTCACATAGTTTCTAAACAAGGAGTAAATATTGACCCAGCAAGGGTGGAAGCCATTCAGACGATTCCTTTACCCAGAAGCAAGAAAGATATCTAGATATTCCTGGGGAAAATAAAATTTTTGAGGATATTTGTGCCCAGTTATGCTAAGATCATGAGAAGTATAATAGATATGTTGAAGAAAAATGCATAACTGAAATGGGATAAGGAAGCAAGGGATGCATTTCCTAGAATAAAGGAAGCACTGCAGGAAGCTCCAATTATTATTAGTCCAGAGTATCAAAAATCCTCTTAGGTATTCTCATTTGCATCCCCCACTACTATTGTTGTTGTGTTGTTGCAGAAAAATGTAGTAAGGAGAAACCAGTTGCATTTTTCAGTAAAGTTCTCAGAGATGTTGAGCTCAAATACAATGTTCTGGAGAAACAAGTATATGCTTTGGTCAAAGCACTAAAAGCATTCAGGACTTATGTGTTACAGTCCCAAATAACTGCTTATGTTCCTAAGTCTGCTATGAGAGACGTGTTGTTCCAAAGTGATGTTGAAGGAAAAAGGGGGAAGTGGATAACAAAAATGCTAGAGTATGATTTGGACATCAAATCCAGCAAGTTGGTCAAGGGACAGGGGTTAGCGAAGTTGTTGACAGAGACAAATTTTCAAGCCTTGGGAATTAATCTGTTGGCACTAGTGGATGGAGTTGTTAATGAAAAAGGTCAAAGCAAGTCCAAAATAGGTATTCAATAAAAAAAAATTGTGCTCTGATTGGTATAAATATATTGTGCATTACCTGTGTTTCTTTTGTTGTCCAACTTCACTAAATAGAACAAAATATAGAGCTCTCAAGATCAAGTCTCAGCCATATGTTATCATAGAATCAAAGCGATACTGGAAAGATCATGCTGGTATTTTTTTGTTATGTTTGAAAAAAGGAGAATCTATTGAAGTCACCAAACAATATTATGAAAGTCTGTGTGGAGGACATTATAGATGGAAGGTCAATGCTCATAAAATTCACAAGTCAGGCTTCTATTGGCCAACCCTGTTTGCAGATCTTTATAGAATGGTCAAAAGTTTTCATAAGTGTTAGTTTTTTGTTGAAAAGAAAAAACTTGCTCCATTACCTCTCATCTCAGTATTTATTGAAGAACTTTTCAAGCAATGGGATGGATTTTATTAGAGAGATAAATCCACCAACAAGTGGACAGTTCAAGTGGATTCTAACTGCCACTGATTATTTTACAAAATGGGTTGAACCAATACCCATGAAGAAGGAAAATGACTAGGTAGTGATGAAGTTTATGGAGGAAAACATCTTCAGCAGATTTGGATGTCCAGTCAAAACTCTGATTGATCATGCTCAGGTATTCAACTCTTCTAATTTCATTAATTTATGTCAAACATATAATGTAATTTTATCACATTCCACAGCATATCATCCACAAGGGAGCGGATTGGCAGAGTCCTCAAATAAGACATTGGTCAGAATCTTGAATAATACAATCACCCAGAATTAGAAGGATTGGGATATGAAGTTGAATTTTTCCCTCTGGGAAGTTCAAGTCACTGCCAGGAGATCTACTAGAAAGTCTCCCTATGAACTGGCTTATGGACCTCAAGCAATATTTCCTACTCAGCTAGCCAAACCAGTGATTTCTTTCCTTCAAGAAGCTCAGGAAGAACCTAATGCCCTGGTAAGGAGATTAAACAAAATAATTGAATCAAGTGAAAACATAAACAAATTTAGGGATACCTTGATTACTTATCAGGAAAAGATGAAGTCTATATTTAACAAAAAAGAAAAGTAAGTTCTCTTTCAAGCAGGAGATTTGGTACAGAGATGGGACACCAGACAAGAATAAAAGGGGAAGCATGGTAAATTTGACCCTCTATGGTATGGTCCATATAGAATCTCTGAAGCAAGGTCAAATAACACATTCATTTCGGAATATCTAGATGGAGAGTCAGTACAACTTCCTATGAATGGGCAGTATCTGAAGCATTATTTCCGGCATTAAAAGTCGGCATTCCACCATTGTAATACCAAATTTCTCATTGTTCATATGTCACCAAGAAATATTTGACTCCATGCCCAATGGATAAGGCACTAATCTGCGGTTCTTAGCACTTCCGTTGAAAAAAGCACTATCCCCAAGTGGAGTCAGATGTTGTGGCTCATTTTCATTTACCTTTAAAATATTTTTCAAAACACCAAAAAAGCATATATGTTAGAAAAGGTAAAATTTTGTATGTCAAAGAATAATTTTGATTTATATGTTGGTACATTAACATTATGTGATGATATGTGAAGGTGGGTCAATTCTGGCTCATTCACGTGTAAAACAATTCAAATTGCGCCCAGATCCAACGACAACCCAATAGTAGAAATTGCACGAGATTTATACCAAGGAGTGCCCCCGCAAGCAGTCTCGTTAAATCCTCTCACCTACAAATCGTCGGCTGACACCAACTACGGGATCACTCCCTTTAAATTCCAAAAACCGCTTAAGTTCCCCCACAAGTGGTTTCAAGTTTCAATGAAGACATTACATGGTACTTTCAAATCAAGGAAGGCAGAGAAATGGCGTATTTCCCTTAGACACTTAACATTTTTGGAGGAGGCACAAAGGGAAAAATAGATGGTTGGGATCAAAGCACAAAATTGAAGCAAAGAGATGGACAGCGAAGATTAAATCGCAGATCACAAATCATGAGTTTTAAAGAATAAGTGTGGAGGTAAATGTTAAATTTGCCGAAGTGCGATATGTGATGACGTGGCCCTGGCCCACATACTGCACATCGCAAGTTTTAAAAGTTAGGTGCAAACATTTTGAGTTATAATCGTTAATCTGCGATATGCGATGCGATGGGGCCCGATCGCAAATCAAAAACCGCAAGTTTTAATGAATAAGTACAAAGGTAAGAGTTAAATTCACCGAAGTGCGATATGCGAGGACGGTGGGACCCAATCGCATTCGCAAATCGCAAGTTTTAAAAGATAGTGCAAAAGGTTCATGTTAAAATCATTGAAGTGCGATGTGCGATGCTAGGTGCGACCCGATCGCATAGCCCACATTGTAAGTCTTAGAAGATAAGTGCTAAAGACAAGTTAAAAACAGCAAAATGCAAAGTGCGATGTGTGAACGGATGCGATGTGGTTTCAAAAGTGAACTCAGAAGGTTTTAAAATCCTGAGGTAAGTAATTTCTTGTGTTAAACTGCATCAGAGGAAGAAAAGAGGATTATAACGTAAAGCCAGTGAAACGCCAAAATTCGAGAGAAGGAGGAATGTTGCAGGCACGAATAGAAGGGGACAAGATAACATTGTTTGAAGCACAGAGGCATATGCAGGGTTGGGTAGAAGAACGTATAGTGGCAGCGTTGGAAGCATGAAAACTGGGTCAATTTGGGCACTAAGGCGTCATTATAAAACTGTGCAGCTGCTGCATCATAACCAGAAAGGACACCTCAGCACATCGGAAGGACGCATCAAGAACATCAAATTCAGCAAAACGAACAATATTTCAAGTATTAATTTTTTTTCTCGGTATGATTGCATAAGTAATCTTAACAATTTAGGTAGTCGAGTAGTTTCAAGAAGTTCAACAGTTACGAAATAATTTGATGTATTTAAGTAGATCGAAATAAAGAAAATGGGTTCCGAGTTTTGGACCTCTGGATGGCTGTTAGTTTAGTACTGAATTTTCTGAGAAATTAATGAAAGAAAATCAAGTTTCCTACACCTGTTGATGTTGATATGTCTTTTCAATTTCACTCTTTGTTTATTCCTCTTTGAATGAAGTGAAGTGATGTAGCAACCAGACTCTTAATTACATCTATGAGTAAGAGTTAAATAACCTTAACTTTCGCTCCTTCACTTCATCTCTCTCTTCACAAACTCCTAATGAAACTTTAAAGTAATAGATTCTATGTTTACAGCATATTATTTGGAGTTTCCTCTCTCTCCATTAATTTCATATGAAACTTAAAAGTGATAGATTATGTTTCTCAGCATATCATTTTGAGTTTCCCTTATAGTTCTTATTTTCATTTCATTCAAATATCAACAATTTATGGCATTGTGAAGGCTTTCATTATATCATACTATTAAGGGTATTAAGTAATTAAATTCTAAAGGTGTTAAACATAGGCCATTTTATATTGTAATTGTGACGTACATTTATAAAAGTCTTAAGCATTGATTCCTTACCACAGCCAAGGGATTGTTTCTTGAGATACAACATGCCTATTAAATGTGGATAAATGGGCCTATTTTCCACTATATTTTCTATCGTTGCACTGATTAAATTGATAAAAGCAGTGAAATAGTGCAGAGACATAAATGAATTTTGAAGGTGTAGGCAACAATGTAGTTGTTGCAGCATTGAGGGGTGTTATTGTTGTTTACCACTTAAATGAAGGAACCTATAGCAATTTCTAAGCGACAGAGAGTGGTTCTACATCCTGAGTCTATTTTTCGTCCTTGACGTTGGTTCTTGTATATCGTGTCCCTATTGGAGAATCTTCCACTTAGATAACATATGCGTTAAGTCTGAAGGCCGAGCCTAGGGAAGTTTTGAGGATGAGCAGTGGAGTATTGGTGAAATCCGATGGTAGGAGAGTCAATTTATAGATATGTGCATGGAAATCAACAATAGAATTGGTGCTTTGTTCAACTTTGACTTACTGTTATCAGAAAGTTGTAAGGTATTATGATATTCTCATGGATAAATCATGTGCATTAGTTTATAAATGTGAGGAAAACGTGTGGCTTACGTACTTCATAAATTAAACATGGTGCCCACCACTTTCGCTTATATATATATATATATATGGATTTTTAATGGTAAAAAGTAAAAAAATATATATATTATTTTAATGGTATTTACTTTTTGAGAAGAATTAAAATATTTGTAAATAATAAAGAGGGTATCATCACATATGTGTGATATTTGAGGGTTATAATTGAGTTTGAAGTACTCATAAAATTAGTTAAATTTTTTCCTTTGGAGAGATAAGGTGTGCTACAATTTTTTAATTTTCTTGTAGAGGAGTAATAAGGTAATTTTGTAAGTGATAAGGTTGTAATTCTAGGGGTTTGAAAAATCATTTTGTTAGTTGATTTAAGTCCAAGTTATGGATGGTTTAATTTTTTCAAGTTGAGTGAAGTTTCCAATTTTTAAAATAAATGTAAATTCTAAATTTGAGTCCTAGTCAAGTTGAGAACCATTAGTGAAGATGATTTGAAAAATTCAAAAAATGTTTGTGTTGTAATAAAAATGGTGCATTCTCAGTTGAACCCGACACCCAAGCCTTGAATCATTAATTCAGAATTGATAGGAGATTGAGTTCTTTCAAGGGAATTCATTTGAACTTATTTTAAAAATAATTAACTTGGGTGCATTTTTGGTGGTAGGCGACACCTTAATCTTGTTAAAACAAAATCAAGTGAGCATGAAATTGAAAGAAATAAAGAACAAATCTAAGACCTAGTTGTTAAAATTTTTCAATTGTTGACAAATTCCACTTTGAAAAGCTTAGATGATCGAGATCATAATTTCATTAGATTCCTTTTTTCGAGAGGACCAAAATCGATCTATCATGATCGCCACAATTGGTTGAGCGGAAGTAAAATTTTGAACTATTTTATTTATTAAACTGAAATGGAATGGGTCGGCATAAGAACATGTGGAATTAGTTAAGTTGACCTTAACCCCAAGTGGACCCACTCAAAAGATATAAATAGAAGCGACCTCAAGCTCATTCTTACACTTGCTCAAGCGATCTTCTATTTGCATTCTTTGCCTTGGTTTGTCTATTTTGTTTTGGCTTGCACAAGTTTGATGAAAAGAGTTCGCACACAGTCTGAAATAATAGGTCTAAAACTCGCGCAAAAATTAGGGTTTTCGGTTCTGGCTGCAGGAACAGAGCTGTCGAAACTGGGCTCTAACAACAAGACCCAAATGGCAAGGTAGCAGCTAGGGTGCCATAGTCGTAGGCACAGAATGGCAACGTAACGGTTAGGGATTTAGTGCCAGATTAGAATGATCTGGGCCATAGTCATGGGCACAGTGTGTTATTCCTACTATCAAGGACCCATAACCGCATGCGCAGAGTGCTATGTGCGCGGTTGAGGGATTTCTGAGCAGATTTGGGCCAGATCAACCCTAGTTATTCGCACAGTGCTTCTAGACATCATTCGCTCAGTCAAAAAAGCTTGTGATCAATCTTTGATAGCATCCTGGATTCAAATCTAGAATTTGACAGTTGATTTAAGTGATCTATTGGATCCATGTTTCTTACTGGTGTAGATCTACTAATATGTAGATATGTTCTGTATATTTCTGTTGCATATGAGACCCTCAAAGATGCATATACAGTTCTCTGAAGTTTCCACTCAGTGATTGTTGTGTTCAACAGTATGCTACAGGCATTGACAATGCATTACAGTTCTCAAAATCAGAATCCTTCAGTAGAAGTATGTTTATGGTTATATTATTCATGTGCTAGTTGTTATACTCCATTATGAAGATATGGATCAATTTATTATTGTACTTTTGTTTGTTGAATCATTTGATGACGGTCTAAGAAGAATAATTCGCAAGGGTTTTCCCCAGAGTGGGTTTTTCCCTGGTCTCGGACCAATTCTGGTGTCTATATGTGCATGTTTTTCTTACTTTTTTCCTTTATATTCTATTGCATAGATAATGATGATGATGATGTTATTTTTATTTCTACATAGTTGCATATGTTTATGGTTAATAGTGTAAATTTGAATAATGATATAATGATATGGGGTGAACTTAATGTGTTTATGAATAAATGAAACTATCAAAGTAAATATCTATGTAGCACTATGAAAAAATAACATGGTATTAGAGTTGGGCTGAAGAAAAGCCATGGAGATCACCCCCATGGAGACACTTTTTGATGGAAGCAAGAAGAGGATGGTGGAGACCTAAAATAATTCTAGGGTATGGATAAAACCCTAGGTAGTTATTTCATAAAGATTCCATAGTGAGGGTTTGAGAGAAACCCTCATTCATGGTAACGACTTAATATTTGATGTATGCAACCCTAGCATGATCTAAATGCTCAAACACTTTGGATTTATTTGATGAAGCCCTAGATGACCTGGTTGTTGATAAATTTGATTGAAGGAAACACTATTATGTGGCCTATGGATGGATCTTAAAGGTTGGTTCAAGAGGGAGAGGATCATCTCTCATTAAATATAAGTATTCCTTGAATTATGACTTTAATCTTGTTTATACTTATGGATCTGACTACTATGATTGTTGTTTTGATCATTTATTATACCTCCTGCATCTACATTTTGAATACCTGGATGTTTCTAACCTTCTTGATGAGATGTGATAAGTGGATCCCTCTTGAGGATCATTTCAGATGCAAGAAAGAAAATCTAGATTTCAAAAAGGTAAAGAGGCACCTGATGAAAATGGTGACAAGTTGCCTATGTGAAGGTGTAGAGGTATTTTAATACTACAAGGTATTCATGGTATATTTTTTCATTGGATGGCTAGGTAATCCTTATGTTATGCTGAGAATGTCCCCTTTTCAAATGGCTCATGCATGCATATGAAAGTGATTTATGTTTCTTGTGATGAAATAGTGCACCTATAGTATTCAATATTTGGTCATGATGATCCTTTTTATTCTGTGAGGCTACTTATTGTTGATCTTGGATATAGTGGCACAACCTGATGTTTGGCTAACATATATTGTTTTTGCGATCATGATTCTGACTCTAGTAAATGATTCTCTTGAATATCTATATGCATAAGACATGTTGATCGCTTATAGAAGTTTACCTCATTCATATGGTATTGATAATGCTTGTGATAACCATGATGAAAGCTCATGGACAAAGATATTGACACTCTGTTGTTTTATTGAATAACCTAACTTGATCCTATTGATCATGAGTACCAATTTATGTCCTTGATTTTGATTATGGCTTTGGTTTTACATATTGATGGCAAGGAAAATTTTAGGGGCTAATATTCACAGGTGGGCTAATTTTCAATTCATTTTCAAAAAAAAAAAAAATCGTCAATTTCCATTTTTTTTAAAATTGATTTGCCCAAATCTTATAGTATAAAATTATTTTACCACAAAAATCGCCAAAATTTTATTTATAATAATATAAAATAATTATAAACCTAAATATTTTTACAAAAATATCATAAAAAAGTTTACAATTTACATATTTGGGACTAGAAATATTCGCCAAGGTTTCTAAACTTTAAGATAAATTTCCATCCTTAAAATTTTCACTGACTAATGGTCTACTCTTCACGGGTGATGAGCCTATGATGAACTAAGTAAGAGGGAGATGGGTTCTGAATATTGAAATGATGTATCATGGGATGATGAATCAATTTCTATAATTTGGGAAATAAATCCCATGTTGAAAATCTATTGAAAAATGTCGTTGTGTAATGGAAATCTAAATCCTTGGACACTCTGATTTAAATTTCAAATGTTGTTGAAATTTCCATGGAATCTGAAAGTTGATTGAATCATCAATGGTGTTTCATTTTTAACATCCATATGTATATGATGTCTATATAACATGATTAAATTCATGAATGACTTGCTTCATTGAGAATTTCCACCAAAATTCCTTTGAAATATATGCATGATAGGTTCTACTTTTAAAGGTTGAAATATTTCTCCTATGATATGTAGCTACATGAATGTACTGATGATGTTTGGGATTATTATTGATGATAACATTTGGATGTTTCCTTAATATGATATCTGTCATGATATCTTGGATGAAAGGTCCATAGCACGACCGAGGTTGGATATGATATTTCTAGCATGGCTAACTATGATGTAGGATGTAGAATCTCCTTAGAAAGTTCTAGCATGATATAGATAAGACATGGATAGACTGTGATCAAAGAGAATACAATATAAAATGTGAATTTGGGTTACATTTTTTGTCTTTTTTTGAGAAAAAAATATCATTTTTAGAAGTTCTTCAACTTTTTGCAAGCCAAAACAATTTTTTTGTTTAGAATTTCATTTTACAATAAAAATAAAACTTGTCAGAAATTTTATTAGCTTTCTATTACTTATTTTTTGGAATTTTTTAATTCACATTTGATATGTCAACTTAACATTTCTTTGAGTGTGTGTTCTTTAATAATAAAAGGATTCATAAAGGGTCATGTTGAAACGCGTTGGTGTATTTTTTGAAAACTTTGTGTTTTTGAGAAAACAAATCTGTTACAACAATCTAGAAAGAGTCTACTTTAGTATCGTTATATTTATGAAACAAACTGATGCATATCATAATTACTATAATTTTTTGAACTGATCCAATATGAAAAAATTGCATATTTTGAATATGTTTCATCTCACGTGAAGTTTCTCAACATATTACTTATAAACTAAAATTATAAAACTACCCATTATAGACGACGGGCCAATCTAATGCACCATAATTTTTTCAATTTTTTTACAGTGTATTTTAGAAGATATAGAATTTTGGTTTCACTGAATCATAATGACCTTCAAAAAAAAATTGTACCCATTTTATTACAAAATTAATTAAAATTAGTAAATATCTATGGAATTCCATAAAAGTTACATTTCTTGAAAGAAGAGTGAATTCTACAAATGCTTGTCTTGGTTGCGAAAGTTAATTCATAAAGTTTGATAGATTTTAATCATTACAAATTTGAAGAAATGTGTTCAAAGTCGAGCTGCTGCATAGTTGCAGACGTGTTAGTTCAGCCGAACTTTTGAAATAGTTCAGCCCAATTGTTTTTTTCCGCTCTATCCCATTAGTTTTAACGACAAAAAATTTTGGCCAAAATTTTTATAAAAGTTAGACCAAAATTCTATTCGCAAATTACGTCCGCCAGAAAATTCAATGAACCCCCTCTGAAAAAACAAATTTCACAACTATATAAATAGCCGAAAATGGAATTATTAGTTTCGCACATTTCTTCATTTGTGCTGAATTTGCAAAGGAATTTTTTTGGGCTTGATTTTCAAAGGAATTTTTTTGGGCTTTATTTTCAAAGGACATTTTTTGGAGGTATTTTTTAAAGTGACATTGTTTTAGAGGTTTTTTGGGCTTAATTTTCAAAGGAAATTTTTTGGAGGTATTTTTTAAAGTGACACTTTTTTAGAGTAAGTGTTTTGGGTTGAAGTAAATCTTTTATAATGATTTTTTAAAGTAAGTTTTTGTCTAATTTTTTAAATGAATTTTTTTTTACAGCAATTGGAAGGAAATATTTTGAGCTTTATTTCATTTTTAAAAGACATTTTTTTGGCCGAATTTTTAAAGTTTTTCGGGTTGAAGTATGTCTTTTGTGAAAATAAAAGAAAATGATTTTTTTTTAAATTAAATCGTTTGTCATGCCTTTTTTAATTGATTTTTTGTATAAATTTTGATAGTGAGTTTTTTTAAAGGATTTTGAAGAAAATGTTTTTAGCTTGATAATAAATTATCATGGGAAATCAAAGGAATTGCAAGAGAAAATATGGTCAAACAAGAGACCCTGAGGAACGTAGAGAACAAGGGAGAGAATATCGCAAAAAAAAATAAGAGAAGAATGCTCAAATATTGTAAGGGAAAATCAACTGGAACTAGAAGTTGAAGTAGGTATGTAAATGTAAATATTATAAATTTGATACTTAAAATTTGACTAGTGTATTGTGAAACTTAATTTTTATTTAATGAACTAATTTGAAAAATATTTTGCAATACAAACAGAGAGAGATATTCCTCCAAACATTGATGATGAGATAGAAAATTTTGAAAGAGAAATTGGAAGAGATATTGAACCAATGATTGAAGATGTTTAAAATGTTGAAAGAAATTCAAGTGACAAAATTGAATCACCAGGTATGCATATATATGTTGAATGTGTATTATTGAACTCATACATATTTATTACTTTAATTATTTATTCAATATGTAAACTCATTCTGTACATTTAATTCTACTGTGTCCAGATGAAATCAATATCGATGATGAGATGTTAGAAAATGATGACACTGACACACATGGAGATAAAAAAGTTGGCCATGTTATACGATATCGTGTTAAGCACATTATTGATACGTTCTTCAAAGATGAAATTGTGGCAGTTCAATCACAAATGTTGAAAATTCTCTTAGCATCAAATAAATTAAAAGAAGCTACAACTTTATTGGGTATTCGAAAATAAATAAAAGAAAGATTAAAAAAATGAAGAAAAATTTGATACAAAATATAAATAGTGCTCTAAAGTCAATTGGAAGATATAGAAAGAAAAGTGATTTAGATGCACGTAGAGCAATACAAATGGTAGTGGTTTCATCAAGTACTAAAGAGAATCACTTGGTAAAATCTATGGCACAAGCATTAGGAACCTCACGAAATTTTTTTCACAAATATAGGAAATTTCGATTGCAAATAGATGTAAATGATGAACTTGCTTGTTGGACAGCTATTTGTAGGCAACCATACAAAGATAGACTTGGAGAAGAGGTTAAAAAAAAATATCAATATTGGATGAAAAATTCACGTGTTTCACCAAAAGCAAGGGATGTGATGCAAAGAAGAATAGCACAAAATCAATAAAAAGAACATGCAAAACATTTCTTGGAAACCACTCAGATATATTTGTTCAACAAGTTCATAGAACAGAATCCTGAAATTAATGTATCAATTAGTGCTTTTGTGCAACAAAAACCATGGTATGTTAAACCTATCTCTGTACGCCACACTTTTTGTTGTCGTTATCATGCGTAATTTCAGTTATATTATGATACATTCCTTAATTTTGGTAAAACATTTTGGAAAGATTCACCTCCTCCTTCCACTATCCATGATTTAATATCTCAAATTCTATGTGGAAGAGAAATCCATGAATTATTTTACCAAAAGAAATGTGTTGGTGGTAAGAAATGCAATGATTGTGGAAATATGACTTTATTTCAAAACAAGTATCGTACTGATATAAATGATCAATCATTGTCCAACATAAAAGTGAAATGGAAGAGATATGAATATATTCCTACATGGATTGGTTCAATTAGTACTACAAGTGCTAAAAGAATTGATTTACAAGAAGAAGAAAAAATTGTGATAGAGTTTTTGAGAAAGTTTGAGGCAGAAATTTATAAATACACCAAGCATTCCCATAGAGCTCGATGGCAGAACTTGCAATTAAAAAAAACCCATGAAGTTTTTCGACTAGGGACCATTTTGTCAATAGTTGATTTTGCAGTGAACTACACATTTGTTCCAAAAAAATAAATATAGAGTGAATACTATCATTCTGACCAAGTCTCCATGATTTTCCATATTCTATATAGACACTCTAAACAAAATGTTGATCATATAGAAATAACCTATTAAAATTGACATGTTATTAAATAATATCACTTTTATATCAATGACCATCGTACACATGACACATATTTTGTACAACATTGTTTTGAAAATATTTATTGACTCCTTGAAAATTCGTGAAATAAAATTCAATGAACATTGGATATGGTCAGACGGATGCGCAGGTCAATTCAAATCTTCACAATCATTCTTTTGGTTGTGTCGTCTTCATATGAAAAACCACATTAAACATTGTTGGAATTTTTTTGAGACTGTTCATGGAAAATAAGAACATGTTGGTGCAGGGGCATGTATAAAACGAGCACTTCGAAGATATCAAATGGACCACTCTAAAAATCAACTTGGCTCAGCTGAAAAAGTTGTTCAATGGTGCATCACTGGCCATGAGACTAACCGGTCAAGTGAAGTATAAGGTTTATATATATATATATATATATATATATATATATATATATATATATATACATGATCTATTTTTTATTGGATTTCTAATTTTAAACATTATTTATCACAAGATTATCTTTTTTTGATGGTATTTTAACATAATAATATCTTGTTGTAACTTTTCCACATAGTATTTTTTGCATATTAGGTCCACAAGACAAATTGTCTGAATAGCGAAAGAAACAATAAAAGGGACTCGAAAATTGCATTCATTTAAAACAAAGCACTACTACAATGCGTTTGCATTTGATAAAAGAAAATATTCTTGTTTTTTTCATGTTTGCATAAACAACACAAAATCCAATGATGTTTGTGAAAAAAAAATGTATGTAAAAGATTGGAAACATACATAACTAAATACAAAGGGGTAAATGTTCTTTGCAAACTTTGAAGAAATGCAATCAAAGGAGGCTATAGTATCATTTGAAGGTGATCGAGTTTCTGATCTTGTTAGAGAAGATAACATTTCAATTTCTTTCAAATGATATAGATCTAGAAATAGATAATAAAATCAAGTACACATGTTAATTTTAAAGTTAATTTTTCATTTTAATTATGATTTAAATTTATGTAGGTTTGTTTTATTGTGCAGGAGATGTTTTTGTTGTAGTTGCACCTACTACCAACTCAGAAAATGTGAAGTATTATGTTGCACTAAACTAAAGATGGAGTTATTGGAAAAATATGATGATAATGGGTTTATATATGACATAGGGTGTATTATAATCAAAGGTTATTTTTTCCAACAAACTCATCAAAGTTTGGATTTTTTTTACTTTCAAGACTATGAACCTAATGTCATAAGTTGTCAATATAGTCACTTGGTGTGTGCAGCACACATAAAGTTGATATAAGTTCAATAAAAGAAAAAATTGAAAATTAAGAAATGCAAAATGTCAAAAGTCGACGATTAACGGATCATTGAAGATGGCATTCCATTAGAATTTTTTTTATTGAACTGCACCAACAATTTATTCTCCTAGGATTCATCTTTTAGAACTTACAGAACTCAACTAGAAATTCTTAGCCTTTTTTGTGCATTCTTAAGTTTTACAATTATTATAATATGTATATTTTATGCTATATGTAAAAGTGTTCGCACATGTACATTTTTTTGGTACATGCACATGAGTAATTTATACACATGTAGATTATCTGGTCTTAAACTATTTCATACATTCTCTAGTGCAATTTATGTCATAATGTCATTATTGAAAAATGTACATGTGTATCTAGCATAGTTCATATAATGCAAATTTTAAGTTTATGATTTTGTTTTAGACATATATTAAGAAAATTATAATATTCATTCTCGAATGCAAAATGTGTGGTACGTGTTTGTAATTTCCAGTTTACTATCAATGAAAATCCATAGTCGCTTTTCTATGTACATTAATGAAAAATTTTGTGTACTAGATATATATTTTAATGCAATTTTAAAATTTTATGATTGTTTGACACATCTATGAACACCTACAATTTTATGACTGTTTTTAGATATATACATCGATATGTATTGTACTTCAATCATTTTTACATATATTCATGAACTTAAATATGTAAAACCATCTATGATTGTTTTAAATGACATGGATGATCATGCAAAATGTACCTAAATATCAACCTTAAAGACATCCTAATTATATAACGTTCACACATGTTCAAATTCATAACATGTACCACATGTGTTTCTTAATTTGAAATTTCCATCTAGATTCATTTTATTTAACAAATAGCTAAAAAAATTGAGTTTTAAAAACAAAACATTATATCACAACATGTGATAACAATCCAAAATATAAAATATGTCCAAAATATATATCATGAAAAATAAAAGAAAATATATATAACAATGTACAATGTTATTGTTTTTAGATATATACATAGATATGTTTTGTACTTCAATCATTTTTACATATATTCATGAACTTAAATATGTAAAACCATCTATGATTGTTTTAAATGACACATGTGATCATGAAAAATGTACCTAAATATCACCTTTAATAGAAATCTTGATTATATAACATTCATAGATGTTCAAATGCATAACATGTACCACACGTGTTTTGTAATTTAAAACTCCCATCTAGATTCATTTTATATTTAAAAACTAACAAAACAACTTGAGTTTTAAAAACAAAACATTATATCACATGTGATCACATGCCAAATGTAACAACTATCCAAAATTTAAAATCATTCTTGATAAAAGTAAATGTAGTTAAACTATATCCAAAATGTTAAATATGTCCAAAATTTATATCATGAACAACAACAATAAATATATATAACAATGTCTAGTGTTACAAGTATCAAGTTATATAGAAAAGTAATATTACTGCATAAATAAGACTATCTATATAGAAAAGTAAATTTAAGACTATGTATCAAATAAAATGTTGCATGTGCATCATCAATTAAATAGAGATGGATGCAGTGTCTTTTCTAGCAGTGTCATGAGCCTCCTTTTTCTATCATCTAAAGAATGGGGAACCTATACACAATGTTTAAACATTAAATTTAATGTTTTAAAATTGAATGAGAATGTAGAACTTCCCAAAAAATAAATGAAAAGAAAAATAAAATTCATGCAATATCTCATGGTGTTCCCTCTCCATTGTCTTGTGTTGGTCATCCATCAATACATCCTCCACAATAAATTGTACAATATACATGTACAAGTATATATATATATTAAAAAATTTCAAATGAAAATGTATAAACTAATTTTCAATAATATTAAAAAAAAAAGTTAGACAACTTCTTGTTCAAATGTTTTGGATGTTCCTATCTCCATCATACACTCCATCGCTAGCGTCCTTGGAGAATGGAAATCATCTCCCCAAACCTAAAATTCAAAAAAATTAAAACTGTAAAATAACTCAAGATCTAGATCTCATTTTTTAATGTAACTTTCACTTTAATTTATAACTTAAACATAAGTGAAAAATTGAGTACTTGTGACGGTGGAATTGGCACGTCTCATAACAGGGAAGAAGAGGGTGGCTCTGAATGAAAATCATATCCACAAACATAAAATTCAAAAATTTTAAAACTGTAAAATAACTCAAGATCTAGGTCTCATTTTTTAATGAAACTTTCACTTCAATTTATAACTTAAAAACATAAGTGAAAAATTGAATACTTGTGATGGTGGATTTGACACATCTCGTAACAGGGAAGAACGGGGTTGCTCTGAATGGAAATCATCTCCACAGACCTAAAATTCTAAAATTTTAAAACTGTAAAATAACTCAAGATGTAGATCTCATTTTTTAATGAAACTTTCACTTCAATTTATAACTTAAAAACATATTTAAGTGAAAAAAAATTCATACTTTTGACGGTGGATTTGGCGCATCTCCTAACAAAAAAGAAGAGGGTGACTCCATTGTGAAAACATCAGACAAAATTAGAATCAGTTAACATTTAATTATATACATACATGTGTACACAATAATTTATTTTCAAAATATGTCATCATGATACCGATATAATAATAGACTAATAATTATACATAAAAATCATGAACACTTAAAAAAATAACATTTTCCAACATATCATCTTGATTGTGAGAACCTGAAGCTTCGACCGTGATATTATCAAAATCTTCATTCATCAAGCGTGTTAACTGGAACTAGTGTTCACATATGATACATTTTTGTTAGATTAACATATACAAATAAACATGTATATGTTTTTATTACAAATTGTACATTAAAATATTCACCCTAACCATTAACACATATCGATCACATGCACTTTTCCTCTTGAACAAGAAAGTCCCGCCAACTATTGCGACAATGCT
Organism: Pinus albicaulis; assembly: GCA_034641835.2. Taxonomy (NCBI): domain Eukaryota; kingdom Viridiplantae; phylum Streptophyta; class Pinopsida; order Pinales; family Pinaceae; genus Pinus; species Pinus albicaulis. Next base: position 304,890,437 of record CM076580.1, on the reverse strand, counting down.
TTGCATATGTTCTAAGCTCTTCAATACTCATGTTGTGTATCTCATCATCTGTATGATACTCAAAATTAGCACATGCGTTCTCTCGTGCTCTTTTTCGATTCAGACAAACATTAATTCCACCATGTCCACTCTGAACATTGTATATGATGGCATCCCTTATTTCTCAACTAATTTGAGAAGTGGAATCCATCTTTGATCGCAAATTTTCCACACGAATAGGTCGGCTTACCAATGGTGTCTCGGGGCGAGGCAACTCAGCATCATGCTTAGCGCCTCTACGGTCACATAATCGACCTTTTCCAGGACCAAAAAATTCAGAGGGAAGGTTATTCTAATTGGGTTTCATTCTAAAAAATAATTCTACATAAAATAACTTTTAAAAATAAAGAGGAACCTCGTCGTTCCATGGTAGTCTTCCATATGCAGAAATTTTCCTATCATACAAATAGCTAGCTATATTAGGGTGCTTGAAATATTGCACCTTTAGCATCTTTATTTTTGACCCTTCTTTGAAATTAAACATAGATTTTTCCATTTCTTTTGTAACTCTGTGCTTACCATCCTCCCATGTATTAGGACCCATCACTGTTTCCTTGCTTTTCCTCATCACTTCTACAAAAGTATTAGTGGTTAGCCTGAGATTTTTGTAGACATCTACAAGTGTTCCTAAAGGGTGTGTAACTATTTCTAAGTTTTCTCGACTCTCAGCAAGGAGTTTCAAAGACATAAGATCTTTCTTCAATTTTAAACAAAGATGTTCACACCTTTGTAATGTGCATTGTTGGATGTTTGTTTCCCAAAGTAAATCGGAAATGTGAGAATGATAAGTCATGGGTTGTGTACAACCTTCTTCTTGAATAACGCGCTCTGGCCTATGCCTTTTTCGAACGACAGTTTCACCCTCTGCATCAATATATAAAATTACATGTATAAATAAAAAAACATGTGAACAAATTTGTAAAAAAAAAAAAAAATTAACCATAAACAAATTATATAAATAATCTAAAACAAATTAATAATTGAATGAAAATAAAATTCAGATTGATGGCCACCTCAAGATGGCTGGGTAGCATCATGCCCACCTTGATATTGTTGAGAACCAGCATGACCACCCATTGATTGGCCACCACCCATTGGTTGAGAACCAACATGACCACCCATTAATTGGCCATCGGGGGAATGCATACCACCACCCTCAAGCAATTGGCCACCAGGGGAATGTGTACCACCACCACCCTCACGTGATGAGAGGGCAGCTTCATAAAAAAATATGAATTTATAATCAATTCAAAAATACATACATACATATAATGTAATATTCCCGAATGGGGAAACAGCAATATATGGACACAAAACTGGAAATAGCAGTGTAAATCAACACATTAACATTGGAGACAAATATGGAGTCATAAAATTATGTATTAGAGCAGCAAATCCATACACAATAGTGAGGCATAAATCATATACAATGAGGAAACAAGCCTCTCATAAGTAATCACTCCCAAATATGAGTTGTTGTTACAATAAAAAATGTGGAGAGAAACTAAAGCGCATACATATTAAGAATAACTACATCTAGAGATGATACAATGATGTAAAAATACTGATATAGTCCCCAATAGAGTCTATACATACAGATATGGGCACTAGATCAGCTTTCCAAGACAACCCAAGAGGGTTTCCGGAAAATGCACACAATGTACCAATGTAAACTACAGCCCTAGGGATGAAGATATGTTGTAACAACAGAAATGAGAAGATATGGCTAAAGTTGATGTAGAAAACTACTTGATCTTCTCCAATAGATCCTCTGAATGAAAGAATGGCTCCTCCACTAATGAAATTACCTCCCAAAACAACCATTGCAACTACCCCTGCAACTCCTCCCTAAAATAACAAAGATCTGGGCTAAAACTATGTTGTAGGGGATAAATACTCCTTAGCCTGATGCTAAATGTGTCAATAAAGCTCAAGGGGCTTCTTTACAGGCCTCCCAATGGATGGAAACCTCTATCCACTGTAAAACTAGCTCTGAAGACACCCAATCTAATTCTCCACTACTGCACCCTGCAACACAGCACAATATTTTGTAGAAAATGCGCTGATCAAAAAATTTGTAGCTTGGCCTTGAGCCTAAGTGTGGAAATGTAGTGCAATGCTCCTCCAAGAGGCCCTCAAGGAAAGAGATGGGATTCCTGCTCGGGAACACCCTGTGCTAAACATCACTACAAACTCAACTAAATAGCTAAATAATCCTAGAAGTCTAAACAGACCACATACAAAATAGTAATCCAAAACATACCCAATATGGCTTCCATCCTCTTCCTTATATAAGTTATGAGCTTCCTTGCCCTTGGCCCCACTCAATTAGGTCACTACCTCCATGCAATCAATCTCCCTCCAAAATTGTGTTATTCCTCATTAAATGTCCACTCCTCCATAACAACGTTATTGAGTTGGTCAAAGTTGACCTATTCAACATGATCCAACCCCTGTTCACACTCAAAGGTTCTTTATTTAGCTACTTAGAAGGACTACTTTCACACTTGAAGTGTTTTTATTACTGCTAAGGAGATTTATGGGCCTCCCTACCCACTTATTCACCTACCTAGTGACAAAATAATCCATAATATTCCATTTAGCTAAAAGCTTAATTTTAGGAATATTACAGTCATCCCCTCCAAAATGTTGCTTGTCCTCAAGCAACTGTAAGGGTTGAGAAATATTCTCCCTTCCTCCTCTTGCATCCTCCTCATCAAATAGTTTCCACCACTGCTTCAGATATTCTACAACAATTATGTCTCCCAATGGTTCCTCCCAAATGTATAAGTTAGCCTTCGGTAAATAAACCAAATGTCTCCCATCATGAGAAAATGGAAGGTATATATGGAAACCTTTTTGCTATCCAATGGCATCCTCAAGGTAGGAGTGATGAAAATCATAGGGGATCTAATTCCCAATGAGGAACTCCCATCTCTGTGTTATCATCCAAATAAATTGAGCCATTCTTGGTAGCTCATAGAAACAATCACCAATCCCCTGCTTATGCAATGTGTAGGGCCTGCATGGCTGAAAGTGAGAGGTAAGGTTGTTCAACTTACACTGCCTCTCTCTCTATTTATGATACATTTGAAGCTTCTAATCCTGGGCTACAATAATATAGTCCTCTTGAAGCCAAAAGATACTTGGAATCTCATGATTCCACTCATCAATTTTATGAAGTCTTCTTGCCCCATTCTTCATGCATATAGTGAATATAATTTCATCACCATATGGGCTCTAAAAGAAGCATGGACTAAGTGTCATATGATGTTTTGGATGGTGATAATATTCCCTCAATTGAGACCAACGATGTTCTTCTTCTTGTTTCCTCAAAACATGATATGATAAGTGGCCATCCAACCACGTTCTTGTTGTCACAACCTTCTAAAAAGCTTGAAAATGGTAGAGGAAATAAGGTGTTGGCTGAATATGATCCAAGAGAAACATAACTTGCCCACAGTCCTTCATAAAGTGGTCATCCCCATTACTAAATGTAATCCCAAAAGGACCATTAAATCCACAAAGAATTTTGCTCTCATTTGGATAAATGTGCTGCAAATGCATGGTAAAGGAGTGCACATATATTGTTAGTTGATAAATAATCATCAAAACACAATCTTTACCATATATTGTAGACAATTTGGTGAACATGTCCATAGATGAGCCTTCCCATCTCTCTATAAAAATTGGAAGTGATTGAGACAACCTTGCAAGGTGGTTTCTCTCCTCCTCATACATCAACCAGGCTACATATCTCCTGATATGTTGGTGCACATCTCCTTTGAGATCCTCCCAATAGAATCCGTCCATGATGGTTTCATAACACTCAATGGAGTCTACATGTCCTAAATATAGTGCCTCATATGTTGTATGTAGAATCTCCTTTTTGAGTTTGGAGTCTCTAGTCAAATATATCTGATCATGGAAGTAAATGACTCCATAAACCACTCTATACCTCCCATCTATCACTTTTCCATCAAGAACCTTACATTTCAAGAGGTTCTTGGAATATTCCACCAATAGTTGGGACTCCCAATATGGATCTAGGCTTCCCAATAGTGATGTTCTAGAAATATGAAATGAAGCTCCTGTCACATCATAAGTATCATCTTTGACATGCTTAATGCCAAAGCCACATGTTGGAGGATTGTTACCCCACTTTTGCTACCTCCCTTACATCTGATCTTTCCTAAGACAAGATTGAAGTACATGGAGGTCAACCTCCTCTTGGAAGACATTTCTGTAATGTTCCAATTCTGGAACTTGCTACTCCATCGGGAATATCTTCGGATATTCCAATTTCCTTCTTCAGTGAGCTATCACAAGTCCATTTCAGAGATTGAATATGGGGGAATTTATAGGATATGTCTCCTTCCAAAGAAGGGAGAGATCCTGAGGCTAGCTAGCCCTTCATAGACTCTGTCTATGGATATGCAATATTCCACCTCGGGGATTTCTGCTACAGGGTCCTTGAGGACGCTGTATAAGGAAGCTGCTGTAAAAATAAGATAAACCACTATTGGGGTGCCTTATAAAACACATCATACAACTCCTATGCATAAAATGAGCTCAAATAAATAACTCTAGATGGGTTATTCAAATCTCCCCAATCTAGGTCTCTAAAACAATGCTTAATGAGAGAGCTTACAGCAATATATGAACATAATCATGAACTCTACAACTATGAATACATAATAAGAGGGAAATGATATGCACCCAAAAATATGATATTATTCAGAAAATATACAAGGAATATAAGAGGGAAGATTCCCTTATACAATAGAACCAAACTCCAAGTGATCATACCCTGAAATACATAAGTTGTTGCAACTACACAAAATGTCGGAGGACCATGCCTGCACAGTCTCTATGAGAGTAGTAGCTGCTGAATATTCATATAAAGTACATATGGCTGAAGGAACACAAAATAATATCCCAATAATAAGAAATGGGCTGAAATACAAGATTTCTAGCCAATCTATGAAAGATTGCTAGAAATGTCGGAGAATACCAAAATGTGACAAGAGACTTGTCACTGCAACTGAACCAGAACAATAATGAGGTTTTGGCTGATCTGAAATCTGATTGCCCTCCTCTGATAATGTCTCCAATACAAAGGTTTGATCCCTTTGTCTCAGAAACAACCTCCTGATGAGCTCTAAGAACCCCTCTCTCACTGCCTCCTCTGAAATAACGCAGTTTCCTCCATGGACTGCGCAATGGGAGATGATGGAATGTTGTCCCATGCCAACAGATCTAATATGAAGCCCGGGAATCCTCCTTGCAGCTCCTCTAATGAATAGATCACTCCTCCACTGAAGAAAACAAGCTAAGATGACTCCATGAGTTCCTCCTTTGCTGCCCCCAGCAACACAACGTCCTATCTGCTACAGAAATAAAGTTGTAGCTGATGGTAGTAGTTGTAGCCAATGCCAAATTGAGGAAAATCAGCTCATTCCTCATCCTTCCTTGAGGAAGAGGTAGGGATTCCCGACCGGGAACACCCTAGTGCCCGAGGGCACCATCACCCTACTAAAAAGCCCAGGGATGCAAGCCTTTGTAGGCCCAAGTCTGAAACTCTAAAACATCATCCAAATGGGCTTCCATCTCCTCCATATAAAGAAAGGGAACTTTTCTCCACCATGGTCCCACCAATTAGGGTTTCCACCCTCACATGAGTGTCTTCCCTCCAAAACTGCACAGCTTCTCTAGGAAGCCTCTCCTCCTTGGGCAGCGTTGTTGAATTTAGTCAAAGATGACTAAATCAAGTGATCTGGGTTCCATTCACACCCTTAGGTGCTTATTCCAACTGCTTATTTATCCTCCTTTCACAAAAGGAGTGTTATTTATTCATCTAAAAGGGGCTAAGGTGTCTCCTTCCCCATTTTATTATGCAAAAATAAAATGTGCAACTATAATGTTCCATTTTAGCTTGAGGCTAAAAATTAGGAACATTACAGTCCTCCCCTCCCACATGTTGCTTGCCCTCAAGAAACTGCATAGAGAGAACAAAATTTTCTCCCCCTTCTTCTCTTATGGCCTCCACATCAATGGTCCCACCACTGATCAAATATGATGCAATGAATCTGTCCTCCAATGCTCTCTCCCAAGTATGCAAGCTGACAACAATGCTCCTCATGGAAAGATAGAAGGTGTAGTGGAATCCTTCTTGCTATGCTAAGGCCTCCTTAAGGTAGGAGTGATGATATGCATGGGAAAATTTGTTTCCCAATGATGATCCTCTCATCCATGCAATCATCCAAATAGAGATCTCAACCCCCGGTTTCTGCAATGTGTTGGGGCTCAATGGAGAGTTGTGATTTTGCTTCTAATGATGACCCTCTCTCCATTTGAAGTGTTCATGGGGCTGCCTCTGTCCTTGGGCTGAAATGGTATAGCCTCCAAGCATGGCCCAAGCTACCCCATAAAAAAAATCACCCATGAAATATCTCCTCAAATCCTCCAAGTGGTCCCTTCCACAAGAAAAGCAAGTAACAATGTGGCATTCATGGTATGCCCATGGTGTCTCCTACAAAATGAAGCAGGTATAATAGGGAGAATCATGCTCCCAATGGGCTGTACATACAATACTCTCCAAATAATTCTCCTCATGAGTGTACAACATCAAAAATACAAGGAGAAATATACAATAAAAGCAAGCTGTCAAATGACAACCGGAGAGTGGTTCCAAATCCCACTCATGGAACCTGTGCAGTGTCTCCTTGGGCTGCCTCAAATCAAAAGTAAAAAGTGTTGAACTAGCCACTTGTTTGCTACCACAATATCTCATCATAAGATAAAACATGAGAATACAAATTGGTGCCAATGGTGCACACCGAGAAACATGTGGCTTCCCCCACAATCCATCATAAAAATAGCCACAATCAAGGCTACAAGTGGCTGCAAGTACATCATATCAAATGCAAGAAGGGGTGGCCCTCCTTGAGACAATAGGCTGCTCATATGAAGTAAAGAGGTACAAAATGGGAAATTATACCTCATTTACCATGTACTTGAGACCTTGAGCTGAAATGGCTCATCTGAATGCTCTCCCTCTCCTCCAATGAGTAAGGGAATGGTTGTGCCAACCTCTCCAAAATCAATCGGGCTATGCATCTATCCATATGCTGATGTAGATCATATTGAATTCCCTCCCAAGTGAACTCCTCTAGCAAAGTGCATAGCTAGGAAGTCCTCATATGTTGCATGCAAATAATTTATCCTTGAGACTAGAAGCCCTAGTCAAGAAGAATCTGCCATAGTGTTAGATGACCATATCATCAACTCTATATCAATCATCTCCCTCCTATTCATCAAGAATCATGCATGCACCAAGATCCTGGGGAATACTCAACGAAAGATGAGTCCTCCAACCTAGATCAATCCTCCATATAGACAGCGTTGGTGTTCTGCAATATGGTGCTCCCTCACGTTGTTGCCTGCTACTCTGAAATCCCCCATGCCAAAGTCATCCTCCAAGTTGCTGCCATGCCATCATGCAGCTACTCATGCTCAAATAGAAATGATGTTCTCTGAAAATGAGCCTCCTATAAGAGACTATCACCTCCAAAGAATCTCCCGATCCTGGCCAATGTAAGCATGAGTGGCCTCCATCTACTCCAATGCATGAAAAGAGTCCTTCCTCAAAGGAAGCATCCTCTCTCTCACCAAATATATGGAGCAGCCATCCTGCATCATGAAGATGCTATCCTCCATCTCTACAACAACTCTATCTGCACAGTAAAACTGATGAGAATGGGTGGTACTGAAAATGAGAGAGTATCCCTCCTTCTTGTGCTTATCCCCAAACTCTCTGCGCTGTGATGGATTCCTCCAATGTCTCCACCTCTCCAAAATCCAAGAGTGGTGAACCAAATGACATGATGCCTCTCATCATCTCTGGATCATGTGGCCTCCCAAGTGGAAAACCTCCAAAAGTGAGACATCAAGTTAGGAAGTGGACTGTATATATGAGAGGAATGAAAGGTCCTCTCTCTCTACTGCGCAGTGCAGTCCCTCTCCTATGTGAAGAAAATATCTAAACTAGATAAGGGTGAATGTCCATCATCCCTTCATGCTGATCCTTCTGATCTTCTTCTTCTTCCAACAGTGCAGCACTGTAGGTCCTTCTATGCACCTCTTCTCTACCAACATGTGAGTGTAGCTCCTCCTTAATGAGAGGCCTTGGATCTTGGCCTTCCTTTGAGAGAAATATCTCTACACCTCACAAATGGAAGAGTGCCCTTCATACAAATGGGGGTCTTGCCTCTAGCAAGCCATCCTCTTGATTTACTCCCCCTATAGAAATATGGAATGATCTTTGTTTCATGGTCCCCTCCCATGCATGCAAAGTGTTTGAATTTTTGTCACACCATGTTTCACATTGGTTCTCATCAATCCCCTTTGCAAAAATCCTTGTGAATTCAAAATATGATCTCTCATTTGCATGAAAACATGAAATATAATTCTGAAACCAATCATCATGAATCATACCTTTTGAGTTGCAGCGCTGCTCCTCTAAGGCCTCAACTCTTTCCCTCCATCTTTCTTGCAGCAGCTATGGGAAATGTATTGTGTTGTGGATCTACATGTGTGGCTGAATGCTCACACCCTTAATGAGAATAGCTAGGGCTTGATCATTCACAAACCCTTTCAGAAAATTTCTCCAAATTTTCCCTTTCATCAGATCTTTAATGATGTTCTCATGGTCTGGAAAAGAAGAAGGGAGACCTCCTCTTCCGTCATTCCTTTTCCCTTGTTTCCTCTGTCAATATCATCTCCTTGGAGAGAATCTCCTCTTTCTGATGGAAATATTGTGCACAAGCTGAGCCAAGATTGATGCTTTGATACCACTGTAATGTTCCAATTATGGAACTTGCTGCTCCATCGGGAATATATTCAGATATTCCAATTTCCTTCTTCAGTGAGCTATCACAAGTCCATTTCAGAGATTTACTATTGGGGCATTTACAGGATATGTCTCCTTCCAAATAAGGGAGATATCCTGAGGCTAGCTTGCCCTTCACAGACTCTGTCTATGGATATGCAATATTCCACCTCGGGAATTTTTGCTACAGGGTCCTTGAGGACGTTGTATAAGGAAGCTGTTGTAAAAATAAGAAAAACCACTACTAGGATTCCTTAGAAAACACATCATACAGCTCCTATGCAGAAAATTATCTCAAAGAAATAACTCTATATGGGTTATTCAGATCTCCCCAATCTAGGTCTCTAAAACAATGCTCAATGAGAGAGCTTACAACAATATATGAACATAAGCATGAACTCTGAAACTATGAATACATCATAAGAGGGAAATGACATGCAGCCAAAAATATGATATTATCCAAAAAATATACAAGGAATAGAAGAGGGAAGAGTCCCTCATACAATAGAACCAAACTCCAAGTGTTCATACCCTGAAATACATAAGTTGTTGCAACTACACAAAATGTCGGAGGACCATGCCTGCGCAGTCTCTATGAGAGTAGCAGCTATTTAATATGTATATAAAGTACATATGGTTGAAGGAATACAAAATAATAGCCCAATAACAAGAAATGGGCTGAAATACAAGATTTCTAGCCAATCTATGAAAGAATGCTAGAAATGCTGGAGAATACCAAAATGTGACAAGAGACTTGTCATTGCAACTGAACCAGAACAAGAATGAGGTTGTGGCTGATCTGAAATCTGATTTCCCTCCTATAATAATGTCTCCAATACAAAGGGCTGATCCCTTTGTCTCAGAAACAACCTCCTGATGAGCTCCAAGAACCCCTCTCTCACTGCCGCCTCTGAAATAACGCAGTTTCCTCCATGGATTGCACAGTGGGAGATGATGGAATGTTGGCCCATGCCAAAAGATCTAATATGAAGCCCAAGAATCCTCCTTGCAGCTCCTCCAATGAATATATCACTCCTCCACTGAAGAAAACAAGCTAATATGACTCCATGAGTTCCTCCTTTACTGCCCCCAGCAACACAATGTCCTCTCTGCTGCAGATATAACACTGTAGCTGATGGTAGTAGTTGTGGCCAATACCAAATTGAGAAAAATCAGCTCATTCCTCATCCTTCCTTGAGGAAGAGGTAGGGATTCCCGACCGGGAACACCCTAGTGCCCGAGGGCACCATCACCCTGCTAAACAGCCCGGGGATGCAAGCCTTTGCAAACCCAAGTCTGAAACTCTAAAACATCATCCAAATGGGCTACCATCTCCTCCATATAAAGAAAGGGAACTCTTCTCCACCATGGTCCCACCAATTAGGGTTTCCACCCTCACATGAATGTCTTCCCTCCAAAACTACGCAGCTTCTCTAGGAAGCCTCTCCTCCTTGGGCAGCACTGTTGAATTTAGTCAAAGATGACTAACTCAAGTGATCCGGGTTCCATTCACACCCTTAGGTGCTTATTCCATCTACTTATTTATCCTCCTTTCACACAAGGAGTGTTATTTATTCATCTAAAAGGGGCTAAGGTGTCTCCTTCCCCATTTTATTATGCAAAAATAAAATGTGAAACTATAATGTTCCATTTTAGCTTGAGGCTAAAAATTAGGAACATTACAATTTCCCATCCAAAACTTCCATAGTTTTTCCAATGCATGCAAGAGTGTTAATAACCTGTTTTCATATTTAGAAATCTCCCTCATGTGTGGAAGTATCAGTTTCTGCTCCAAGGCTAGGGAGTGGCCATTTGACACCATGCTCATGTCACCATAGATTTTTTAATCATCTTTCAACACAAATAGTTAAGTGGGAGATGGAAATGTCCAAATTAGAAAAAATTTCACCTCTCCTTTGAACCCATCAAAGGTTCTCTTTGTTGTGCTAGCTTCTCCCAAGGCTCCTTCCCTAGCCAAATATATCAATGATGCACCATGTTGAGATAAATATTTATTCATCTTCCAATCAGGGGGTCTCCTTGGTGGAATGCCTCCATGTAAAGAGACATCAAAATCTGAAGTAGACTATATAGGTGAGTGGACTGATTTGTCCCTCCCTTCACTGCATAAATCAGTTTCCTTATTTTGTATATAAACCCTTTGAAATAAACAAAGGTGTATGCTCCCCATACTTTGATGTCGATCCACCTTTTATTCTCCTCCTTTGATCAAGGTGTTACTGCCCATCACTACTATCACATGATGCTCCTTGGGAACCTTTTACAAAGATGCAAAAGCTCCTCTAATTGAAGCAATAGCTTCATGCCCATCTCCATGTGGTGATGGTTCTCCTTCCAAAGTGACAACATTGTTACTTCCTTTATGTTCTTCCTCCTCCTCAATAATTGAGAGTACCTCATCAACAATGAGAGACCCTAGATCTTGGTCTTCCCTTGAAGGAGGAATCTCCATGTCTTCTTTTTGAGAAGAAACCTCTACCTGCAATGGGGATCTTTCCCTTGGCAAGGTATCATACAAGTTTTTATCCCGATGCACCACTGATGTTTCGGTCATCTCATTCTGACAAGTATGACTGCCACTAAGCCCAAACCTTCTACAATGTCGACTGAGGGACCCCTGCATACGCCACTGAGACCCTTGCCCCAATCCAATCTAAGAAGGGGCAGTCCTAAGGATCCTAAAATTTTCCTCACCAGAAGACCCCGAAGCCTCGATCAACCACTGCAGAGCGCCAAAAGAAATCGTTGAATTAGCTGAAAAAATCATGGAAGCATATTTCGTGAAGATAGTTGATCCCATCTTGTAGTTGCTTGCATTTTTCGCACCACGCAAATCATTGGTAAAGGTCCCAGAGGATTTAGATAAGGTGTTGTCATACATAAAAATGTCGCTAATCCCGGAAGACATGCCTGTCGAAGGGGATATATTCACAAAGATCCCACTATTGAAGATGGAAGATTGGGACCTGGTAGACCAAGAAAAATTCCCTGAGCTTGCACCCTCCATGTACCTGGAAACGATCCCATATGATGGTGGGGTGGTCAAAGTTGAGCCGAATTCCTCAGCACTAGGCCTACAGAAATCGAGGTTGCTCAACCTCTTGTACATTCCTCACTTTGGGTGCAACACGATCAATGACATATGTGTGTGCCAACTTCACAACATGGTACACGATGATTGCATGTGTCTAGGAGGGATGATTCCAATTGATGTTGCGATGATACATCATATCACCAAATTTCCCGACCAGGGGGAGAACCCTATGATTACTTTTGGAGGAAAAATCCAGGAGCACAAAGTTACGAAGGATGTCAAGGAGAATTTCAAGGTCTCGCGCAATACCCGAGGTTTCCTGGTTCATGAAATTAGTGATCCTGAAGTCCGGTTTGGCACGTTGATCCTCGCCTGCAAGGTGATGCGGAAGTGTTGGCCAAAGGAATTTCTGGCCCATGTCATTGCGTTAGCTGGGCAATGCAAGACGGGCATGCAATTTAACTGGTCCAAGTACCTCTGTGCTGAATTTTTGGCCAATGTGCATGAAGTCCGGGAATAAGGCAAGAATTTCTAATATGCTTGGTTGTTTCTCCTCATCACGCTAACCAGATGGAGGAAGCCGTAGGATACACAGTTCCCTGACATTTAGCCCGAGCTGTGTGAAGCCGTGTGCTACACCACCTTATGGAATTCTAAGCTCCCCTCTAAAATCAAGGAGAACAAGATTTTTTGGGTGTTGTTTGACTCTACTTTATTCTAGGAAATTCAATAGAATTCATGATTGTTTCCAACCCTTTATGAGAAATAAAATCACATGTCATATTTTAAAGCCACATTACATAACATGCACATCCACGAAAAGGGCGCTATGGAAGTAATATGGTATGAACTGCCATACCTAGTCACAGAGGATGACTTGGTGCGCATCATAGCAGAATGGTTGCTGATATGGTTAGAGCCATGCACCATTGGGGATGCCTCTTAATCTATGCTAAAGACTCTGACCAAGCCATGCACAACCAAGGAAACTCAGGAGAAAGGCAAGGACACAAAGACAGAGCCCAAGCCTACCACGACAAGAGAAACAATTTATCTAGAGAAGGAATCCAAGGAGAATGATGGTGAAGGTACCGAGGCTCCTATGACACAGACAGCCAAAGGAGCTAAGAGAGGTTCTTAGGCCTCTGTGGGCCCAAGAAAAAAGTGATAGGGTTCCAAGATGGCAGGAACAAAGGACCTCACCCTCACAGAAGATGACTTCAATGAAATTGAGAACACTTTCAAGTCTGCCACTGAGGACATCTTGAATCATATGGAAGAGAAATACAAATCAGTGCTCTAGGATGTACAGTCAGGTCTTCAAGAGCTAAAAATGAAAGTGAGTGTGATTCAAGAGCATGTGAAGCAAGTGATCTTGCAGCAAGTGAGAATTCTAGCCTACGGCCTCAGACAAACAAGTGTGCATCCCATCATCACAGTGCTGCCATTAGACAGGTGGATGATTTTGTTCCTAGGGCCTATCATTACAATTGTGTCATCTTCCTTATGTGCTAATGTGCAATCCTGTGTAGACGTTAACATCAACCTGGCAATGTTACCTAGAGGAAAATTCCACGCTATCCACACCATGATCGTGCATGAGCTTCAGTACCGAGAGGCACATGCCTTCCAAGCCATCGTCAAGTCTCACCAGCAAGTTGCAATGCTATAGAAAGAGAAACAGAATGTGGAGGAGGCGTGCCAAGCAGCTAAGGATCGATACGCTGTGTTAGAAGCCATGATTGATCATTTGTGTGGTGACCTACCAGAGGTAATTTTCATTGCCTCATCCACGCCAACAGCAAAGCTATAAATCCTAGTCACCATGCTCAAAGCATCGCACAAAGAAATCCAAACTATCTGCGTTTAATTTGAACAGGAGAGCGTCGAGCTACAGATGAAGCTCCAACCAAAGACACTGCCAGAGGTCCGAGCACAGCACGCAGCCGAATTCAAGGTAGCCACTAACAGTGTAGCAACAGTAGTGACAGAATTTAGTACACTTTTGGATGAGGCCATGGGTGTTTGGAATTCTGTTCAGAATGACCCAATGGTCCAAAAATTAAGGAATGAACTCAGAATTAAAGAGAAAAAAATGACAAAGATCATAATGCTAGCACCGACCTTGGTGACAACACAGAGGCTTGAATTAAAATTCTATTTGATAGAAAAGCTAGAGAAAGATATTTTAGGGAAGGATATTTGGTATTGAGATGGAATGCTAGGAGGGAAGAAAGAGGAAAAATTGGAAAATTTGACAACCTCTAGTTTGGACCTTTTAGCATTGCAGAAGTCAAGGGTAACAATACTTTCATCTTGCAGAAATTGGAAGGATAGTTTTCTTCACTACCAGTCAATGGAATATACCTGAAGCACTACATCCAATACTGAGGATGCAAAAGAATCATTTACATTCATCATTGTACATACACTGATTTGTTTAAATTTTCATGTCTGTTTTTTTTCTCATCAAAGACTCCATTAGCTCTAGGAGAAGGCACTTGGATCTTATTTTTCTCTGCATCCTACAGGAGGAGGCAGTCCACAGTTGGAGCCAATGTTGTAACATTATTTGGTTTTGATAAGGTAGTATTTTAGAAAAAAAATGAAAATTTTTAAAAATGTTAAGTTTGGATATGAATAGATAAAAAACAAAAAAAGTTAGGATTCATGACAAATAAATTATTCATATCAAGAAAATAATAGGAACAGGTGACCTAAAAAATGAAGGAAAAATATTGAAAAAATGTTAGGCATAGTTTGAAAGCAATAAAAGAAATGATTTTCTTAGTTTTAATAAAAGAAAAGAAAAGAATGGTTGCTTCTTTAAATGTGCCAAAGATTAAATTAGGAGTTGAAATTGTGTTTAATTATGTTAATTGCTTCATTAAGAAATTAAATTTAATTGTAATAAAGAGTGCATATTTTTATCCTAAGTCCACAAAATGACAAGTTATTTTGCCGCGTTGCGACTATCTCCCTAGCAAGTTTCAATGCCAAATGTCTTCCCTGCCTAGATCAACAACGGGGAATCCTTTTCGCACCCCCCTTGCCCATTTCTTGTTTACGGCGTGGGGGGGTGGGGTCCAAAAAGTAGTTTTCTCAATGGTGGGCCTTTAACTACATGTCAACTCCGCAACACTTCGCACTCCCCGCTCAAAACCATTTACCGCCGCCTACCCCCTCTAAAATTTTCTTTCCTCTTGATGATATTTTTCACTCCCGCCAATGGTCATTTGAATTTTCCTCCTGAGTGTTTCCCGACACTTGTGCATTCCATTGAGAATTTGCTCCCTTTTTGCTATCCTTCCTGTCCCGTTAGACCCGCTCCCTTAGTCGTTTCATCACTCGCCAGCTCCTATACCATTAGCATTAAACCACTACAGTCGCATTTTCCCAACAGTAATTCCATAACGGTAATCCAAACAGTGTTATAAATAAAACCTCACCATACCTTCTACCAGTTTTTTCATTTACTATTTTCTATCAAATTGCAGGTTTTACAGAGACATAATTGCGCCATTATTTCATACATCTGTCACCATGCCACGCAGAGTTTTATTTGCAAAAACAACCCCTTATTCTTCTTCTTCTTCTTCCTCTGCAAAAAACATGGCACCCAGGGGGAAAAGCCGAAAAACAACATATGAGGAAAACCCTACTCCGTCTACCCCGGTCGATCTCGACCATATCCACCTAGTTGATTCATACTTCAAAATCGTTGACACAAAGTTTGAATTCTAACTTCATGAATTGCACCTGTGGCTAAAACAGAATTACTTGGATCAGCAAGATGACATTAAGCTCCCGGAATCCCTTTTGCCTCTATTTTCATTCCCTCAAACCCATGAATTCCCAGACTTGGTCACCTGGTGTCAAACCAGGTATGATGCCATTAAAATAGAAATAGTAGATCAGAATGGAAATATTTTGATATCCATCACTCTTGAGACCATAAAAAACATGTTATTGATCCCTCAGAATGACCCTTTAAGTATTTTCTCCCAGGCTGCTCTTATGGAGATGTATCATAAACTCACTTTCCCTTAGAGAGCCCAAATTTTTGAGACATTCCTTCCTGGTGATGCTAAATTTCCAAAGAAAAACCCACCCTATCCATCCTCCATGTTTCCTGAGGCTACCAGACACATTATTTCATTACTTTATTTTTTATTAGGAGATCCAGATGACAGAACAGTAGATGAACCCATCCTTGGCTACTTTTCTATCTTTTCCAAAGATCATCAACCTACTTTCATGTACTATTATAGTCAATTTTTATCTAATAATATGCATGAAAAATTGATGAATTTAACAACATATGGAATGTTTAATTACACCTCTGTACTTATTCATATGTTTCTGTTTCAGCAGGGAGATTCATTTCCCATTACATTGTATAAGCAAGATGAACAGGGAATTAACTAGTTAGTGATTCATTGGATAGAATTGGTCAGATCTATTTCAGATAAATTTTCTTTTTCAAACTTCATTGATTCATTCATCCATCCATTTGCAAAACTTATTAGCAGTCAAAATGAGCCCATAATTTCCCAGGACATTAAAACAATCCTTTATTTGAGTGACCAGGTTAAAACTGGAGACTGGTATTTCTACCAAAATTACACAGAGATTCGAGTATATGGTTGTGAGTTGGCACCATATAAATTTCCCAAACATTTTCTAATGAGAATATTCTCTTTGGAATATATTAGGAAAATGATTAACATGGATGACTTACATTTTGTTTCAGGGAAGATAAAATCACAATTTAAAATCAAATCAAAGATTGGTTCTTTTATTTTCAATACCAGGTCAGCAGGGATTGAGGCAGATGATATTCTTAAAAATATGAATTTCCAACTAAAATGCACTTGGCATTATGACCCTTTTCACATAATTTCAAACCTAAGGGTTGATTTAAAGACAACTCCATATAATCATACACCAAGGCCTGAAATTGAAAAGTTCAGGAATCAAGATCAGTGGACAGAGAATACATTACAGGAGGCAGAGGAGAAGATCCTTTCCACATCTAACTTGCAGACTCCAATTGCCCAAAGCAAACAACATAAAAGGACCAGAGAATAAGCATCAACTTCTGTAGATTTGGTCCAAGAATTCATAATCCAGCAAAATAAGTAGAAGACTGGATTTACAATTTCTACAGAGCAAAGCCAAAAGGAAATAGAAATTATAGATTTGGGAGATTTATAAATGTCTACATCAATAGGAGGGAGTGTTCCCAATAGTCCATCATCTTCTTTAGCCTCTCAATAACCTATGGTTATCATTAAATTAGTGGGAACCAGTTCATCAGATGACCAAAACATCTTCTCCAAATTCTTGGAGATTAAACAGAAAAATGAAGCCTTGAAGGCTAATGTAAATAGTCAGTTTTGGAAGAAAACTTGCACATCACAGCACAGGTTACTGACCGCTTTTGATAGTGAAAAGGGAAGGATGAAGATGGCTTTTCTACAAGCCCAATTCCCTTTTCCCATGTCTCCATCCCATTATAAGAAGACCATTTTCTCATTTGATGCAAACCATATTCATCCCATAGATCATATGGGCATGCGTAGGTAGTTTGGAGAGATGCTCTTCTCTACCATGACTAATATAGCTATGAATTTATATAAGTTGAGAATAACATTATTAAATGTACAGTCATAGCTCAAAATAGAAAAAGTCTCCTCTTTAGCTAAATACAAAGTCTTTAGAAGACATCGTGGTCAAGATTGGGTATGACCCAAAAGATTGTAAAGTTGTAGAACATATTTTAAAGAAGAATAATGAAAACAATGCAGCTCTTCGAAATCAGCTAAAGTTTCCTTCCACATAATACCCCCAGACAAAGGAAATAGAGGAGAGTGAATAGAACAAAGAAGAATTTCTCAAACTTAGCATTGAGCTAAACATTCAGATAAAGAAGATGGAGGAGCAGATTGAAGGATTTCTTAAGAAAAAATAGCAAGGAACTCAACTTTCTATGATCCTAGTTACAAAAGTACCAATTGCAGTTGTAGGTGCAAAGCCCAAATATTCATCAAAAATAATGTAATATACATCAAAACTAGTGATTCAGCTAGACTTGTGTAGGATTTGACCACACAAAAACAAGAGAATGAGAAGTTGTTGGAGAAATTTGAAGCCTTGGAAACTCAGAAGATAAAAAATGAGACCCTGTACATGGAAGAAATGCAAGTGTCTCACATATTGGAACTAAAGGTTTAGAAGTTAGAAAGTGTGCTTCTAATGGCAGACACCTTGGCCCAAGCAGGGAAAATTTTAAGAACCCCCCTAAATTTATATGTATAATAAATGGGTGAATCCTCATGATACATAGGAAAAATGGAAGGTGATTTTATTAATAATATAATATGTGTATATAATATTTTTGGAGAATCTCTCATGAGATTATATTATATTGTAAAATCATGGCGAATCACTAGTACAAAATGGTGAATTGTTGTCTATTGGAGTTTGAGGTGTTGGTTCCAATGAAGATATGGTAGTTGAACCAAGAGTTGAAGGAAGCGAACCACCAAGACCAAGCATTGCACATGGTGACTCATGAGGGAAGTAGTTCTCGTGTAGTTTGGAAAACACGTTCTAGTTCTACTAAGCGTAGTGTTGCTGCTCATGCTACTACTAGCATTGATATTGAGGTTGGAGAGGAGTTTGAGGAATCATGGAAGGTAGAAGTGGTGGAGAATTACAAAGAGAACCCCATGATGGGCTCCATTTTTCCCTTTGGTAATTGGGCCTACAAGATCTTCTTTCCATTGAACCAACAATAAACCGTTCAACCAACAATCAACTTGACTGAGTTGATTAGGTACAAGTCAACTTAGACTAATCTTCAAAATTGTGCTTTGCACTATCCCATATTTATCACACTATTGCTACACAACATTTAGCATTTGCACCCAACTCTCATGCATGCACACAAAATTTTCATTAACATCTATAACCCTAACCAAGTGAGAATTGATCAACAATTTGCACCAAAGTTTGTTATAGTGTTGAAATTTCATAAGAAATTTATATCCATGGTACCTTAAATAAATTTTGAGATAACATCCACAAATTCGACCACAATAGAGAAAACTTGTGATAACTTTTAAACCTACAAAAATTAGGATTCATGTTCCTAGGAACGATCATAAGAAGTAGTTGACATATAGGTCGAGTCTTGAGCCTTGACACATTGATAATGCAATGTCTTAGGTCAAAACTCACACATTGAAAAGTCTTCAATGAAGAGAAGAAAATATCATTATGAATTACACATACTCCAAACTTCCTACCAAATTCTACTTAGTTGTCTTCAACTCAGCTATACATAATCTTATAGTAAATACAAATTCCACAAATCCTTCTTCACATAGCTAATAAATGGCCATTGGAAGAGAAATCATTAGATTATTTCATATTGAACTTCATAGCCATAGCACTCCTATGTATTGTATGATGTATTGTATCATGTTGACTGCTATAACTTGTACTTTCTCTCTTTGCTGAATTTGAAAAATAATAAGAAGATTTGATCAAAGGGTTTTTCTCACATTGGAGTTTTTCCCTGGCATCCGCCAAAATATTGTGTCCTCTTGTCTTGGCTTGTCTTCTAGTTATTTTCTTATGTTCTATCAACATTTACTGTCAATGTTAATGTGATTGCTAAATAGGAAATTAAATTGGGCTAAAATATTGAAGTAAATTACTCCAAGCATAGAAAATACCATTGTTAACTAAAAATTAACACCTTTTTTTATTAATATGTTTTGACATTAATTACAATTCGTTTTAGATCCAAAAATATAGGATCCAATCAACCAAAAATAGGAACAAAAATTATCATGACAATAGTTATCTCATGATCCTCCGGATGATCTCGAGCTCCACCTGGAAATAAAGCCATTTATTGGACACACATCACCGTTCAATCTAACAAAATAAATTCTCTAGAAATTACCAAGGTAAAGTCAGAAAATTAAATTATGACCCTACATCAAGACATGACCGTGTAAAAATTAAATGACCATCTAACAAGTGGAGAAGAAAATGTTTTTATAAATGTGGGTTCTCTTAGTGCTTTCGATATGGAATCCTCTAGAGTCCACAACTACTTGATATGGCCAGTCATCATAAATGAACAAGGTCTTTATGATTATATCAACTAATAGTGATGCACACTAAATATTGACTTCTCCTACACATTCATAGTGATTAGTTCATTGCAAAAAATAACAATAAAAATATAATTCAACAAGAAATGAGGAATTACAATATGAAAAAATTATCCAAATGATCAAACAATGATGTTAGTGTGAAAAAATTAATCCAAATGGAAAAATATTATCCACATCAATGCCAACTTTAACATATAATAGGTTAAATCTGAGATGGAACAAGAAAAAATATTAGAACAAAGAAAGGGTTTCCAAGTCCATGTGTGAAGGTTCGCTGCTACCCTAAAAGGCTGGAAATATGGGTTTTTTGGGACTCAGAGTGATTTCCAAGTCTCATCAAGGATATCTAGTAGGTCATCGAGCCTTTAGAAAAAGTGGGAATGAAAGGAAACTTAGAACAGAAAATGGAAAAAAGTTGTGAAGTGGCCAACCAGGATTGGTTGGAAGGTGGCATGGGTCATAAAAACCAAGAAGCACCTACCAAGTCATATAGTTTTCAAATTCAAGTAAAGAATATGAGGAAACTAAACACAAAGATATGTTTTTCATTTCCATTTTCTAATCAAGCAAATACTTTTCCTTTCAGTGAAATTCAAAGAATATTTAATTGTTCTTATTGTACAAACTTTCATCATAAATTTATTCTACTTAAATAACATGTGTTAGATATATACACAAAAAATTATTAGTAGCACAACTATGTTAGTATTTTTAAAATAATTTTATAGCTTCCTCAAGAATATTGTTACAAAAAAGTATTCCATGAACTCACCTTCCAACCTTCTTGCTGGGATGCTTCACAATCTCTTAATAGTCGTAGTCTAACAACAACATCAAAGATTATGTGAACCAAAAAGAAAGGAACACCTACATTTGGCCAAGTTTTTGTGTGAATCAGTATATGTTTTGATATTAATTAAGGCTTGAGGATACAAGACATCAAGTGAAAACAACCTCAAATATCACACATTGACCTTCACCAATAACTGCAAACATATATATTTTTTTTTTATGAAAGGGGGCTTGTGCTAACCTGTAGTTGATGTTGACTAGTTCCATTCATTACAAGTTGCTAATAAGGTGGATTTGGAACTAAAAGTATGATGAAATATTTTTATTAATTATGAAAATATGAAGTAATATTATAACATTGAGATAAAATATTGTTTATAGGTTTCAAGCATGGATGGAAGTGAATGAAAAATTTAGGAAGTTTTGTTTTGAAACTTTCATATACCTATGGTGGTAGAATACTCATGCCACAATTGGCAGAATTTTAGAAATTTCAACATCTGTAGAACTTCATATGTAGTATATATATTAAACAAGATGGCCACAAACGTATGCATCATGGGTATGTAAACCCAAACCCAGAGCACATCAAGCAAGTACTGGTATATTTCATACTTTGTACCTAGTAGTACAAGAATACTACAAGTACAGGAATACAACACCACATATTGGTGTGTATTGTGACCATCCGGGTATGATAAGGCCCTCCTTAAAAGGAAATTTAGTGTGGATTTCCCATAAAAAGTGTTTTTTCTTTTATAAAGAATGCATAAAAATAAAAGGATAAGGTGGGTTGAAGATCTAAAACTCTAGCCTATAATTTTCTAGGTGCAAGGAAAAGGTGTATAAATCATGCTTAGGGGCTCTTCATCTGATGTGGGGTGTATGATATGTTAATAACCCTTGGTTGTGCCATGATGGATATTCACACTCAAGATAGCTTTCTTATGGGAATTTCTAGACCTTGTCTTGATGCTTATGTGGTACACTTCCTTAGATCATTGGAGATGTTGACTGCACAATTATTTTCATGGAATATTTTGACACCTAAAATGAGCCTTGGGTGCATGTTTCATAGAAAAAGAACTATCACCTCTTGAAATCCTCTCACTTTTGGTTTTTTGTTCCCAAAAAAAAAGGGGTATTTGTATCACCTGCCTATGATCTACAAATAAATCACTGAGAATGAACTATGCCAACAAGTAAAATAAACAAGGAAAATAGTAATAATATTTGGGAAGGATCCAACAATAGGTGTTTTCCATTGGGTTTTGAAGTCAAATAAAAGATAGATAATTCCAGTGAGGCGTCTATGTTAGATGAATCTCACTATGTTACACTATTTTGAACCCTACAACATATGCCTATACACAACCCTAGTCTTATTGTTTAAACCTAATCAGAGGAAATTTCGTACCTTACCAATCTTTGTGGTCAAGGACCACTAGGAAAATTCATAATAATCTTAGTGAAACCAGGGGAAAAAGGCCAACACCATGTCACAAATTTAACTTGACTAGGCTGAAAAATAGAGATGTAAGCATTCACCAACAATGGAAAATACATGAGGAAGATGACTGCCCAAGCTTTACTCATTCCAGATTTTCAGGCATTTACAAGTCTTTTAGATTCTAAATTTGCAATGGCAGAGATCAAAACTCCTATAATTCATCTCGTTGCAATGATTTTTTCTTATTTTAAAAATATATTCCTCCTTGAAACCTGCACATTAAGTCCCAAAATTCCTGTGCATGCCGCCAAGAATAGAATTAGGAAGGTGTACCCTTCAGTTCAGTATGCCTTCATATGAGAATGCATACCATCCATCTTAGTGATATTCCTCTCTCCTTGTGTGCACCAATATGTTAATCCATCAAATTTAAAAATGTACCTTGTTGCAACAGTCCAAAACCATCCATTGAAATGAATATCACAAGTGAAAAATCATGCCATATAACATGTAGCAAGCATATTTTAGAGTTTTTCAGTAGATATTTTGTAGATATTTTGAATCAATTTCATCCCACCTTGTTAGCATTATCACATAGAAGTGTTGGAAGCCAATGAATTTCTCTTGTATTGGTCAGCAAGAAAATGACATCATGGATGTCAATCAAATATTTAAGCTACATACAGTCCTTCATAATATTTTATAGTTCGTCTATTGTCACAAAATGTCCAAGCATTGGAATGGTCATAGAAACACCCTCTTCTTCCTGCTTACTAAGGTTTGAACCAAAAAAATTTAGCAAAATATAGTCACATGCCTCTCAAAATAATTAACGAAGAAATAAAGCCACTAAAGGATATAGAAACTACCACACCAAGAAAAATGTGCTTCAAATTCTATGTTGTTGCATTACCTTTTAGTGGACATCCATTCAGAAAATCATCATGAGTATATAAACACTAGCACAGAGGATTCAACATAGCCACATGATCATGGCCAATTAACGTGATATGTCTAACACCCCAAGCCTGCATATTGAAAAAAAACACATTAACTTCAAAGACAAGTACTGAGTGGAAGATGAATTCTCATGTAAGTTAAAGGAACCTGCCATAATATTACGAGCAACCTAATACCCAAGTGTACCAGCTACAAGAAGAAGGATAAGGATACCCTTCGGAGTTCCTATACTGTATAAAGTCAGAAGATCCAATAGCATTTCATCAAGTCCATTCTTTTGAAGATTGATACCTCCCTCTAATTTTTGTTTTGTTTTTTGGGCATTTACATTTGAGGATGGATCATGGTCACTTACAATTTTGGGGAGGGCAACTCAATGAAAATAAAACAGTTGGTTTGTGATGTGTTATTATACAGTTATTTCCTTTAACATTAAGGGTTTTGTTATGTTATAGTATTCGCACTACTGTCGTTGATATTATTATATACCGGAAACAAGTGACAGCGATAATGGTGCATTTAACAAAACACCAGATCACTGTCTATCCAAATTCAAAACCCATAAATTTTAATGGTGCATTTTTAACCCATAAATTTATTAACTGAACAAATTCCAAATTTTCTCAAATTATACTATTCAAATTCTTTAATAATGATAATGCTCCATATTGTATCTTTTCCCAAATATTTCCAAGATCTATAATCCAATTACATTCATAATTTTATTACTCCATACCTTATCTACCTGGGTCAAAACATGACCTGAAAAAACATGCTATCAACAATAAGGCCCCTCATACTTGGATATTACAACTGCTATCCCTCCACCAAATTGGTCATGAGTATATTCCAGTTGAATTAAAGACTTCCATGGAAGGATTCACAATCTCGGCATGTCTGGTATCTGCATGCTCATGCAGCTGCAACCTTGATCTGACATTATGAATTTATTAAGCATTTTCTTTCTATATATTTGACTTCTCAAGATGATCTTTTCATCTGTAGTTTTCAGTTCTAACTTCTTGCTGCATAGTTAATCGAAGTAGAGCGACAATGCCCATGTCTGAGAACGGTGGGAATGTTAAGGGAAGCCATGAACTAGCTGGGTTTAGGAAGGCGCAGAGAGCCGAGGGACCTGCAAGTGTTCTAGCCATTGGGACTGCTAATCCTCCGGGGATATTTTTTCAGAGCTCATATCCAGATTTCTATTTTGATATTACCAACTCCAGCCATAAGACTGAACTCAAATAAAATTTCAAGCGCATGTGTAAGATCCATTACATGAACTCTAAATTTGTTCCCATTTTCATCATTGTTGTCTGTTATTCAAAATCATTTCAGAAGTTCTTCAGACTTAATGTTGTTGTTTGACATGCCTAGTAAAGCATTCCATACATCTTACCCTTTCATTTTTCAATGAACTCCTTGGTATCCAAGACAAAGAGTAAGAATACTTCTTTGATACTTTTCCTGTGATCAGTTACCTACCTGCTGTTGTGAGCTTTAAAGCATTCCATACATCATATTCTTTCATTTTTCAATGAACTCCTTGGTATTCCAGCCAAAGAGTAAACATACCTCTTTGATCGTTTTCCTGTGATCAGCTGCCTAAAAACTAAATTAACATAGAAAACATATTTCTCCCAAAAAAAACCTTCCTCAGTAGGTTTTCCTCAGTATTATGTGGGTATTATTTTTATAGTTTATACTAATTTTTGTTTTTGAGGGATTGTTTAGATAACCAAGCTCAAATTCATTATAAAAAATATTCATTATGAATTCAACAATGTCACATGCAAAACAAGAATAGTAACCAAAAGAATAACAAATTTCTCCCAACCACCCAAATGACAAATCCTAACCAAAATATAAATATACCCCTTTGATTTTTTTTCCTGTAGTCAACTATCTACCTGCGACTGTGAACTTAAACTGAATAAACATATAGAATATCTTTCTCCAAAGAAATTTTGGTGTGTTTTGGCTACCTGCTACTGTGAACTTAAACTGAATTAACATATAAAATTTATTTCTCCAAATAAATTTTAGTGTGTTTTATTTTAGATCTCAGTTGCAACTATATATTTTCTCACCTTCATTTGTATCGAATCTCAACAACCAATTTTCCATTCCCACCTGTTTTGAGCCATTTCAAAGGATTCTTCCTCAAGAATCTATTAAATAGGTTAGCCAGTTTCACTCTGTAACTCAGATTCTGAAATTGGCAACCTAAAGGCTAACACTATGGTAATTACATTGTCTATTAGATGGGAAATCATTACCATCATCTGAAAAATATAATCATAAATAATGTTACTAATTTGCACTTGGGATCCTTAAAACTGGGCCCTTAAACAGATCAGAATTTTCTATCTACTTTCTTCACTCATCAAAAATAGATGTTGCAGTTTATTTATTATAAATTTTGGAGGGTTTTCAACTTTTCAGGTATATTTTTTTAACATATTTTTTAGTTGCATTTTCCCAAAATGCTGCAGAGATTTGTTGAAAACAAGATTAGATGAAAAATTATTTCCAAATTCAAGCCAAAAATTAAATTCCAGAACTTATAATAGTTATACAACGCCACAAATTAAAGATGGGAACTAGTTAAGACATAAAAGTACTTTGGTGTTTATAATTTGAGTAGTTAATATTGGTTGTATGGCAGGCGAGAAGTCTGGAATAAGGAAAAGGCACATGCATCTGACAGAAGATATACTTAAAGCCAATCCAAACATCACAAAATGGAACTCATTAGACAAATGCAATCTCTCAACAACCATTATGTATAAAACGGTGCTCAGTTTCCCATTTGAAAAGGAAAAAAAAGAAAAGCAATAGACAAAATGAGATTTCCATTGAATCTTAGCACTCCAAAAAATGTTTACTAGTAGTTTCTTATATAAGGATTTAGTACTAGTAGTTGCCTTAAATCATCCTCTATATGGGGGGTTTTAGAATCTAGATGGAAAATTTTATCTTTAGATTAGGGTACAAAAAGTTAATCAATATTTAAGTTGCACTAAGGTGTTATGCCAAACCAAACCACATGTGAGAAATACAAAAGAGAGAAGATCGGTGATACTAGCAGGGAAGTAATGGCATGTAACATACCTCCTCATCTCTGTGCATGAAATTCATAAAACCATCATGATGATTGTTATGATGGGAACACTTCGGTGGGTTCACAGGAAGCAGCAACTAATTCGGCCCAAGCCTATGCCTTTGCGTGTCAAAGTATGAGAAAACTCGAGTCTGGAACATTTTATCATCGGTGTAGTAGATACCGGGCACAATAACTCCAGGAAAATGCCAACTGTTCATTCTCATTGAAAAAGTTATCAATGTTTCTATTCAAAACCATCCTCCCAACAGGCTGCACAAGAAAAGGATCCAATTTTCAACCATGGTTCAATGCAGAAAGCTTGAAACTGAAGAGCATATAAAGTTGAATTACTACCAACACTTGAAAATTGTGAAGCAAGAAGAATTTATATTACAGATTATATGACTGATAGTTTCAGTCTTAAGTAATCTATATGTACTTTATCTGCAAAATAAATAGATTCTCTGGCCATATTTTAGTATCTTCAAGAGGATCAAAGTCGAACCTATCTTCACCTTCAGGATCCATAGTTTGAATGCATAGCTTCCATTCAGGATAGTTACCAAAAGCTATGGCATCATATAAATATTTGGTAGCATGACTGTGATTGGTACCTCTAACAATTACAGCCTCCTCATCGGGCAAAAAATTAAGTCCACAAGTAGGCTTCCAATGAAACTTGCAGTAGGTTTCTTTACCTTCTCTGTTAATAAACTGCAAAGAAGATAAAAAAAAAAAAATCAGGTCATCTAAACATTAATGAAAAATTTTTCAAGCATGGTTCATTTGAAAACAAATAAGGATACTTGAAGTACCCAAATCCAGGGGTTTAAAAGAAATAGTCAAAGGGTGGGTATGAAATGAAAGCAGAGGGAAATTTTATGAAATTTTCAGAGATGGTTTCAAAACCTGGGTAAATCCCCATCGCATCCAATCTGACCATCTCCTGAGCATATCACTAGTCCATTTTCATATATGATAAATACGTACTAGTATTACTATCATATTGTAAACATATACATAATAAATCAAACTATAATATGGCACAAAACCTAAAACACATAATTGAAAATACTGTGCTATGCTAGCGTCTTTTGAATGTGACCTTGAGATTGGCTGATTACCATTTTATGCAGTAGGCAAGCTTAGTGTGTTGAGAAATGAAAAAAAATAGTAGTAGGACTCTGTTTAACTTATGAAATTGATTTGAGCTCATGCATATTAGAGCTCAAAGACTAGCTGATTACCATTTTATGCAGCAGGCAAGCTAAGTGTGTTGAGAAATGAAAAAAAAAAATAGTAGTAGGACTATGTTTAACTGATGAAATTGATTTGAGCTCATGCAGCTTAGAGCTCAAAGACTGGCTTATTACCATTTTATGCAGTAGGCAAGCTCAATGTGTTGAGAAATGAAAAAAAAAATAGTAGTAGGACTCTATTTAACTTATGAAATTGATTTGATATCGTGCAGCTTAGAGCTCAAAGAAAGTTCAGTGTTGAATGCTACTTATTAGGTGTGGCTTGCAATGCCAACATTGATCCAAAATGCCTATCCGCTTACAATTTTGCTTGTAGTAATATGGCTTCATGAGTATCATGAATTTCAATGATAGAAAGGATTCCAAAGTGCAACTGGGAGGCTTGCACTAGAACAACTAATAACAAATATTTAACACACTAACATATTTACCACAAACTTAAGAAATCCATGTATCCCATTCATGAGAGAATTGCTTGTGTTAACAACTAAATACTAGTGCAGATGAGTCTAAAACTGTATAGAGAACATATTGAGAGATTTTGCCTGACCTTGAAAGTGTGAACTCCAAAACCTTCAATATGTCTAAAGTCATATGGGATTCCCCAGTCATCAAACAGAAATGTGAACATATGACATCTCTCTGGTACATGGGAAAATAAATCCATGATACGTCATGCCTCCTGAATATGGGTTTTTGGATTGGGCTTTAGACAATGAATGACATCTGGGAACTGCATAGCCAGAAACACAAGTTTAAAAAATTAAGAGTCAATAATTTGTGAAAAGCATATGTTTCAGTTTTACATATACTTCAAAATGAGAGGAATGGATTTCAGTGTATGGTCCCAATAAACAAACCTTTATACCATCACGAATAAAAAAAACTGGGATGTTGTTGCCAACAAGGTCAAAGTTCCCTTCTCTCATGTAAAACTTCACTCCAAATCCTCTGGGATCCCTTAAAGTCTCTTGGCTCCCGCATTCATGTATAACAGTAGAGAAGCGGACTATCACAAGGGTCTTAACTCCAGGTGCCCTAAAAAATTCAGCACATGTGAGGTGTGAAATAGCATGTGTGACTTCCAAAAAGCCCTTGGCTACTGCTCCTCTAGCATGGAAAACTTGCTCAGGGATTCTTTCTCTGTCAAACTAGGCAAGCTTTTCTACCAAGTGATAATCCTCCAAAAAAATAGGACCTATAGCATAGAAGTAAGCCCCGCTCTGAGAATCAGACCCAGTGTAACATTTAAAGCTCAAATTTTGAAATGCAATTATTCACTTAATCTATCAATGTTACAGTCATTTAATTTAATCATGATACCATAAAAAAAATGTTCTAATAAATAAAATAGTCACCTATTTCACCAACTGTAAGAGAGGAGTTATTATTCCAAACAAGGGCACCCTGGTTGCTGGTCCAAAAAGGAGAATTGTGGGAAGTAGAAGGTCGGTGTCTATATGGATCCATTCCACCTAAAGTACTGAATGGTTAAATCTATGCTCTGCTAAATCATGCCTGCAATGACAATTCAAAGTAATCATTAAAGTTCAGTTCTATAAAACAGTGAAGGAGCCATAGATGGGCACCTCAGAGAAGTGGGTCTTACATTTCACCTTCTCAAGTAAGGCACTGATTTAACACTAGAAACACTTCAAAACCCAGGAAGTAAATAGTATTTTACATCCATCCCTTCTTAAACTATCTTTAGGGTTAAGTGATTTCACCCAAATTTGACACTTAGAATGCAGATAATTTCGAAGAATATTGAGAAGATCCTCAAAGAAGCTTTTGATCAATTCGGCGTCTCAGATTGGGATGACTTGTTTTGGATTGCGCATCCAGGGGGACCTGCAATTTTGGATCAAATCGATGCCAAACTCCAGTTGGGTCCAAGAAAATTAGAGTGCACTCACAGTGTGTTGGCTGAGTATAGCAACATGTCCAGCGCTTGCATGATTTTCATTATGTATAACATGCACTGGAAGTCTGAGGAGAGGGAGAGGAGTAGCACGGGAGAGGGTGGGAGTTGCCCTCGTCAATGTGTGCATGAGCCTGTCATCGGTGAATGGAAAATGTGTCCAGATCTCCATCGATCTCCACCTCCATCGTTCTGGTAGGTTTGCACATAACTTCCAAGCCCCTTCCATTGTCCAAGCCCCAACCACCTCTCTGACCCAGTAAATCCGGTGAAATTTTTGTTACACTTCCAACTTCCAAGCCCCAACCAGTGAAAAAATGGGGCGAATCACTCCAACACCTCCCTCTGACCCAGTAAATCTAGGAAAATGAAATTGAAATCTGCTCCAAGAAAATAAAATCGGGAGCAAATGCCATTGAAATTTGCTCCAAGCAAATAATATCAGGAGCGAATTCCATTTTTTCAGTTTTATGGGCATTTATTTTGGTGGGCTAATATTTAATAATTAATTATTTTAAAAATAATTATAGGGCTAAATTTATAAAACTATAGAAAATGGGTTTTATATAAAAAATTCGCCCTATCAAAGTTTAAAACCCCTTAAAATTCGCCTTTGGGCTAAAATTCGCCCCTAAAATTTTCCCTAGGTCGAAGCCAATGAGATTATCTGGAAAGAAATAACCCAAGAAATGTCAGAAGTATGGGCATCCATACAAAGAGTTTTTGAACAGGAGGAGTTAATCAACAGGTGCAAAATAGTCATTGAACAAAAGAAGGCATCACTCAAGAAGAAACCAGCAGAGGCATCAAAAATGATTAAAATATTGAACTCAAAAAGTAGGGAAGAGTTGGAGAAAATCAATATTACAGGCAGAACAACTACTATCCTGGAAATCAAGAAATTATTGCAGAAAAGGAACTTGTTGAATCAATTAGAAACTAAGTGTCAAACTTTGGACATTGTTGTCCAAATATTTCACACTAAGTTTAATCTATTGAACTAGAGGGGATTACCTGGATTACTATCTCCTGATGACAAAATAATCAACTTGGAGGAGTATTGCAAAAATCTTTACACCATTGTCATTGACAAAGCTAACTTTGCAGGAATTAAAGGCCACGTGATAGGGAAATATTTTCTGGAAGATTTAGATTTTGATTTGAAAATTAAACATGAAATCAAACATCTCATCATCAACAAGCCTACTTTTGAAAGATACATAGAAGTAGGTGAAGTTTTTAGGAAATTAGTAAATCTGGAAATTCTAAGTGAGGAATTATGGGATCACTTATGTGAAACCATCGAGTAATTTTTTGTCTCCAACAACATGCCAGCACAACAGCATGTTTTGGGCCACATCATCAGTTATTTCCTCAAATACAGTGACAGATCACTCATTAGTTTTTGTTTTCCTACTATTTTATTCTATTTTTGTAATCAATTTAGATACTTCTAAGTGATAGAAATTAGTATAAATAACTCTCCATTCGAGTTATTAAGGGCTTCACCCTTGGATGAGCATTTTTAAGCATAAGTGTATGACATTTTGATCATTGATTATAATAAAAGGATTCTAGATTTATTTCAATTAGTTTCTCTCCTTGTAATTTTCTCTAGTATTCATTTCACTTTGTTTTCTCCGTATAGTTTATTTTTATGAAGATAATTAGGTAAGAAAAAGTTGTGTTTCAGTATATTTTACATCCTCTAAAGTTATAATCCATTTTAGAGAATGAATTATTGAGCTATATGTTTTTATAAGTCCATTTATATCAATTAATTTTCATTAATCTTCATAATGTTAAATATGTTTTGTTAAGTTGTTAAACATTGTTTGACAACCTTTCACACTTATGATAAATTAAACATTCAATCTGAATATTTAATTGATCATATTTTCTTACAGTTTCTACTTTCACATATGCAAAATTAAATCATTGTTTGAAGTAAAGAAACAACCCTTTTCTTAATAATTAATATTATCAAAAGTTTAAAGACATATGTTTGTATTTTATTAATACATTGGTCATCCAAAAACCAATTTAAAACAATAAAAAAATTATAGATGCTTTGGCATGATTAATTGACCTAGAATTATCTCACAAAACAACAGTCGCACATGCCCGAGTTAGCCAATATGGGCGCCAGTCGAACATGGGCACGCATACTATAACTGCACGTTTCCACAGCTCAAGGTCTTGACATAGATCTATTCATTCATGGATGAATTCTAGGGATATAATAAAATCAACATTCTCTCGGTGGACCAACATAAGACTGCATTTATTTGTCCCTAGGGTAATTTTTATTATCAAAATATCCCATTTGGCTTGAAGAACGCAAGTGCCAAATTTCAATGTGCGATGGATTACACTTTTCATGATATTAAATACATTGTACAACCATATTTGCACAATCTCCTGGCTCATTCTATACATTAGGTTGATCACCTAATGCATCTTCAGGCTATTTTTATCCATTGCAAATAGTATGACATTTGACTTAACCTACACAAATGTGTGTTTTGTGTTGGTTCTGGTCATCTCTTGGGTTTTTTCATTTCAAAAAAAGGTATTCGTATTGATCCTCTGAAAATGCAAGAAATCGTCAACTTTCCTGCACCTTATTCTGTCATTCAATTACAAAGACTCTAAGGGAAATCTAACTTCCTATGGAAGTTCATCCCCAATTACGTTGATTTGACCAAAGGATTCACTCGCTTACTAAAGAAATGGGTACCCTTCCATTGGGATGATGCTGCTCAGAAAGAGTTTAATGCCTTGAAGGATGTATTGGTTCGAGCATATCTTCTATACCCCCCTGATTATCAATGCGATTATTTCCTATACCTAGCTACTATTGTTTATACCATAGCAATGGTATTGTTCCAACAAGATGATATTGGGATTGGACATCCTATTTATTATATTAGTTAGAACCTTAATGATACCGAATTCAAATATACTCATGTAGAAAAGTTGGCTTTGGCAGTCATTCAATCCATCCAAATATTTCGCCATTACATATTCTTAGGAAAACTACAGTAATTTTAGATTGCAACCCTATGACATATATATTATCATGTCAATTTTTGGGGGGGAATTAATCTAAGTGGATCGTGATTCATTATTCTCTAAGATTTTGACGTGGAGTTCATCAAATCCAAGTCAAAGAAATCCCTAGTTTTCATCGACCTTATGTGTGAATTTCCTTCCCCTGATTTTGAATCTACATCTGAAGATTCTATCCATGATGAGTCATTGTTTCTGATTTCGTCATCTGACCCATGGTATGGATATTTCTTGATTTATCTATAGACCTAAAATTTCTGTCATAATATCTCTCGCTCTGAGCAATGACGTATTTGATACCAATCCTAAAATTACAATGTTATCGATGACACCGTTTACTTTTGTGGTATTGATACGATCTTACAGAGGTGTCTCACCCTAGAGGAAGTCGAGAAATTCCTTATCGAATGTCATTCAGGAGCATGTGGTGGACATCTATCTAGTTATGCTACTGTGCAAAACATCCTACGCACTGGTTACTGTTGGCCCATTATATTTCATGACTGCATTGTCGTTGTCCAGAAGTGTCATGTGTGCCAGTTCTACGATCACAAGATTTGTGCTCTGCCTGCTCCTTTGCATCTCATTGTCATTGTTGGTCCTTTTTCAAAATGAGGCATTAACTTTATGGCATCTGACCCTCACTCAACCAGGGGGCATGGTTGTATTATTTTCATTGTTTACTACTTTACTAAGTGGGTCGAGGTGATGCCTACTTTTAATAACATTGGCAAAATGATTGCTTAATTTTTCTTCAACTATATTATTTCTAGGTTTGGCGTACCATAAGCGATAGTTACAGATCGTGAAATAAATTTTGGAATCATATGATGACGAAATTAGCTACTAAGTTGGGACTTTCGCATGAAAATTCCACTCCCTACTATCAACAAGTTAATGGACAAGTTGAGGTTGTCAATAAATTTCTTAAAACTATGCTTCAACATATGGTAGGGGTCCATAAATTGGACCTGCACCTTATTCTTTATGCTGCCTTTTGGTCATACTGAACCTCAGTTAGGAATGATACCATCTTCACACTCTTTGAGTTGTTCTATGGTTTGGAATAAATCCTCCCCGTCGAGTGTGAAATTCGATCATTGAAACTAGTTGTCAAACTTATTCCTTCCACTTCCATAGAGGAGGAGTGTATTTCACATTTGACTCATATGGATGAAACTCAACGTGATTCTACTTTAGCCAACAAAGATCATAAAATACATGTCAAGGTGCAATACGACAAAAGTTTCAAGCCTCGAGATTCTCAGAAGGAGACATTGTTCTCTTATATGACCAGGAGGCTGACAATTTAGTTCTAGGAAAGCTCCAACCCATATGGTTGGGTCCATACATTCTCAAGTGATTCCTTACAAAAGGGGCCTATGATTTAGTATATTTCGATGGATTTCCACTACCACAACCTAGAAATGGGTTGTACCTCAAATACTATGCTTGATATCCTGCATAGTACACTATGTAAATATTGTCTATAGGTGTGCTTGAGTGTGTTTGCAGTGTGTATTTTCAGATTTTCCCAAGTTTTTTTTTTATCTTGTTTACGTTTTTTTTGCAGATGTCGAAATCTCTCAAACCATACATTGGTTATGTTGATGGTGCTAGTTGTACTACTTGAAACCTATCTTCCGCAGTGTGGGCTATCTTTGCTCCAAATCGTGAGTTGGTGAGTATGCAAGGGATTTCCATTGGTCTCCCAACTAATAACATCGTTGATTATAGCATAGTGGTTGATATAATATCTTATGTTATTTCACATGGTATCTATCATTTTAGTCATCCGACTTGACTCACAACTCATAGTACTACAACTTTCGAATGTCTAGTTGGTTAGAAATCCCACTATCCTTCGCAT
Organism: Pinus albicaulis; assembly: GCA_034641835.2. Classification (NCBI taxonomy): domain Eukaryota; kingdom Viridiplantae; phylum Streptophyta; class Pinopsida; order Pinales; family Pinaceae; genus Pinus; species Pinus albicaulis. The sequence continues at coordinate 304,855,825 of CM076580.1, read as the reverse complement.
GGTTTTGAGAGTGCGTCTTCTAGAAATACATTTCAATTTCATACAATATGAACATATTTATAGAAATCTAAATACAATAGCAAATGCCCTAGCTAATGACGTTTTAGATCGACATTTTCAACGAATGCAAATAAATTTCAATTCACATCACATCATATTGAAAGAATAATTGTAACTAGGAAACACTGAAAATATGTATATATATTTATATATATAAATTTTGGCTTTACAAAAAATTGTGCCTCGAGACACATATGGCTACATCACCATTTGATAAAATACATGAAAATATCTAAGTAGACTAATCAATTATGCTCATGATAAAAATACACTACGCGAGCCATCTTGCGTATTAATCTACCAATATGGATAGACACTCCGATAGTGTGCCATTAAAGTCGAATGGGAACCTCATCGACCACGGTCTCATCAGCCATGTGGGTCAATCCCTCCATGTGGTGCTCCACCTCTAACAAGATCTCATCCAACTAAAGATCCCATAACACATATTGTCCTACCGTAGTGGCCTGTATTGGTACCACTGCCTCCTTATGTGGTTTTCCTCCTGCACGACAGAGATATGATGCACCCATTGGTCGAATTGGTCCAACATCTGTATGAAACATCAAAAATTTTAGTCTCAGAAACATCAAAAAAAAATTTTAAAACTTTTAAAAACTTAATGGTCGAAATATTTTTACCTGAAGCATCCCATTGCTCACCCTTAGGAAGTGCGAGCTTAGGATCATCACAAAAATCCATCCCTGCGTAAGGATAATCATCGATCATGATGAATTTCTTGTGTAGCCATCCAAAGAAGGCTGGTGAGAAACAAATCACCGATAGACTTGCATGTCGTGACATATGATCTATCCACCTCCTCATCTGTGGTACCCTCGGATTGACAGGCTCGAGTATAACCTATTGAGGTTGAAGTAATAGAACCCACTCTAGAGAAAAATAGACTAAGATCGAACCATAACCAAAGTTCTTCAACTTCCCCTCTTTCACTTTAGTCAGTTTTTCCTTCATCTTAACCAAGACACCCTAACTTCAGCTGAACATTGTTGGCTCTAGACATTTTATCACATATTGCATGTATGATTGACTCGCTACATGGAGTTTCGAGCTACATGCCAATCTCACAATGATAAATAGAATCGTTCTCAAAGGTAACTGAGTCAAATATTTGATATTTATATTTCCATCCTTATTAGGATGGGATTAAGGTCTGAAACGGGTTTTGATATAGTCTTTCGTGGTCTCCCCACCACTCCTCCCACCTAGGAGAGAGATGGGGGCACCCCTTTTGGATAAACCTGTCAAAAAGTAGATATATTCTACCTTTATCTCGAGTAAATGTTCCAAAAACTTGAACACTTCTAACTGAACATCCCATGAATGAACGATATATTTAAATAACTCCTTATGTTGCCTTATACCAGGTAGCTAGAATAATTTCAACAATCCACATTTTTTTAGTTCTTTAATAATGGCAGGACCATTTTTTGCAGTCAAATATTACTCTCCATGTTCTTTTTCTCACCAAATGAATTCCATTTTGTGCTAATGAATACCTGAAACATAAATAATGGATTCATTACGCTACTTTTAATGTAAAATTTGAGGTAAATTTGATAAACCATTGAGAATTTTGTGGCCAACACACCGCTGCAATTCAAACTAGAGCGTTTCAACACATAGTTGATAATCTGCCTAGGTGCAACACATATTTTGATAGAGGTGGGTACATTGGTCCTAGGGCATGTTTTTTGAACCTCGGGACCCTCAAAACCTCAAAAAATTGCAATGAAATCACAAAAATGGACCATCAAAAGAAAGAGAATGGTTTTAGCTCCTACCTAGAAGCAACGGTACTCGAAATGATCTAATGGATTGGCTGCAATCTGCTGCAGAAGATCGAGGGAAAAATTCCTCCAAAAATCTCACTGTTGAAGATAAATGTGAAATGGTAAAAGTTAATAGTGATTTTTGAGTATTTATGGTCATTTGTTACATTATATTATTCAAATTTAATGTCTTGACCTATATATGCTTCATTTTTACTATGAAACAGGTATGTTTAATGCTTTTTTTGGTGTTTGAGCAAGTCAAAAACTATTAATGATGTTTTATCATGCTTTAAACAAGTTATTTTGACCAGGGAGAATACTTTTATCTCTTTTTTAGGCTCTATAAACATATGAAAAAGGAACTTCTTGGATTCCTTTTTTAGCTCTCTTCAGACTTCTAAACCATGAAAAGATTCTCGAGCACTTGTATTTTCAAACTCATAAAAGTAAATGAAAAGATGTTTCCTCATTATAAGTTTAACCCTTTTCTAAACTGAGATGGACTATTTACGAAAAAGGAATACCTTAGTTGAATGTGGCTAAGAGGTCCTCTTGAGTATTTTTTTTCTACCTTTTCAGACTCGAGAGGCTATCTACAAAAAGGGACATGTGGAGTATTATTTTTTGCCTCTTTTTAAAACTCTCTAAACATGAAAAAGATGTCGAATTTCACCTTCGTTGGATTCGTTAAAATATCAAACAATGATGGACTTGTCAAACATTACAAGGTCAAACCAATCGTTCTTAGGATTCATTAAAAATACTCGTATGGATTCATCTGAAGGGTGAACTTACAGATCAAGCATATGTTATCCCCCTTAATCTTGTTAAAAAATAAAGAGGTATTGTCCAGTATGGTTGGGAAAATTGGGAAAATAGGGTACTTCATTTGCTAATGGCAGCAAGTCACGCTTGAACACGACACTCTTCCATTTCATCTCCATGGTTGTTGGGTTTGGTAGTATGATTGTCTTTCGGTTCATCATACCTTTCCAAAGCCTCCATTTTGGTTATGGGTCAATGCTGCCAACTCCATTTAGTGTTGTTATGTTTTCAAGAGAAGTCATTTCAGTTGATATAGGTTGCAATACTCTTAAGCGTTCATTCCATGTTTTCCTTTTCTTGATCCAGTTATGTATCATCATCATTTTGTCTCAATCATGATACCTGTTTAGTGTCTTTGATGGGGGATACATCAAGGCCCTCCTATGATGGGTTGCTTCCTATCGACATCAATACATCATCCAGGAAGTTGACTTAGAAACACCGCTTTGGTACCTTGGTGCTTGCATACATCAATGGCAAGTTTCCTCGCTCTCGGCAACAGTTTTACATAATTGGACTTTGACCAAAAGAATTTGTGTGGTGTTCGACATCAACTCATTTACTCACACCATATGCATTGTATTGTAGTAGCTTGAGATCCATTAAAATCATCGGTGTTTTATCTCGCATCTATTAATGGGTTACATCATCGGTTGGTAATAATATAGTGTCTACTATGTTTGACCTCAACTCATTGATTCACATGGTTAGACTCGTACATTGTTTGGTCGTGTGAACAATATGGAAGACCCTGGATCTAGTTTCATCCATCTGAGTTGTGACTTTGGGAGTTATACATAGATCACATTGTATGATGGCTATGATCATATAGATATTCATCCAGTCATGGGTCCACCAGTTGCATATATGGATGCGTATTTTGATCATTATACATGTTATTCTTGTTTCCGTGTTGATTATGGGTATGCATCCCTCAGCAAATATATGTCATGATATAAATGTATTGTAACATATATATCTCATCGGTTTTTCTTGATCCTAACTTGTCACAAGGTAAATAACTTCAATCACCAGTCATCATTTCTGACTTTTCACTTTATGGGGGAATATGTTATAGTCCATTTTTTCATATCCAATCATTAGGCCTCCTATTGGGATCAATCAACATCCTACTCCCCCTTGTCAACATCATTTCACAAAGCCCTAAGTGAACCTCCTTCATTTCCCATAATTCCTACCTGAAACCACCTCATTTGAGCCAGTTTTAGTACCAATAATCCCTGGCCCTCCTATGGACAGTGTTCACCTACATTTTGCTCCATTGCGGCCAACATTGATCACCTACAGGTTTCTCCCCTTTTCACCTATGTTGGTTCTAGAAATTCGGGAAAAAGAGAGAATTTCTGGAAGCTTCCTCGTCCATAAGCTTCCAAAAAATTTTACAACCATTTACCTCAGATTAAAATTTCGGATCATATACCATATTTCTTTGTAGTTTCCATCCCTTATCCTTTGATCCCATCCTCTTATCAAAGGTGGATCTAAGACCTTAGATTGGTAATTGGATAATAACTTCCAACTTACCCCACTACTATATATATATATCATACCTTGTGTATCCAAGGAGTTATATTTTGGAGAGTGATTCTACCCTTATGATCCTAAGGTGAGGGGTTAAAATTCCATGCATTTAGGGTGATTAGAGGTGCATATTGTGACAAGGAAAGAACGATACTGCTTGGATGAGCTCTTCTAGAAGAACAACACCTATTTGTGGCTCCAATATCCTTTCATTTATATTAATGAAAAGGGTTATCTATTTACCTATACGTGAAGTCATTATTTCACTTATTAAAATACAATGTTGATCTATTGAATAGAGTACTTAGATGATACAACATAGATCTCGTATTTTCTTGAATTGTGTTATCTGACTATGCAGGTTCTAATTTTGGCAATCAGAGTTGGAATTGGAGAATTCAAGTTGAAGAAGGAATGAAGTGTGCGATGGATTCCAGGTAGGCTTCATTCCATCATCTATTTACTTTAAGGAAAGCATTGGGTTACTTATTTATCTATTTTTATAGGTTTTACATCAAACCTACAGGAGATACTTTTTTCCGCAATTGTAAATCACATATAACATGATGGATTCTAGATGGCATTCCAAGCTCAGTTCAGTTTTTTTATCGGAGCACTGGTTTTGATGTGATCGTGGTATGGTGAGGGTGGAGTTGGTTTAACCTCTGGATTCCCTTGGCTATTTTTGGATTGGTTTATCCATGAGATCCCACATTCATACTTAGAATATGGCACAAGGGTGATTGGCTAAAGAGATATTGGGCTCAGCCATGTCTATGGTTGGGTGGTACATGGAAGTCCCGAACCTAGTCGGTTATTTCCTATGTTTAATAGAAGCTAAGTTCTCTTGATTTGCAGTTATTAATGTGTGGATTTAATGGTTTTTATCTCACTATTATTTCCATGGTTTTATGTTGGTTATAAGCATAGTTAAATTATTGGCTCATGTCATGGTTGTTTCATGTATTTACTTGTAAATTTTAATATAATGGATGAAATACCTAATTGATGTCATATCATTTCAAGGAAGAGGGTAGTGATCCTTATTGTAATGTCTCTCAAGAGTTTTCACTCATCTGTGCTTTTTCTTGTATCCTAGACCTATATATTTCATTCATGCCAAGTGTTTGAAAGAATGTCAGTCCAAGTTGGGGATGGTCAGGCCTAGTCTCGGAGTTATTTTTTGGTTTATTGGAATTTTTTCCATGTGTTTTATGAATTCTAAAAGCTATAGGAAGTTTTGGGTAGTATTCGAGATTATGGGCTTAAAATGTGCCTTAAATCCCATGGACGCAGGCACAGTTCTAAGTAAAATAGTCCCTGGATGTACGAATGGCTATGTTGTGGGAGCATCCAAAGCCTCCCAGATGCACCCTTGCCCATATCAAGGGAGCTTCCAAGGGTTTTATTCAATAAAATTTAGTGGGACCCAGGGAAAAGTTAGCTTGATGACTCATATAGCCTCTATGGGTCTTGTAGTAGGTGCATGGAGTCGGTGTTATGGTTTTCCACATTGATTCCACTTCCTTAAAGTCACCAAAGAGGTTGAGTCTCCTCTTAACTCTCCTCGGCTCATGTTTACACAATTTTCCAATTACATGAGTTGATGTGAGGGAGTGTTTACATTACACTAAGAGAATCAGAATAATACTTCCAATCCTTCGTGAAGTATCCCTCTTTCTAGCACCATTTCTATTGACTGGAAGAATGTGACTTTTGCGAGAATAATATCAATGAAGGGAGGAAATCTAGTTGTTAGACCCAATTAGAATCACTTTCATGTGGGATGGTAACCTGTGACTGGTACATGGGCTGGTTTCCACTTTGAGGATAAAGAATCATTTTACGAGCTATAATTTCTATCTGCTGTTAGCGGTGATTTTAGATACTTTGATTTAGTTTTAATGATGATTCATTAAGGATTGGGGAGATTTACTATTAGATTGTAAATAATTGATGAAATCCTTTACTAAAATATAAGTAAAGCATAAGATGATTGCAAACATGTCAAAATACCGATATTATCTATAATTGATGGAAAACAAATTAGTACTAATGATGATCAATTATTTTTAAATGACCCTAGAGATTCTCACAAATTTATGCCAATATGAAAGACTCATGTAGTACAACGTAAAAAATTTACAATATAAGAATGTTACATATATCTCCTAGACAAGTGAATTGTATTAATCAAGAATATGAGGTCTTCATTTTAAAAATATCCCAAAATCGAGCCTTCAACAGAGGCATTTAGTCTTACAATATTGTCCTCTTTCTCTTCCTTCTCCTTCTATGAAGGAACTTATTTATTTATATATTAATATTATAGTTACAAAAGGGCCTTTGGCAAGTAATTTCTTAGGCATCCTGAAGACATTAAGACTTCGTTGATAGGGTATTTTGTTGGTGCATCTTCTAAGAATCATGGATGTCTAGGGTTTTATAAAAACTAGTCATCCAATATCTGTAACTACCTACTTTCCTTCAATGCTTGAAATTATATCTATTGCATGTCCTCAACTTCCCACGGCTTCATCATGTCTGCAAGTAGCTGCTCCTTTCTGCACATTGCAACAAAATGCGCTTGCAAAGATTTACCTTCTTTGAGACAGTTAATCTACTAGAGTGGTGCTAAGGTCTTTGCAGTGACCTTGATCTGATCCAGTTGTTCTAGTTTTTCATGCACTTCATCCTCAATATTCTACACCTGAGGGTCCTCCTGTAATGATGAAAATACATCCAGAGCCTCCCAAAAGATAGTCGTGCACTCTTGTATGTGGGACTCGATCTGTTCAGTGGTCACTTTCAACTTTGTTGTGTGCTACTCTCTAATATCTAGCAGAGAGGTAGGCTGCAATTGCAGCTGCAACTCGACGATTTTCATTTCCAGTTAGATAAGGACTTATTTAACTTTGGCCTTTGAGTCCTTGACAATGGTGGCCAACTTAGCCACTTTTTCCTCAGGCATAGTTGTAGCCTGGATTTTGAGCTCTAGTAGCTCACCACATGCCTTGGATATAGCATCCTCCAGCTTCTACAGTGATTTTGCTTCAGTCTTGCGCTCTTGGTCAGCGATCTGTTTCTCCACAGCCGTGCTATCTCGTTCCTATTGGGCGTCTCAAATAACCAGAAGAGTGCATTTTTCCCTAATCTTTAAATCGTTGGCAATGCCCTGGTGGAATTAATGTAAGGCCTCTAATGGCATAGTAGCAAGGTTGAGCATCATGTTTTACCAGAGGACGGATGGCTTCCATTATTCTTCCTTATCAAAACACAAAGTTATTGCAAAGATAGGAACTGCACAAGTGTCAGAAGTTAGCGCCAATTTATGTGCTTCAGTGCTTGCGCCTACTTATGCCCTATCTGGTGGGACCACGCTCTATTGCAACCCGCATTATTGTCTCACACTATCCTAATCTACGCTCACCTTCATCTGCAAGTCCTACAACCCCTTTTAGACATCTTCCAACACTTTTATGTATTTTTCTTCGATGTTGCCCCAAAATTCCTCTTTAACTTTCCGCATAGCGTCTCTTATCTCATCAATGTCCCTCTCAATGAGGACCATGTCGGTTGGGTCATCAAACCTATCGAACTTGACCTTATTTATTATGCCACACTTCTTTGGCTACCTTATCTTAGTGATAGATAGGGAGGAGGGGCCAGATGGGTCTGTGACCAGATCACCGCTAAGAATATCATCCCCTCCAGCCTCTAGAGTCTTCACTTGAGTGTCCTTCTTCCCTGTTGAAATAGTGGTATATTCCCCACTCGTTCCTTCCTGCTCTGCACCTTCAGAAAGAAGATTTAACCAAGCACTCGGCCATTGGTTGATAATGGCTTCTACGTCTTCCTCTTTAACTAAGTAGGGGAGATCGTACCATACACCCACGAGGTCCTTCTTCGCCTGAATGGGGATATGATGGAAGTCTGCTTTGAACTCCACAACCTGTCAATACTACTCCACTATGCTTGGTGACAATGAGGGCTTTTGGTTGTTCATTTTTCATAAGCTCATCTCAACTCCGACCCAGAAGAATTTATTGGGTGTAACCCTTGATGGCTTTGTCAAATGCCATAGCGAATTATATTGGTCTACTTCGCATAAATCGAGGTCCGCAATGTTTAACTGTGACCAATTAGGTTCCCTCCATTCCATTAACGTAATAAGACGCAAGAGCCACGCATAGTGGAACTTCTTACCTTCTTCTTGTGCTACTTTACAATCTGCGAGGAACTCTGTACATAAATAGCTAGTCCATTTGTATACAATTCCCTTGGCGCACTCCATAGCTAAAACTATAATAGGTGAAGAGACTTCCTCTCCGTGGCTCTTCCTCATAATCTTACCCACAAGGATGTGTGTGACGAAGCACAAAGTTATGTCAGAAATGGATTTAATGAGATACCCTTGGTCCCCTTGGTCAGATCATACTCTTTCTTTGTCTTGTCTACCAACTACTTGTCTTGGCTCTTTCCCACAAAATCCTTTGCGAGGTCCACCCCAAGACAAGGAAGGGCCATAATTCGTCTAATGAGCCCCTCGGTAATGGGGATCTTCCCCAGCCACATACAATCATCATGCAACAGGGCCAGTAATTAGCACACACAAATAGTATTGATAGTACTTCGCGTGAAATATGGAATATAAAGAATGTTGAGTATCCTTGACTACTACATACCCTTCACCCATTTCACCAGCTCTAATCTCGTAACTCCGTATGGTTAGGCCTACATGTGTAGATACCAACTAGGCTCAAATTGTGGGTATCTTCTTCTATCATTAAAATCCCAATATTCCATCTTGAGCTTAGGAACCTTGGCCAGCGACTCTTCTTCCATTGACACCCCATCTGGAATAAATGGTGTAAACACCTTGTACTTCACTGTGTCGGGGTACTTTGCTGGCTTCTTAGCCTTCGCTTTCCAGGGTGGAATATAAGGAGGAAACCTGCAGATAGACACAACCTCATTAGCGACAATATCCTTCGGTGCTTCTTCTTCTTCTTCTTCATCTGATTCGGCTTCCATCGTTTTTTCCTTCTGCCGCTCTTGAGCCCCCTTACTATGTTGTTCCTTCATGAGTTTCTTCCGAGGTTAGTATCTCATAATTGGTTTCCTAGGCTTCGCGAACAGCGCTGCCCTTGCAGTCTTCTATCATCTGGGCGACCATGGTCCTGTGGTTGTTACTGGTGGTGTGGTCATCATGATGTACCCTAAACCTCTTTGGAGAAATTCTCGTTTGATATCCTTGAAGCTCTTCCCACACATGGAACATCTTGCTCAGAACTCTTACGTACAAAAATTCTCTATTTTAACACTTAGCATGCAAAGTGTTCAAATTGGAAGCGAGATCGTTGATTTATTAAAATTTTAAATTTGGACCTCATCATTTCCCTTATACATTCCTCATAAATGTCAATTTTGTGGCGTATTTGGCCATATATGCCCATTAAATGTGATCTTCCCGCTCCTTCTAATGAAAAATTGTTTGTCCAATCCACTTAAACTGTTCCAACAGTTAATTTCTGGGAGAACTCCACGAGGCTCGCCCCCTCAGTGAAGTCTAGCCTCCCTCGGCATAGTAACCTCCAGCTGCACCGACATCCAATCTGTTGAGCAGTACTCCTACTGTGCTAGAGCCATCTTGTAGCCGAATCCTTCTGCGTCTGTTAACCTTGGTATTCACAGATCTCCTCCCCCAACACAATCTTGTTGGATGAGTCTGTCCAATCTATCTGAACCAACATCCTTGGTTCCTTGGTAATGTGAAGGAATCCTGCTTTCATATGAAGAGCCACATTAATGCCTTCCCAACCATCAGCGAAGCTATATGTTAATCAAAATCCTTCTATCATCTCATTCAAATCCACGATTCCATGGTGCATCTCAGTTTCTAGATACCATTTATAAGGTATCGTCTCTAAGGAATGAAAGAACATGTGCACCCATTCTAGCTAAGGTTTTGCGCCCCAAGCTTCAGTCCAATGAGCCAAGTCCTCGCAAGGATCCTTCTCTCCATCATAATTCTCTATGATCTTCTTATCAACCTGACCAAACCACAACCTTAGCAACTTTCATAACTCTGTCCATCCACCTAGACTCTCTCTGTGTGTGCCCACCATTAGGTTGGAGTATACCTCAATGCAACATCCAGAGCTTCATACCTATGTTCTTCAGGTACCTTTTTCACAAATTCTTCTAGAAATAAGACAACATTCCCCATGCCATCATAAAAAGGTAATTTGTTCACTTCTGATCTGACACAACGCAGAGATCTGGTGACCTTGTTATAGTTCTTAGTGGTTACTTCATGCAAATGATTATGCCAATGCTCCAGCTCTTCATCAGAACCTGAAACGCACTAACTATTGCACTCCCAACAAATTGTACCATCCGTGGTGGAATTGATCCAGTCTTCATCTCGCGCAGTAAGCTTGTATATCTGATCAATCTCAGCATCCCCATACTCATGTTGGACATGCTATGTATAGCACATACCTTCGGAAGGATCTAATGGCACAAAAACCCGGGTACCATTCTACTGAAAGATCATTTTCCTCTTCTTTACGTTGATTATATCGTCCATATCATAGGCCCAGTCAAATGCCAACAACGTAGGATACGGGTTACTTTAATCAACGATCTCAATCAATTTGAAGTCAAAAAACATGCCAGTGCAATCAATATCTACGTTAATCCCCTACAATCACCCATAGGAATGATCTTCGGCTGATTTTCCATCTACAGTTGAATTGGAGACCATTTTAGCTTAGGCCTTCCCATCTGCTTCCATGTCTACTTTAGTAGAACGTTGACATATTATCCTAGATCAAGAATGACTTGATCCATCTCATAGTCTCCCATTTATGTAGTCAACTGCATCTCCCGACTAGTTCTCTTCTTGTTCTTATACACTTTATTTACTGTGTGATGTTACAGCTACAACCTTTCCTTCCCATCACAATTATATATTAGTTCCAGCAACCCTTATAGAACCTTTTGGTCTCTCAATAATTTGATACACATCTATGAGAAGGACGTTGTTGGGCCAGAATTAAGGTATGTTTTCACCCTATAATTACTTTGAATTATGGCACAATATTAGGAATTCTTCCTCATTTTGACAATAAAAAAATAAAAGATGAAAATCAGAGCAATTGAGCTAACGATAAAAAGGAACATTTCTATAACACAGATTTGACTTATTATATCTCTGTATGCAGGAAGGCAGAGCATATTAACCAACGGAAAATGGAAGACACCCAACAGACACGAATGTATGAGCCGGCAGAAGGCAAAGAGACGGATTCGAGCTCGAAGACTCAAACGATAGCCACGTGTAGCGGCTGTCATTTGGAGAAAACTATCTCATTACATGGAAATGCCTTTAAAAGGGCCAGGGATGAACTAGATAGGAGTCAAATAGGAATTTTCCCTCTGTAATCAGCACATCAAGATAGAACTGTCATATTGTATTCCTGTATTATCTTTTGAGTTTTGATGTTTTGAACAATTACCTTTTGAGGTTTTCATCGCGTTAAAACTTCTAGTGGTCTGGGCCCAACCCCTGGGAGTTTCCTCGCCAATTATGTGTTGTGCCTTAGTTACAAAATTCATGTTCAGTTATCTTATGCAGTTGTAACATACTTTTCTACTCAATAAAGTTACAATTTTTCTTCCTTCAAAATAGTTTACCATTTGTATTTCTTGATTCAAAATAATCGCATTTCATATTTTCTGGTTTATAATAATACTTCATCACCAGTATATGTTTTCAATTTCTTCCAATGCCTTTGCAATCGATTTACAAATCATAAGATAGTTATTTCTCAATGTTACTTATCTTTGCGGATTACATTGTTCTTTCAGCACAGTAAAGCGTCCAATTATTGATTAATGTCAATGAGTGAGTTTACAAAGAGAATTCCATTGCAAAATTATATAAGTGAGTGATGTACACTTCATTTATATTGTTGTTCAATTCATTTAGATTGTTGTTCAATTCATTTATATCGATGTTCAATTCATTAAGCTTGTTGTTCAAACCGTCAGCTTGTTGTTCAATCATAGGCTTGACAGAATAATTAGCCATAACCTACCAAACCATTCCTCGTTATGTTGATTGAATTTAGAAGGTTAGATAATCCTTTCTCATAAGTAGCATAGAGTATCTATTAGTCAATCTCACTTGCATATATTGTGCCGACACTCTTGAAATAAGAAGACTTACCTCGGGTTGATAATTAAATGAGAAGCACTAGGGTTGCCTATAATAAGCCACCTTTGTGACACCAAAATTTTTGGCGTCGTTTCTAGGGAGAGTGTTAAGAGTGATATCCTCTATTCACCTTTCTCCATTTCTGTGAAGAATTGGGTATTAAAAACGAGAGGTAAGAACCTGCGTGCCGGCAAGAAAAATGCTTGCTCCCTAGCCTGCTTCTTAGAAAAATTGTTCAAAGACCAGTAGAATAGGTGCTCTTATTTTATGAATAGGAATAAAAAGATAGAAACAATTTGAAATAACTCTAAAAAATCCTCACAATCCCAAGAACTAGTGATCCTTGGAAGGACAACATATATAGATGAAATCATTAAGAAAGTTGAATCTCAAGCACCCATAGGACCTATAACTATTTCCATTCAAAGCCCTATCACACTCCCTTAAGCCGCAGCCTCAGAAGGAGTTGAGAGAAGCCTTCAAACTGTCAATCATATAGGCACTGACCCTTCGAGAGAGGGAGGTTCTTGCAATTTACAAGAAGGGGAAGGAGAAACTAGTGGCATAATTAATATAGAAGCTCCAGAACCTAAATCACTTGAAAGAGTGGTCAAGACAGAGGTACCCAGGATCCCAGATCAGGGAAACGTTGTAAATCCTCCACCACATTCGCCTCCTAAAACCCCCCGGATCACTCCTCCAGAAAAAGAAATCCTTGAATATTTCTGGCACCTCTTCAATTAAATGGCAAATAATCAAAATTAGAATCATAGGCATACATCAACATTGGAATACCCCATTTTTTATCATGCTGCAAATGCCCCTATGAAAGCCATTCCCATGCACATCATTCACACCTTCCATGGTTTGACTACGGAATATCCTGATTCATTCCTATTTGAGTTTGATGTCTTATGTAGGGGGTATGATTACACCACTGATCCTCAGAAGCTGAAACTATTTCCCTCTACCCTAAAAGGAACAGCACTACGCTGGTTCATGGGACTAGGTGGGGGAACCATCAATAATTGGGATGAAATGAAGAACATTTTCCTTAAAAAATATCAATACTATTGCCGAACCAGAGACCTAAAAGATGAAATCTTTAATATGTTTGCAAAATACATTGAAACATTAGAAGAGTACATAGAAAGATTTCAATACAATTTACAAAGGTCCCCATATACCATGCTATCCAAGGACATTTTAAAAGCCACTATGATTAAAGGAATGAAGGAAGAATGGGTTGAAATGCTTAACATAATGGGGAAAGGAGATATTTACTAGGAAGAATATGACGAGATTATTTCCCTGTGTATTAGATTCTCTTGGGGTAGTGCACGCAATAGGCCAATTGGGTGTGATTCTATGAAAAAATATCTTAAGCAGTCCAATGGCAATGTAACCAGAGCAGAATTTTGAAATCTGTTAGAAAATTTCAAAACTGACATCTTGGTTACCTTGACAACATAGCTTGACATTTTACAAGCCAAGTAGAAACAAGCTATAGTAGAACAAAACCTAGCCATCTTTTGCCCACGATGTCGGAAGAAGCACCGCCAAATGGAATACCCTTTAGACATGGTTCAGACTTGTTCCATCTGCACTAAGGATCATACCACAGACCAATGTCCTTCACTTCTCAAGATGAAAGCAGTTTACAAGGAAGCAAAGGAAGAAATAGAACTAGTCTACCTAATGAAACAGCATCGACAATGGTAAGCACGACCAGGTATGCCACAAGACCTACCTCAGTTCTTCTTGTCTTCACAGTTTAACAATAAAAACCCTGCAGCATCTTGGAATAATCAAAACCCTTTTTCTACTTGGCCAAACCAGTCATTTCCTATACCACCCTGGCCTACACAACCATCATCAAGGAACAATTGGCCAAGCTTTCCTTGTTCTCCCCCTTATTGGAAAAATGTTCCATATCAAACCCAATGGCCAAACCCTCCTCCTCAAAACACTAATTGGAATTGGCATCGACCCCTGGGAATGACCAACCTGCCACTGGGGGCGGGAACTCAAAATCAACCTATGCTACCAGCTCCATACCCAGTTCAGCATAACCCGCAACCTGTCATACGCCCCCAATTACCAGCCCAACCCAATCCTAATCCCAACAACATACCGGTTCAATTAATCCAGATCATAGAAAATCCAAATTTCAGCATTGAACAGAAACAATGCAATGAACTAAGACTAAGATCAGGACGTACTATCTTACCTATAGAAGCCACGACTCCACCTCAGTCCTGAATTGAGACTTAAAATGAACCTAGCCAAGCAAATATAATAGGGAAAGAGATAGGTAAAGATAAAGAAATGATTGACCAATAGGGACCTAAATAACTTAGGATGTCTCCGCCCCATTCCCTGAAAGGCTGACTCTTCCCAGACTGATAATCTCTCCAGAATTTGACATCTTGGGGGAATTGAGAAACCTCTATATCAAAATTCCTCTCCTCCAGGCCATCCAAGACATTCCCATCTATGCAAAGACAATTAAAGAACTATGTGGAAAAATAAAGTAAACAAAACAAAGGTTGTGCCCACCGTTTATGTGGTAGGAGCGCTATCTGATTTGTTACTGGGTAAGGAACCAGCCGTGAAATATGAAGACCCAAGAAATCCCATTGTAACTATGCAAATATCTGGTAACTCATTTCCAAACACATTGGTCGATTTAAGGGCATCCATTAACATCCTAACTACGGGGGCCTGCGAAAGACTGGGCATATCAGCTTTAGAACCTATGGCTACACTGCTAGAACTGGCTGACAAGTCTGTTATCAGACCAGAAGGAATAGTACAGGACATCCTGGTCTCTGTGGACTCATGGGAATATCCAGCTGATTTTTTAGTTATTAATCCAAAGAAGAAAATGGATGGGCATCCATTGATTCTTGGGAGACCTTGGTTGGCCATAGTCGATGCTTACATAGGCTGCCGAATGGGAAGCATGACTATCACTATAGGGGATTCTATAAAAAATATCATCATTTATATCCACCTACCAAACCAAGCTTACCCAGGTTAAAATTCTCAAGCACCCATGTACATACTGGGAGCAAAACATTCGTTCACCCCTGACACTAGTATAAGCTCTTAAATTTAAGAATCAAACTGAAGACGACATAATCAATAATTTTATGAGTCATCCAACCACATCTGGAAATTTAAAATGTAAAATGTTGAAAACAGTCCTCGAAGACGAAGATCAAAAGGATCCCGTGGCAGACCTTGAGGATCAACATATTCCCACAACCACTGTACGTAACAGCATAGCTATTGAAATTGAGCTAGGGAAGATTCTAAATATTAATGGCAATTTGGATGATGATAAAAAACAAAAGCTCATAAAAGTCCTTCAGAAATATCAAGGGGCATTTGCTTGGGATTACCCAGACATGAAGGGTTTAGACCCTCAGCTATGCACCCATCACATTTATACCGATAAGGAAATTTGTCCCATTAGGCAACCCCAGCGACAACTAAACCCACACTTAAAATAGATTGTAAAAGAGGAAATAAAAAAGCTATTAGATGTGAATTCCATTTACCCTATTTCAGACAGCAAATGGGTCTCCCCTCTGGTAGTCGTTCCTAAACAGAATGGGAAATGGAGAATATGCGTAGATTACAGAGAATTGAATAAAGAAACGCAGAAAGACCACTTCCCCCTCCCCTTCATTCACCAGGTCCTAGATACATTGGCATGGAAACAGTTCTTTTCCTTCCTTGATGGGTTCAGTGGTTACAATCAAATCCAAATAGCTCCCGAAGATCAGGATAAGACAACCTTTACCTGCCCATGGGGTACTTTTGCTTATAGAGTTCTACCATTTGGTTTATGCAATGCCCCAGCCACATTTCAGAGGGCCATAATCAGCATTTTTTCTGACTTAATAAATGAGGGGTTGGAAATCTATATGGATGACTTCACACCATATGGAGAGGACTTTGATCAAGCTCTAGAAACGCTAGAAAAGGTGTTAGAAGGATGTATTGCTACTAGGTTATGTCTAAGAAATGAAAAATGTCACATGATGATGACTGAGGGGGTGATCCTAGGTCACTACATTTCTGCAGCTAGAATACAGGTAGATCCGGCTGAGATAGAGGTAATCCTTCTATTAGCCACACCTTGTACATAGATAGAGGTACGCAGTTTTTTGGGATATGCAGGATATTATCGTAGATTTATAAAGAATTTCTCACAAATAGCCGCATATTTGTATGCATTAACTGGAAATTTTGAATTCCTTTAGACTGACAAATGTCACACCACTTTTGCAGATTTGAAGAAATTGGTCTCGACAACACCAATTCTGCAAGGACCTAACTGGAAACTACCTTTTCACATCTCTTCAGATGCATCCGATACAGCAATAGGAGTAGTCCTTGGCCAAGAAGAAGACAAAAAACCTTATGTCATTTATTATATCAGCAAAAACCTTACTCTTGTCGAATTAAATTATATCGTGACTGAAAAGAGGTTCCTAGCTGTCATTTATGCTATTAATAAATTTAGGCACTATATAACTGGTTATCAAGTATTCATGTATACTGATCACTCTGCAATTAGATATTTAGCCAATAAACCAATCACAAATGGGAGATTAACTCATTGGTTTTTTTTGTTGCAGGAATTTGATATAACAATCAAAGGTCGTCCAGGAAAAGAAAACATAGTCGCAGACTTCCTGTCCAGGGTTCCAAAGTCGGATGACACCCTAGAAATTGATGATCAGTTCCCTGATGAACATCTTTTTGCTAGAGCAGTAAAAACACCATGGTATGCAGATGTGGCAAATTACTTGGCAGTAGGGAAGCTGCCCAGACACTTAACATCAAGAGAATGGAAATTGATTGTACAACGCAGCACAATATTCTCTTGGATTGGTGGATACCTCTTCCATACAGGGGCCGACATGCATATACACAGATGCATAAGATTAGACGAAATATATGATATCTTACGAGCCTATCACGATGAACCTTGTGGCAGCCATTTCGCAGAATGTAGAACAGGGCATAAAGTGTTACAATTAGGCTATTATTGGCCTACAATTTTCAAAGACGCAAAAAATATGTCCAGGCCTGTGATAGCTGCCAGAGAATGGGCCGCCCAGTCCAAGCTGATGAAATTCCGCTACAACCACAATTGGTGGTAGAACCATTCAAACGATGGGCGCTGGACTTTGTTGAACCATACAACCCGCCATCAAACCAGAAAGTCTACATGTTGGCTGCCACAGATTATGTAACCAAATAGCCCTAGAAGCAGTGGCCTTGTCAAGAGCCACGGAAGAATTGGTGATTAATTTTATTTTCAAGCTATTCGTGTGATACGGTCTGCCACAAGAAGTGATAACATATGGAGGGGCACAATTCATAGGTAATAAAATTACAGCCAGCCTAAGAAATCACCATATCATCCACAGAGTTATGTCTCCTTACCACCCACAGGAAAATGGGCAAGTCGAAAGCACCAACAAAGTCCTTGAGGCAATCCTTACCAAAATAGTAGCAGCAAATCGCTGAGATTGGGCCACTAGACTACCAGAAGCCTTATGGGCTTATCGTACAACCTGGCGAAAAACCACTGGATATTCACCATATCAGCTAGAATTTGGGAGAGAACCTATCTTCCCTATTGAATTCGAAATCAAAACTCTGAGAACAGCCTAGGAAGTAGGGTTGGACTTAACAGAAGCCCAAGCTAGAAGACTCCAACAAATAAATGAACTAGACGAAATACAACTACTAGCCATGCAATGCACAGTGATCATCCAAAAATAACGAGCTAAGTGGCATGACAACCTTATCAAGAAGAAGGCATTTCAAAAAGGAGATTGGGCACTCCTCTATGACTCCAGATGCAAATATTTTCCAGGAAAACTACAAGAAAGGTGGCTCGGTCCATATGAGATTCAGGAAGTACACAGCAATGGCACACTCACCTTGGACACCATAGATGGGTCTGGTTCAACATTTCGAGTTAACGGACACAGAGTGCGCCTCTATCACAAACCTCTCACGAAAGAATATTTTTGTCAACATGTATGAAACAATCCCACCATCCAAGTTGTGGCACAAGGGGGTGACAACCCTGCAAACTCAAGTACATGAGAGGTTTGCTAGCATCATTTATAAATAATGTATATAAGTGTCTTATTTTGTTGTACATTATTCATACTTGCAATTTTTTTTTTCTCTCATCCTCTTGTGAGTTGCATTCTTATTTTTCTTGTTTTTCAATCCTTGAACGACTGTTGTTCAATCTCTGAACGGCTGTTGTTCAATCGAATTGAACAACCGCATTTTTTTTCATTCTTATTTTTCTTGTTGTTCAAACCTTGAATGGTTGTTGTTCAACTCTTGAATGGTTGCTGTTCCATCGAATTGAACAGCCATGTTTTGATGTTCTTATTTTTCTTGTTGTTCAAAACTTGAATGGCTACTGTCCAATTCTTGAATGGCTTCTATTCCATCGGATTGAACTACCATGTTTTGGTGTTCTTATTTTTCTTGTTGTTCAATTCTTGAATGGATTTTGTTCAATTCTTGAATGGTTGTTGTTCCATCAGATTGAACAGCCATTTTTTGGTGGTCTTATTTTTCTTGTTGTTCAATCCTTGAACGACTATTGTTCAATATTTGAACGATTGTTGTTCAATCGAATTTAACAACCGTGTTTTTTCATTCTTATTTTTCATGTTGTTCAATATTTGATGGTTGTTGTTCAATATTTGAACGGCTGTTGTTCAATCGGATTGAATAGCCATGATTTTGTGTTTTTATTCTTCTCGATGTTCAATAATTGAACGGATGTTGTTCAATATATGAACGGCTACTGTTAAATCGGATTGAACAACCATTATTTTGTGTTTTTATTCTTCTCGATGTTCAATACGTGAACGGTTGTTGTTCAATATCTAAATGGTTGTTGTTCCATCAGATTGAACAACCAAGTTTTGCGTTTTATTTCTCCCTGCTGTTCAAATTGAATAACCTTGTTTTTTTCATCCCGTTATCCCCTTTATCCAGCTAAAAGCATCTCTGAGCAGGGAATGGCAGTTGAAGAAGAAAGGGAAACGGTAAAATTACCAATATGATGACTCATTGGCACTATAATCCTTAAACAGGAAGCTAACATTGTGCATACATGAAGTGAAAGGCTAAGTCATCCCCCGTTTAAATATGTTATCATAAAATACACGACCTTATCATGGTATATCTTTTTGCACTATTCGAGTAATATTTCCCTCCAATATGAAGGAATGGGAATAAAGGGTATTGATTGTCTTGGCATTCTTTCACTTCTTTCACTATCTCTAACTCTTAAGGAGTTAATGAGCCTCCCTTCATGTATAAAGAGCAACTATTATGTGTTCATGCAAATTTTTAAGAGGATAGGGGGTCTCATCACGAGCCAGCCTACCATGATCATAGGGATTTAACAAGTGACATGCCCATAATAGCTACCACACCAGGGTAATGACCTTCTCATATGCTTGAAGGATAGGAGGTTTCATCACGAGCTGGCCTGATCACTCTGTTACAATCCTAGTGAATGGCACTGTGACTATCTGGCTATCACACCAGCACAATGACCTCCTTATATATCAAGATGCTATGATTCAAAAAGAAGTATTGTGCTTACATGAAAATTTTCAAGAGAGGATAGGGGGTCTCATCACGAGCCTGCCTACCACATTCATAAGAGCTTAGCAAGTGACATGCCCACAATGGCCACCACACCAGGGTAATGACCTTCTTAACTGCTTGAAGGACAGGAGGTCTCATCACGAGCCGGCCTGATCACTTTGCTACAACTCTGGTGAATGGCACTATGGTTATCTAGCTACCATACAAAGCATGGTGATCTCTCCACAAAATGGGCAGAATAACTATTTTTACATAAGGATCCCAGCTCATTCTTTTGAGTTAAAATAGAAACCCTGCCGAGGCTATGAATGCCTGCTGGCAGCAATGGATTTGCTTATGGTATGAAAGTATGCTTCATCAATAGCCAATTACTTTTATATACACCTTATCTTCCATTATTCTTCCATAAGCTATTACTCGTATTAGTGATAATTATAATCTACCACAGGAATAACTAACAGAGATATGATTACATATTTGAACCATGGGATGATAGCACCAATCATTACTTGACTCAGTCTTGCTTCCATCATAACTTTTCATTAAAGAAGGACATCATTTCATAATAATGGTTATACTATTCCCTTTCCCTTTCCGGTCACTTCCGCACAAGATGCAATTATGAAAAAAATTCCAAAACTGACCTTTACACTGCATATGCTAGTAATTAATCAACCACCTAAAGCTCGAAAGCCGTGAATTTCTCCTTCATGTACAGGTCATTGTTACCAAATGCTGACATTCCCCTCTCCGCATTCATGATTGGCCAAATCTCTCCTGTACTTGAGGGCGTGGGTGCCCTTTCTTCGATGGAGGGGGTGTAATTGATCTTAAATTGGCAAGCATGCAAAATCTCGGCACAAATCCCATTAGACACATCGATAAGACCATAGGAACACTGAAATTAAGGCATGAAGTTACCTGTGCAGAACCACAATTTCTCTTTCTCTTGTATACATCATTCATTCGAAACAACAAAGCTGAGGAAGAATACAATCAGAGGAAGAAAGCATATCAGCTATGGGAGGAAATTCCCTTCGAAACGAGCCTGTAAACTTTCCAATTTCAGATATAGCTAGTGCCATCCTCTAGCAATCCAGTTGGTTGACATATGTACACTGATTACAGGGATTTGATACAGAAATTGCAATTGAGTTTCTGCAAAATCTACAAGAAGATCAAACCAGAATTCAGGGTTGAACTATACCAGTCACAGAGGAAATTATTGTTGGAGTCTCTGAAATACCAGCAGAAGGAGAAAGATGGACAGAGAAACATCTCCTCCTACGAGAGGCAGTAGCAGCATATCAGGATCCGGAGGAGCCATTGGAGCGAAAAGGGAGAGGGATTAACCCTACGTCTCTACACCAGCCATGGAAGGAACTGACTGCATTCAACCAAAATTTCATTACATGTGACAGACGTCGGGATGTGGTAAAACCTCGTCAACTCAAACTCTTAGTTGTACTTAAGCAAAAGATTTCAGTTAATCTGTCTGCTTTCTTAAATTCCATATTGCATGATACTACTGTTCAATTAAGAAGAGCCAAAAATCCCCAAGCAATAGTCAGTAACCACGTGTTAATTAAACTATTCAGCATTCATGAGCTCGATAAGCAGCAGATAGCCTGGGACAATTTTGTCAACCTTGATGCACAGGAACTAGAAATAAATCCTGACGAAACCAAAATTGAGCCCCCCAGGGTAAATACACCAAGAAGAAAAAGGACCCAAACTGCAACCTCAAAACCAAGCAGGAAAAAACGGTCCAAAAAACGTCAAGGAACCCTGAACCTCATGGAGGAGGCAGGACCATCCCACCCTTAAAACACACCCTTATAAGAATTTGAGGAAGAAATGGCTCAAGTCCTAAAACAATTGAGGACTGACTACGAATCTAGAAACCCATCGGGAGTAGAAGAGCAAGAGGAACCCATAGATAAGTCCGCCACCACCAGCAGTTTTGGCCACACTGAATTCCTATCCAACCAAGAGGAACCACAGGACGATGGGACTATGTCCCCTCTTGGGAATTATGAGGTGTATAGTGAAGGACAGGCAGAGGAAAGAATGGAATCAGAAAATCATTCAGGTGACACTCTCCCTGTAGAGAAAAGCACAAGCACCGAAATAGTCCCTTTGACACCAGAAGGTAGCACTGAACCACCCAGTCAGGACCCTCATACAGAAGTACACTCTGAAGATAAAATAAGAAACACCATCACAGGAAACCCTAAGGTTGGCAACACTATTCCTGAAAATGGGAATACTGCTCCTCCGCCGCCTGCTGAAATCAGGACAGGTGAAAATTCAGATGAAAAGAAAATTAGGAAACTGAGCAGAAAACTACAAAAGATAAGGAGACCCAAACAAAGGAAGCCTCTGCCTATACCCCCCTGGTAGAGAAAGTTGTTTATTATAAATTACACAATGAATTGGTGCAAGAATAGCATGAGCTAGCATAATGTAGGAAGGAGGTGGTGCCAGCACAAGAATACCAAGAACTACTAAGAAATTCACAAACCTCTCCTCTACAGAATATGAAACATTTACCCAGCTCAGAGAAGAACAGGAAAAGCTAAAAAGGGCACAAGAGCAGGTGGAGCAAGCCAAGAAACAAATCACCACGATTTTTCCTCTGTATAACGATGCACTATCTTGCAGGGCATCGGCCACCAACTATGCCCTATTCTTAATAGAACAATATTTACTGCTGAAATTCAAGGCCATCAGGGCAGGAAAGTCTACAACTTTTAGGACTATAGAATAATTTTTCCACTGCTGTAATGAGCACGATGAACAATTCCAATGCGTCCTATGTGAACTTTACATGCACAATTTCTTTCTAGAAGAGGACACAGACATCAATCCTAGTCCCTTTATAGGAGATGTCCAGCTCCAAGCCTTCCTCTCATTCGCCAAGAACCAGATTAAGTCGGCCAAGGCCTATAACATCTTCCAAAAGAGAGAGAATGGCCTAGACTTGTGGGTTAGAGGGTGTTAGCTTAAGGGGTCTTGACCCAGGTTCAGTGTGCAAGGTTTGCCAACAAACCCCTATACTACTGGCCCTTTCAGCAGTGACCTGCTTGCACAAGTCATAGTCTCACCCGAAGTAGTATGGGTGGGTGCTGGAACCAGGTTTCTGCACCCTAAGAAAGAAAGGGTAAGGCAATCAGGGTTGTGTTCTATTCAGATTATCTCTGCACAAGGTCAAGTATATGTCCAATTGCATCCACGTGCACTAGATCTACAATTAGAAGCTTTTCATAACCTTAACACAGCATTACATACCCGAACAAAACAGATCTAGACTTACTTTAATACACAGAATTTCTCAGCATAATATAACCAAAGAAGAATAGATCCAATCATTCAATATACAGACCTTCGCAGCGCAAAAACAGAGAAATGCATAACACAGTAATTATCAGCAATCCATTCAATAGTACTCACATATTCAAATCCAATAATCTTGCATATTCATTCATTCGTTACCCTTACAATTCCCTTCCCAACCTGCGCACACAACTGGACTAGGATCTCCACGCACACAGCCAGCAGGAGTCCATTCCCCAAAAACCCCAACTGATCGCTTACACAACATATCGCATCAATAGCTCATCAAATCCTTACCTCTTACAATCCGAAATGCCTCTCTATTTATAACAATCTAGCTTTATCATTCCTATGGTCCACAACCCATGGTTTTTGGACCCCTAGTTTACCCTTTAACCCCATTACAATGCTTTCAAGGCTTTGACCCACCCCAAAACCCCTACGCTATACTAAATATAACAAAAATAACCAAAATTAGACCGATTTCGTAGCTTGTTAGGAGACCCTATTCCAACAGTCCCCCAACACAATCTTGTGACTCATCCCGAGTCACGGCACTGCTGCGACCCCATGATTCGTAGCCCGGTATGGTTTGAGTCGACATCCATTGACGAAACTAGGGAGGAGGTCACCGCGCAAGGTAGCTAACTGGACTGCTTCGCCATCCGTAACCTTATGAACTATGTAGGGACCAAGCCAGTGCTGCCGTAATTTGCCAGGATGTTTCGCAAATTGGCTGTCGTATAACAAGACGAGATCATCTACGACAAATTTCTTTTGGTGAATATGTCAATCATGCTAGGCTTTATCTCTAGCTTTTTGTACTTGTTGTTGAAACTGAGCAATAAATCGATCTTCTTCCAATGCTACCAGTTGCGCCAGGCATTCTTCTATAATATCGGAGTATGCCATATTTGTAAATGCTTCAATGCGTAGACTAGGAACAACGTATTCTATGGGCATGATTGCCTCCTTGCCATCTACGCTATCCAAGATTTCATCAGAGAAGGGAGTATGGAAGGGGTCGTGAATGCAGACATCATTTAGTTTTCGGAGATCCACATAGATACATATTTCTCCTTCTGTTTTTTTATCTTGAACGACCATCAAGATTATCCAATCTGACTGTTCAACTGGTTCAATGATACCAGCAGTCAGCATTTTATCCAGCTCCTCTCTAACCTTTTGTTTATACTTAGGATTCAACCAGTAGGGCAGCTGGTTGATAGGTCATGCCCCCAGCTGTAGAGTGATGCACATAATGCCGAGGTCCCCCGTGATTCCCTTGAGCTCAAAAAAATTTGTAGGGAATAAGTCCTGGTACTCCGTCAGTAGCTTGGCAACTTTGCCCACAGTGCCTTCATCCCAATAGTCCCTAATTTTCGCCAGTTTAGGGTGTTCATCTGTCCCAATATTAACCTCGCGTAGCCAGAGTGGTTGCGTCACATTGACCTTTAAGAGCGATGGTCCGATAACGGCACGTTCCCCTTCAAATTCTGGAACAGAGAGATTCCACGGGTTATCTTCCTCTTCATTAATCGCCAAGCTCCGACAGTTGACTATGTCTTCCATCTGGGCCTCCCATGTCAGAACGGCTGGTGGGGTGTGAGGGTGAGGATTTTTAAAGATGAACGCATCAATGTCTTGCAGGGCTTCGTTAAGCATTTATGTTCCTCCAATGAGTCTGAATGTTCTGAGGAAGTCCTCTTTTAATATTTCCCAATGGTGGGTCTGCTGATGTAATTCGGCATCTAAGTACCAAGTAGTGGGGATAGGGCCCAGGGCATGTATAAACATATAGATCCACTCGTCTGGGGTTCGGTCGGCCCACTTGGTTGTCCATATACACAGATGCACACGGGGATCTCCGGGCCCCAGGAATATCTTCGTGTGCACATTAGCAGGGGGTGTGAATCGCAGCACCATCCTATCCTGACACATCTCCCAGTCCGCGAATGCTTTCTTGTGGGTATCCCACCATCAGGCAAGTGTGTTTCGTAGTGCTAGATTGAGCGCCCAGAGTCGTTGATCCTTGGGCACCCTAGCTTCCAATGTTATTATGAAGTCCTGGACAGTACTAGACCCATCAAAGTGGGGGAGGTCCCTTACCTCCGAAGTGATGCAGTAGAGAGTCCTTGCAACCCGAGGGCACCGTAGGGTTGAAACATCGTGTAGTCGGGTCTGCCACTTCTCAAGTTCTTCATCTGGATCAGAAAAGTACTCCTTGTTCTTCTCCCAGTTGAATACTGCACCTATTGCAAGATTATCCTAGTCCTCGTCCTATGCTTTCATCCTGTAGATGTGATCGAGCTCCTCGTCTTCATATGCTAGTTCGGTATACCGTGCGCCTTCAGCGGGATCCAGTGGTACTATTACACGTGTCCCATTCTTCTTAAACACCATGCTGTGTTTTTTTCAGATTAATGACACCTCCGATGTCAATAGCCCAGTCTATCCCTAGGAGCGCAGGATAGGGATCCGTATCTTCCACAATTTCTATGACCTCAAAGTCAGCTAGGACCTTTACTCCTACGACATCAACCATAACCCTTGGCAAGCATCCCAGAGGGATGATATTTTTTTGATTCGCCATTCGCAGCTGGATGGTGGACCAGTCTAGTTTAGGTTCTCCCATTCATTGCCAGGTTTGTTTTGGTAAGACATTCACATCAGATCCAAGATCAAGAATAACCTGATCTATCTCATAGTCACCAATCTGTGTAGTCAAGTGCATCTCTCGCCCAGTGCGTCTTTTATAGCTGTGTAATTTGTGTACTTCCTTAACCTCAGTCGTCATGTTGGGCTGATCTACGCAGTCCTGTAGTAATACTTGAAGACTTTCTCCTGCCTGCGGGCTGCGTAGGAGCTTCAAGCATGCCCTCAAAAAGGTTTCGACTTCTTCTTCTAGTAGCTGTGTAGGGGCTCCCAGTGATTCCTGCTTCCTGGGAGCTGGTTCCTTTCGAACAACAAGATCCTCTCTTGCTTTTTGGGCTACCATGCTATGTGTTATGCTCCCTAGCTTTGTTTTGACACTTTGTATATTTTGTGTGGGAGTAGACTGTTTGTCCTTCATCTTTGTTAGCAAAATCGAGCAGTCTTCGAGTTCATGGTCTAGTTGTCGGCAGTATTTATAGGTCTTCCTAGTGGGATTTGAGTAGTCCCAGGAGAATTTCCCTACCTCTCCACAGTTGTAGCAGATCAGTTGGCCCCATCCCCATCCAGTGCTTCCTCCCCGCCCCCCCCTACCCCGTGCAGGGGAACCACCAAATCTCGCGGGGGATCTCGGAGAGGCAGGATCGGATTGTACCCTATAGAGGGTTCCTAGATCTACCAGTAATTCATATGTGCAGCAATTCTGCTCATCATGTCCTATAGATCAGCAGAACCTGCACCATTGTCACTTCAATTCACCTCTATTGACCCATGGACACTGGGTTGTATCATGCAGTCCCGCCACCCGGCAATCCTCGCACCAAAGGTCCGTGGTTACACCCTTCCCTCATTCCATCCATAAGCTCTGTATCTCCATGTGCATGGCCCCGAGCTACTCCTAAATTTGCTGAACACCTTCCCTTGTGTCATCCTTAGGTGCTGCTTCAAGTTTCATGGCTACTTCCAAGGCTTTTTCTTGTGATTCAAAAGTCTGATGGCCCATGGGCATATGCAAGTTAGGTAGGAGCATAGAAATAAACCATTCTGTGTGTTGTTTTTCATCGTACTTGAACTCACCTTCCCAGATTTCTTTCTTTAACCACTGATCAGCCTCCCTAATTGACTCAAATGCTCCCTACTTGAAGTCTTTTACTTCTGATACTAGTTGGGAATAGGATTTCGGTTTCTGGAATTGTTGTTTTAGGGCATCCTTAATATTTTGAAGTGTTGCGCTCCCGTTTTGAGATATGTACCTCATATACCAATCCAGTGCTCTTTCCTCAAAAGCCAAGGATGGTTGCACTCTTTTTACAGTATCACTTACCACCCCTTGCGCCGTCCATACCGAATCGGCCATGAACCAGAATCGTTCTAGGTCCTCATCGACTGCTCCTTTAAAGGTGGGTAATTTTAAGTGTGTCGCCATGGGCTCCTCCAATTTACCTTCCTGAGGCCCTAGTTTCGGGGTGGCCGATGAATTTCATGCAAGTCTCGACGGACTATAGGCAAGGCGATCTTCCTCTCGCATGTTCCGATAGTCCTCGCTGTTCCACGTTGTACCTTGGCTCATTCATCCCTACGCTAGATCTTTGATGCCACTACCCGATCCCGTTCTCAGATTTCTTCCGGTCCCGGCAACGGAACCATTTTTTTGCTTAAGAGGTCCTAACCCAAGTTCGGTGTGCAAGGTTTTCCAACAAACCCCTATACTACTGGCCCTTTCGGTAGTGACCTGCTTGCGCAGGTCATAGTCTCACCCGAAGTAGTATGGGTGGAACCAGGTTTCCGCACCCTGAGAAAGGAAGGGTAAGGCAAGCAGGGTTGCGTTCTATTCAGATTATCTCTGCGCAGGGTCAATTATATGTCCAATTGCATCCACGTGCACTACATCTACAATTAGAAGCTTTTCATAACCCTAACACAGCATTACATACCCGAACATAACAGATCTAGATTTACTTCAATACACAGACTTTCGTAGCATAATATAACCAAAGCAAAATAGATCCAATCATTCAATATAAAGACCTTTGCAGCGCAAAGATAGAGAAATGCATAACACATTAATTATTAGCAATCCATTCAATAGTACTCACAGATTCAGATCCAATAATCTTGCATATTCATTCATTTTTTACCCTTACAATTCCCTTCGCAACCTGCGCACACAACAGTAGGGTCTGCACACAGCTGGACTAGGATCTCCGCGCACACAGCCAGCAGGAGTCTGTTCCCCAAAAACACCAATAGATCGCTTACACAACAGATCGCATCAATAGCTCATCAAATCCTTTCCTCTTACAATCCGAAATGCCTCTCTATTTATAACAATCTAGCTTTATCATTCCTATGGTCCGCAACCCATGGTTTTCGGACCCCTATTTTACCCTTTAACCCCATTACAATGCTTTCAGGGCTTTGACCCACCCCAAAACCCCTGCACTATACTAAATATAACAAAAATAACCAAAAATATACCGGTTTCGTAGCTTGTTAGGAGACCCCGTTCCAACAGAGGGGAACCTACAAAACCCCTACAATTGTTTATCTAACACAAGAAATTCATGCGAAGGCAAGGTGTAAGGACTCAGTTGGGACCCATCCATAAGGAAATCATAGAAAATGGATAGGAGTACTTTGAATACATTCGATAAGTAGCCTTGGCAGCAACTAAAAAAAGGTGGATGGCCTCCACGAAAAATGTAAATAATAGGGAACCATTTGCCTACAGGAATTTCAAGGTTGTTGCCTCTAGATTCCTCTCATAAAGTAACATGGTCTTTAGCATGGGGCCTACATGGCTAGGATATAGGTATAGAAGCCCTCTCCTCTTGTATCCTCCTTAGGACTGTAATCATAATTATGAGTTACCAGAGGGGTACGCAAGCGCTGTCTTCGCAATAATGAGAAAAAAATAGGGTTTCAGAGCATACGAGGAAAAGTTCTACCCTGCCTACTCTCTAACACAGTTGCATCTCAACCATTTTTTTGCATGAGGACATGCAATTAGGTATGTAGGGGAGTGTATGTTGGGCCAAAATTAAGGTATGTTTTCACCCTATAATTAATTTTAACTATGGCACAATCTTAGGAATTCTTCCTCATTTTGATAATAAAGAAAGAAAATATTTATGAAAATCAGAGAAATTGAGCTAACGACAAAAAGGAATGTTTCTATAATAGAAATTTGACTTATTGTGTCTCCGTATGCAGGAAGGCAGAGTAGATGAACCAATGGAAAATGGAAGACACCTAACAGACACGAATGTATGAGCTAGTAGAATGCAAAGAGACGGATTCGAGCTCGAAGACTCAAACGACAACCACGCGCAGCAACTGTCATTTGGAGAACACTATCTCATTACATGGAAATGCCTTTAAAAGGGCCAAGGACGAACTAGATAGGAGTAAAATAGGAATTTTCCCTCTGTAATCAACGCATCAAGACAAAGATGTCATATTGTATTCCTATACTATCTTTTGAGTTTTGATGTTTTGAACAATTACCTTTTGAGGTTTTCATCGCGTTAAAACTTCTAGTGGTCTGGGCCCAACCCCTGGAAGTTTCCTCGCCAATTCTGTGTTGTGCCTTAGTTACATAATCCATGTTTAGTTATCTGATGCGGTTGTAAGATACTTTTCTACTCAATAAAGTTACAGTTTTTCTTCCTTCAAAATAGTTTAACATTTGTATTTCTTGATTCAGAATAATTTCATTTTGTATTTTTTGGTTTATAATAATACTTCATCACCAGTAGATTTTTTTAGTTTCTTCCAATGCCTTTGCAATCGATTTACAAATCGTAAGATAGTTATTGCTCGATGTACTTATCTTTGTGGATTATATTGTTCTTTCAGCACAGTAAAGCGTCCAATTATTGATTAATGTCAATGAGTTAGTTTACAAAGAGAATTCCATTGCAAAATTATATAAGTGAGTGTTGTACACTTCATTTAGATTGCTTCATTTAGATTGTTGTTCAATTCATTTATATTTTTGTTCAATTCACTAAGCTTGTTGTTCAAACTGTCATCGTGTTGTTCAATCATAGGCTTGGCAGAATAATTAGCCATAACCTACCAAACCATTCCTTGTTAAGTTGATTGAATTCAGAAGGCTAGATAATCCTTTCTCATAAATAGCATAGAGTATCTAGCAGATGATCTCACTCGCATATATTGTGTCGACACCATTGAAATAAGACAACTTACCTCGGGTTGATAATTAAATGAGAAGCACTAGGGTTGCCTATAATAAGCCACCTTTGTGACACCAACAGACGCCAAGATATATTGATCCACTTCCTTTACTTCAATATTCTCCTTAGGCTTGTTCTCGAATGGAAATAGTTATCTCAGCGCGATAGGTGGAAGGGGTCATAAATGTCTTCCTTGCTTCCATGAATGTCTCTTTCTCATGCTGCACATTGAAGCCAACATTTTTTTCTGTAACTTTCCTGACCCATGTTTCCATCACAGCCTTTATTCCTTCTGCAATGTCTCCTCTGGTATTCACACCACTACATGTTACTAAATTAACGCTTGGATCTATGCGGCACAGTTCAGCCCTCATCATTTGTATATTCTAAGCCAGATGTTGGTTGCGCTTTTCCTACAATTTAGCTAACAAAACAAGAAAATCTTCGACTTCATGACCAAATTCTGATACTTATAGGAAGCTGCAGTGGGATTCTGACAATCCCAAGAAAAATTTCTAGTCTATCCATAGTTGTAACATATGATCTGACCTCATCCACAACCTCTGCCTCCTCCTCGGCCACACCCTTGGCCTTGGAAACCTCCTTGCAAGGTCAGAAAACCCGTAGCTTTGCACCCTTATACCTGCATTCGATACGCATCAAGACTATTATGCGTCATCAGGTCATAGCTCTTATAATGTTGTTCATCATGCCCGACCGAACTGCAGAATTTACAGAAAAATTGCTTTGGAAATTTGAATTTTTTTTGCAATGGATGACAAAAGTCCGTGGAATTATAGCCTGCAACTTCGTAGAGGCTACACCATATTCTAGGCCCTACACTTGTCCCTATGCTCGATCCAAGCTTCAAGGGGCTCATCATCGCGATGCTCAAATAGTCTCTATAAATAGGACACTTTTCTTTATAGTGACCCTCCGCTTTGCATTTGATACAACAGACCTCCATTCTCATCTTTGGGTGAACCTCCTTTCCCTTATTTAGATCCTAGAGCTCCAGATGCAAGCTCACCAACTGATTTTGAATCTGTTACACTCTTATACATGTATTAGCTACGGGTGATGCTTCAAGCTTCATCATGATCTCCAGTGCTTCAGCCTGACTTGTAATCTTTTGTTGAGACAATGGTAGTCTGAGATGAGGCATTAACGCAACAATGAACCATTCTCTATGTTGTTCATCCGAGATCTTGAAACTAATTTGGCTCAACAGCGTTTTAAATCTTTGATCTACCTCCCATAAAGACTCGGTAGTCAGCTATTTAATTTCCTTGTTCTTTGTGATACACTGGGACTACGACTTTGGTTTCTCAAATTCAGAGTTCAACGCGATCTTTGTCTCAGCCAGAGAATAATTTACATTCGTGGTAAAATATTCATGTACCAAGATAATTCTCTATCTTGCGGTGCTGTAATCAACTGGAGGAGACTTGTTCTATCTTGTCCACTATCTGGCTCGGGCCAAGCTTCACCTTACACCTACAACGCTGATCCCGTTGAGGGTTGGGTTGTCCTTGTGAGTTGCAGCAAGTGGAAATACTAGATCTTCTCAGATCTAAATTATACTAGTGCCTCTTCTTAGTGAGTGTGTATTTTAACCTCCTAGAAGAGTGCATTAGTTGTTGAGCTTCAGATCCAGACTTTGGCATCAGGCCAAATCATTCTCAGAGCCTACGGCATAGTTTCTATCCCTGAACTGCGTTATTTTCAAGGTTGCAATTGCAGGGTGTTTTGTCTGCATTTTGGAGGAGAGATCTTCGGTGTTAGGATTCTTCCTCTCATTGTGGTAATCCATGGATTGGCCATCCAATCCATGTTTGTTTCAGATTTTATCTTCTATTCTGTTATATGATTCATAAATTTCTGAATATTTCTGCAGATCTGCAACTCTAGATCTCAGATCTACTCTCTGTGCTTCATGTTTTGCATAAAACCCCAAGGGGAATGTATAGATGAGCTTTTCTTGTACACAGATCTGAATTAGATTTATCTTTTTATTTACGGATCTGCTCTAGATCTAAGCTATATTATATTGTTGCTTCAGCCCCAATAAAATAACGTTTTTAAGCTTATGCAGACTTTTCTGTGGCTGTAGCACCTCATTTCTAAGGGTTTATTTATGTTTAAGTCTTCTCCCTTCCTTTCCACAATGTATGGGTTGTAATATAAATTTGATTTTATGTTATACATCTAATATTTGAACCTCCGTATCAGCCTACTACTTGCTTCAATTGATCTGCATTATTTTCTGAGCAGAATTTTTTATTGTTGATGTAGTCCCTCTGGGGCATTTTTCAAGAAAACTCGGTGTGGGAGATCTGTTTAACCCACCTAGAAGGATTTTTTTTTATATCCTCTTGGATTTAGGACTTAGATACTCAGATATAAGGGATCCAAGTGTTGGTTTCAAATCCTGTTGCAACCATTCTTGGAAAATGCATTTTCCAGTCATGCCTTGCTGACAGTCCCCATTTTGGGATATTACAGTGGTATCATAGCAAATTTCCTTGGCTCAGCCTGTGAGCTTCAAGAATTATGGAGTCTTCTCATGGGGAGGAGGATATATACAAGAGAAACCAGAGAAAACCCTTGTTTTCTGGAGAAATAAGGTTCACAAAACTTCTATCTCAAACTCTGCAAGGTATCAGAAAAGACATCGAAGAAATGAGGAGGGAAGAGAAGGAAGATCCCTTAACCAGATCTACAAGATCTATACATGAGGAAAGTTTTAAGTCCTCATCTTATGGGTATGAGCACTCAGCCATACCATCAAATCTTCAATGTTCTGTCAGTGACTTCTTCATGAAGAGGAAGAAAGGAGGTGTGTCCAAGAAGGAGACTCTTGGTGAGTATTTGCGGGAGTATGAAGCTCAATCTAAGGATTTCAAAGATAACTTGAACTTCCAAGGGTTCTAAAAGATAAAGGAGGATAGAAGCACAAAGGGGAAGCAACATGATGTGGGTAGATTCCTTCTATCTACTTTTGATGGATCACCTAAATGTCCAGTTAGGGTTTGGGTGGAGGAGCTAGACAACTTTGTGCAACAACATCAAGTTTCAGAAATTGAAGCCATCAAAGTAGCAGTGCTACATTCTGAAGGTAAAGCATGTGCTTGGTGGTTGTTTGAATCTTTTTCCTTTTTAAATGCAAATACACCTACTTATGAAAAGTTTATTGAAAGATTAGTAGAAAGGTTTGATGGAACTTCATATGTAACATCCTCTATTGAAACTATCAAACCATATCAAACAAATCTCTTGCATGAGTTGGAAGGGTCTATAAATCCAACTCCATTTTTGGAAACCATGGAAGAGGGTGTAAGCTTGTTTGATACCTTGCCAAGGGAAAGATCTCCATTTGATGAAGGAATTTCTTCTCAAGAGGAAGGCATGAAGATTCCTCCTTCAACAGAAGACTAAGATCTAAGGTCTCTTATTGACGGTGAGGCAACTTCAACTATTGAAGAAGAAGAAGGGAAGGCAGGAGATGATAACGCAGTCATAACAAGAGCACCTCAAGCACATCTTGATTGGAGGGAAACTAAAGTGTTCTCTCAACTATGGGACTTGGCTAAGGAAGGAGCCTTGGGAGAAACCAGCACAACGTAGAGAATCTCTCATGAATTTAGAAGAGAGGTAAGCAATTACCTGAAAGGGGCATTGTTATCTCCCACTCAGTTATCTGCACTGAGAAAGGAGGAATCAGAAGTCTATAATGGCATGGACATAAGGACACATGGAAACTTCATATCTTTGGGGCATCCCATGGTATCTTAATTCACAAAAGATATTTTTGAACACGACAAGAGGATGTTAACACTCTTTCATGCATGGGCCAAATTAAGGAAGTATTGGAAGACAAGGACTTTTTGAGGGGAAGATTTCCATCTGCTTCAATCTTGTCTTAAGCAAGATCAGCTGAAAAAGAGGCAGCAAAGGGAAGATTATAATGCTCCAACATGTGATTTTTACATCAAGCATGTCAAAGAGGAGAGCCATGATATGACAGGGGCTGCATTTCAGACCTTCACATCGTTGTCATTTTTGGGAAGCCTGGATCCTTATTGGGATTCCCAACTCATGATGGAATACTCCAAGGACCTTTTCACATGTGAGGTTCTTGATGGGAAGGTAATGGATGGGAGGTATAAGGTAGTTGAGGGAGTCATTTATTTCCATGATCATATCTATTTGGTTATAGACTCCAAGCTCAAGGAAAAACTACTAAATGCAACCTATGAGATCCTTCTTTCCAAACCCACTGGTTTCATTAGAGAATATCATACTATATTAGATGGATTCATGTGGAAGGGTTTCAAGGAAGAGGTGCACTCTCATATGAATAAGTGCATGGATTATTTGTTATATAAGGAGGAACATAGCTCTTGGGAAGAGCCATCATTCACACCTCCTTACTCATTTTTTTGAGAGGGAACTCATCCATGAGTTACCTCACTTATGTAAAACAAGTATATGGAGGAAATTTTCTTTCTGAATATTATGATGTATCTCCTATATGCTTATATTTTTCTAACACTCATTTGCAGGACATTGCTCCAAGAGGGGGCACTATTTATGATGGTTTTCATGGGCCACTCAAGGCCATGAGCTATGTTGATACAGGTCATTCCTTGGAGGATCTTGGAAATTTATTATATTCTTCATGGTGTGATTCTTTTACACCAACTATGATGCACCTTCTCCAAGAATTCAAGAAGGATGGGGCAGCAAAAAAGTGTTGGGGCAGGCACTTGTCATCTCCTATTCTATGGCAGTTAAGGGTAAAACTGCGTTGGTTGCACATTAGGAAACATCTTCTTTCTCCTTTATCATACATGGTAGCTAGCATGATTCTAATCATGATTCCATATGTTGTAAATGTTCTTACTCTTGGGAACATGGTTGGAAGAGTGGCACATTGGTGGGATGTGTCTGTGGGGAAAGGAGTTTCCCACTCTTTTTGCACTACATGCTTCAAAGGGAGCACGAGATATTATATGGCCACTATGGTAGACCACTTGTTTCTTTGTAGGGTGAGCCATATGTTTGTTTGGGACATGCCTCTCATATGTATGGGGGAGGAGTTTTTCTATGGATTACAAAGCTGGGAGGTGATCCACTTCATCTGGATGATAGCATGGAGATGGGAGTCTTTCATGGATGATGAAATTCCCCATGATTGTCATCACTTCTATCTTGAGGAGGCCATGGATCAGCAAGAAGGTTTCCACATAGACCTTCCATTCCTTCATGATGAGAGCAATTGGGTTTATTCACCAAAGGCCAACTTTCACATTGGGTAGGGACCATTGGAAGACAGAACTATTGCAGAAAATATGGAGCAATGGTGGAGACTATTGGATGAGGAGGCCACGAGAGAAGAAGGGGAGATTTTGTAGCACTCACCTTATCAGTTGCTTGAGGACAAGCAACATCCTGGAGGGGAGGGCTGTAATATTCCCAATTAGTCCAAGCTAATGGGAATATTCTATTTTGCCTTGTTTTGTTTTGAATTTCATATTGATGAATAAAATATAAAGGAGTACATGTAAAAATCCTGAAAATAACAAAATAAATCAGTGCCCAATGTGAACATGGCTAAATCTGGGCCACTTTATAAAACACACTTGAGTGTGAAAGAGGTTGATTACTTGACCAAGTCAACCATGACCATATCTACAGCGTAGTCTAGATGCATTGAACCTCCTTGAGGCACAACGCAGTTCTAGATGGAGGTTCTACATGTGAAAGGGGATAAACCAATGAAGTGGTTTAGGGTTTGACAAG
The DNA here is from genome assembly GCA_034641835.2 of Pinus albicaulis. Lineage (NCBI taxonomy): Eukaryota > Viridiplantae > Streptophyta > Pinopsida > Pinales > Pinaceae > Pinus > Pinus albicaulis. Next base: position 304,819,712 of record CM076580.1, on the reverse strand, counting down.
ACTCCAATCTTATAAAAGGAAGAGGAGAGTAGCATGAAGGGGTTGTTGAAGATATTATTTTCTGAAGGTATTGTCTGTTGAGACATTCCTCATTAGGGTTTTTCCTATTTAGGAATCCCACCTCCTTCCTTGAGAAACTCTTGGAGGAGACTTTTTCTATCTTGTCCACTATTAGGCTTGGGCCAAGCTTCACCTTACACCTACAATGCTGATCCCGTTGAGGGTTGGGTTGTCCTTGTGAGTTGCAGCAAGTGGAAATACTAGATCTGCTCAGATCTAGATTATACTAGTGCCTCTTCTCATTGAGTGTGTCTTTTAACCTCCTGGAAGAGTGCATTAGTTGTTGAGCTTCAGATCCAGACTTTTGCATTAGGCAAAATCATTCTCAGAGCCTACAGCACAATTTATATCCCTGAACTGCGTTATTTGCAAGGTTGCAGTTGCAGGGTGTTTTGTCTACATTTTGGAGGAGAGATCTCTGGTGTTAGGATTCTTCCTCTCACTGTGGTGATCCATGGATTGGCCATCCAATACATGTTTGTTTCATATCTGATCTTCTATTCTATTATATGATTTAGAAATTTCTGAATATTTCTGCAGATCTGCAACTCTAGATCTCAGATCTACTCTCTCTGCTTCATGTTTTGCACAAAACCCAAAGGGGAATGTATAGATGAGCTTTTCTTGTACACAGATCTGAATTAGAATTATATTTTTATGTACATATCTTCTCTAGATCTGAGCTATATTATACTGTTGCTTCAGCCTCAATAAAATAATGTTGTTGAGCTTATGCAGACTTTTCCGTGGCTGTAGCACCTCTTTTCTAAGGGTTTATTTCTGTTTAAGTCTTCTCTCTTCCTTTTCAAAATGTATGGGTTGTAATGTACATCTGATTTGATGTTATACATCTGATATTTGAACCTCCATATCAGCCTACTTCTTGCTTCAGTGGATCTGCGTTATTTTCTGAGCAGAATTGTTTATTATTGTTGCAGTCCCTCTGGGGCATTTTTCAAGAAAACTCGGTGTGGGAGATCTGTTTAACCCACCTAGAAGGATTTGTTTTTGATATCCTCTTGGATTTAGGACTTAGATACTCAGATCTAAGGGATCCAAGTGTTGGTTTCAAATCCTGTTGTAGCCATTCTTAGAAAATGCGTTTTCCAGTCATGCCTTGCTGACAGTCCCCATTTTGGGATATTACACTTATATAGCCAATTTGCAATAGAGATACATGGAATTATGTTTTCTTACACAAAAAATTCACATTCCTTTTTATCAACCCAATTTTCAATTTCTTCCTTAGACGAATTCCACATCCAACTATCCCTCAGTCAGATCCTGGTCCTGGAAAAGAACCATTTGTTGGCTTGATAGGGCCTAGACCTAGGTTCAAAGTGACTACGCAGTCCAAAAAAAACCCACTATTACCAGCCCTTTCAAAAATAATCTGCTTCTGTAGATCGAAGTCTCAGCCGAGGAAATATAGGGGGATACTAGAACCAGGTTTCTACATCTAGAGGGACATTAGACTATGGATTTAGGGATTTTCCTTCTTAACAGAGCTTCGGAAGCCAGATATATCAATAATGCCAACGCTTTTCAACACATTTGTTGAAATTGATCTCAAGCTACACAATATTACTTATTATTGCATTAAACAGAGTAAATAATCATAAACATGACTACGCTACTCAGTTACAGATAAAACCCTTTTTGAGCATAAATATTCAGAAACAATAAGTACAATCAAAACACATCAATATAAATCAGATATTTCTCAACAATTATTTCATTAATATCCATATCCTTCTCATACATTCACTTTCCACCACACGCACACAACTGCAGGATCCTTTTACTCTAACCCAAAAACAAACTTTGACTCAAAATAATCTTATATCTAAATGCATCATTCAAATTATACTTTTCTTCTTATGACTTCTATATAGACTCCTTATATAGATTTGGAATTTACAATACCATGGTCCAAAACCGGGCGGAGTCCAACGTTCACAAAATATCCCATCCCATTATACAATAAGGGGATTTGACCCACCCCAAATCCCCTATGACTGAAAATAGACTCAGTGTTGTGTGCTCCACTCCTTGATCCACATAGTATTTCCTTGATTTCTTACTTTGCGAGGATCCTATCTCCAACAATGGCTTATAAATGAATTTGTTTCACCTCTCTACTAGGAACGGTGATGAAATTTTCAATTCATTCTTCATTCACTCCTTGGATCTGTTTTATCTCGGGGACTGTCATGGCTAGGAATTTAGATATTTCCTGAAGTACTAGTCAGTGGAGGTGAAGCTAGATAGGACTTCCAAGGCCAATTCCCATTATTCTATCATCTCGAAGGCCACATCACACATCCTTCTAGCCAATTCAATCACTTTGGTCATTGTTTCTTTCATTTCTTCATGGTCTAATTTATAGACATTAATCAAATATCGATCCTTCCTTTTTTGTTCCTTATTTAACCTTGGAAAAGAATTTGGAGCATCCACATACTCTTGTTTCCATTTAAGAACTTGATCTAAAGTTGTGGCTCTATCATAGGCTTGTGATTCAACATCAATTTCATGAGATACATGTTACAGTTGTATGAAATAGTCTCATGCATGTTGTACCTTTTCTATAAAATAATTTTTCATTCTCTGAAAGTTATTATTAAATCTAATTTCTTTGGATTCCATTACATCATGGTCGATTTAAATCCTTTGTTCTTATTTGATCCTTGCATTAATTTCCCGTGTGTGTATTTCATTCAATTTTTTCAACTCATTAAGATGAGTCTCCCTAAGTTATGCTATATGTTGTTCTGATTAAGCCTTGAAGGATTATGATAATGTTATAAATTGTTTCTCAAAGCCTTCTTGTTTCTTAGCTTTCAATCATTACTTGTGGTCCTTCAACTATTGTTGCAATGACTCCACCATTTGATTCGATTTCTCTTTATCTAGGGATAAGCTTTGGGTGGTAGCTTTATTAGATATTTCCATAGGTCCTATGATTGAGTTTGTTTATATTATGACATGTTGGTTTCTCTACCTGACTATACTCCAAATTATTATTTTCTCTATGCTTTCTTGAACAACTTCTTCATCTCTGGTGGTTCCAATCTCTCTTCTCTTTAGGACACTATAGATAACATCTTCCCTTCATTTGTTTTAATAGTAATTTCCCATTTTAATAACTTCATTGTTGATGTCTCTAGGGTGATGTGGGGGAGGTTCCACACATTTCTTTTTAGTAATCAAAGGGATGGAGAAAATCAGACTCTGTGGAATAATAAGATGTTGTGAATAACTATCGAGACATGTATCTCCATGATTTATTTATATTGATAGGATTCCATGGAATGTTATGGCTCTTTCCCCTTGTCGGTATCTATCTCTAGCACATTTACCTCCGCCTATGGTTCAACATAGTCAATTTGTATTTGTTTGATGGTTGATCTTTCAACTTGGGCCAACCTTTGTTTCTATAGTCTCATCGATGATAGTAAATATGAGTTTAGTGGGGTGCACTTGAGTCCATTTCCAATTCATTCTTGGGAATTCATTTGAGGCACATAAAGCGTCCATCAAATAAGTTGACATATAAAACAATATGCTTTGATTCGTGAGGATGTCCTTTACCTTCTAAAGATCTTTCAATAAATTTCTAGATAGAATGCTTAAAAATTTAAATTACATTCTGTGGAAATTATTTTCGCTGCCAAGCTAAACAACTAGATTTTGAAATATGAAGTATTGAAACCACCATAGATTCTATTAATCATGACTGTGAGGTGGCAGAATGGATCTTGTGGATGTTGTGAATTGTACTATTTGTTTTCAAATTCCTTGAATGACTTAGTATCCCAACACCAATCCTTTATAATCTTGATAAACTTGGGATGGGTTCCAAAGAAATTATCTAAAAATTTCTTATTGAATTTGATCTCGGCTAGCTTGAGATTATACATTTCACTAAAAGCATTAGCCTTAAAAGAGGCTATGATTTCACCCTTGATATTGATAACTGCCTCTTGCTACACGTTGGTCTGTGCCACAACCCATTTAGTTATGTCATTATATGTAATCACGGGAAACCTAGTGGTGATTCAATGAGACTTTATGATATTGCACATTGTTGTGTAGTCCTTATCCTGTGTGTCAAATTGAGAATGGGAATAAATGCAATAAATTTCATCCTAGTTGAGATGTGTGTTTCTTCCATCCAAATCTCATGTCTCCCCAGAGAATATTTCACTTACAGGAGGATCAATAACTATGGGCTCTATGATTTTGAGCTTCTACCCATAACCCTTGTGTGTTTATGACATATTTTCGATTTAGTACCTTTGATGTTTGTATGCGAAACCCTCCATGAGCTCCAATATATATAGTTCATAAAAAGAGAGAAAACTCAAATATGATTAGTTGTTTGGAGTATAAGATATCCATTGAGTGGTGGGTGCAAGCTTTAGTGTTAGGAGAGAAATTTTGGCTAAATAATAATGCAATTACTCAATACTGTGAGAGTGAAAGGCTAGTCCAGAATTAGTACTTAACAAAAATTCTTGACAACATAATATCTAGATAAATACTTTAATGTCGTCTTGACAGGTGTTAATGCCAACAAGAATGCATTGGGGTGATCGAGGTAAGTTGTTATACATTGTGTTTAGAAATTAATGTCACCTAGGAAAATTTTTGTCCGAGAGTACAACTTGATGTCAAATGCATATGAGGATAGATGAGGTAGATTGGGAAAATCCTAACATTAATGTTGTAAGTCCACGCCCCTAACTGTTAAGACTAACGATGAAATATTGAGTCAAAGAAAATCGAATGATCTAACAACAGTGATAGCATACACCCTTTACAAAAAAAAATAAAGAAAAGGATGTGATGGGGATGACCCACTCCTAGATAGGGTCAGGGATTTTTTCTAAATATAGTTAAATGAGGTAATGAAATTATCTAAGTTCAAAGTTTCTCCCCTATAGTTTTGGCTGATCCGGGTGGATATTGGTGGCCACCCACCTATTCCACTTGGACCCCCACCATTATTTCTTTCATTTTTTCAGTTTCAACACAGTTTACTATTTTTAGTAGTTTTTTGGGTCGTGAACTTCTGAAGTCGTTTTGAGGCCCTAAATGATGTTTTTTGGGAAAATTGAGAGAAATATGGAAGTTCCTTAGAAATTTCTCACTCAAAAGTTGTATCCCTTGGATAGATATTTCTAACGAGGTATTGAGCTCGTCAAACAGAGATCATATGCCAAAATTACGTCCCCTGGAAGTTGATGTACCAATTTACCCAAACGGGGCCTATAGTTTTGCCGCTTCATATCCTAGGGTTAGGTTTTTGGGTATTTAGGTTTTCCATTATTCCTTAATAATAAATAGGCCTTCAAGCCTCATTCTAACATAGTTCAGAGGCCTGTATCTGCCACATCTCTTCTCAAAGATAAGCTACCAGTGCCCTAGCTAGTTTATTTCCACTATCTCTGTAAGCATATTTAAGTAATTTGATTTTAATGAAATGAATTTTTATTTCCACTGCATCTTTGTATTTATGGTTATATGTGTATTATTTTGCGTTCATGCATAAATTTGGATCAGTGGTATCAAAGTTGTCTGCTCTTTCTCTTTTTTTCTTTGCATGTCACCAACGAGGTCAGGGTATAAGGAGTTATGGCTCGATCTGGTTGAACCCTTGCAAGATCATCCTCGTGAACCCCGACGACCTCCCATGGCGGAAGAAAAGAAAGATGAGAAAGAAGGATATCCTATCAAATTATTGCTTGAGGAGGTCCTCAAGAAACAAAGGAATGCGATGATGGATAACTTTTCCCACATCCTTCAACAGCTACCCACCAATAGTGCATATGCATCCAATAGCCACTCTGGAGGCCCCACTCCTTTCAAGGTACAAGTCAACTTCGACATTCCTGTATTTGAAGTCTAGATAGATGTAGACGTCATAGATATATGGTTGAATTTGTTAGAAGGGTACTTATTAGTCCATGATTTCTCTGACTAAGAAAATATTACTTTGCACTCCTCAAAGCCGCCCCCCATGTCAAAGACTGGTGGGAAACCTACTTTGAGCAAAAGGACGAGAGTTAACCCTCTGTGTTCTCAGTGGCACCCACTTGGAATTTGTTCTAAGATGACATCAAGGAACAATATTACCCTGTGGGGAGCCATGAGACAAGTACATCCAATGGACCACGTTGTGGCAGCAAAGGGATCAAGATGTGCATGAACTGATGAATTTGTTCCATACCCTATGCACAAAGTTGGGTATTAAAGATTCAGAGAGACATTTGGTGTTTAAGTACCACAGTTTTTTGCATAGATACATTCATGAGGAAATTGAGTTCCTCGACATTACATCAATTGGCACGACATATCTCTATGCCGCCAAGATCGAGAAGAAATTTAAGCAGAAGAAGCGAGACTTTGGATCCATGAATCTGAAGCCAGGGAAAGGCACCCACGAACTGTAGAACAAGGGGCAAAGAAAATGTGGGGTGACTCATAACAACACCACAAATCCAAAGAAGGACACAGGAAAGTGGTGTGAATTTCATAACAGCCCCACTCACAGTACAAACGAGTGTCGAGCCAAACAGTCGTTGGTGGCCGAAGTGAAGGCACCCGAACTAGATGCATGTTCTGATCCTGAGTCAGAACCAAACAAGGGCGATGACAAAGGGAAGTAAATAATTGATGTTGAACCCAGTGCCACCGTTGCCACCACCAAGCTCCAGTGGGAGGAGCCCAAGGATGCAGAGGAGGAGGAGCGCATTTTCCATTTGCAGATGTGGGTGAAGGGTTCTCCACTACAATTCCTTATTGATAGCAGGAGCCAAAAGAACCTCATTTCAATAGAGGTCATGAATCGTCTCGGCCTATCGACCACAGCGCAACCATATACCATTGGGTGGCTTCACCAAGGAATATATCTCCATGTCTGCCAGCAATGCCACCTTCCGTACAACATCAAGCCATTCACGGATGAGATATTGTGTGATGTTTCTCCTCTTAATGTGTCTGGTGTATTATTGGGCCAACCATAATTATGGAAGCGACATGTTGTGTATGTGTCTAGGCCTCGTTCTGTTGTTATTACTTTGGGAAATAAATTGTACAGGATACTGGAGGTAGTGCCGCCTCCTCCCATCTATTTTACTACTGCAAAACAACACAGTAAGATTATTTCCCAAAGCAGGAAATTTATTTTCATTACAATTTGCCCACAGGGCCAGAAGAATATTGTGGCCACAGCCTCAAAACAGGGCTCCCCTCTACGGAAGAAACATATGGACAAAGTCGTGGAGGAATAAAAGGACATTTTCTACTCACCCACATAGGTTCCTCTACACTGTCAAGTCAAGCACTCCATTAATCTGACCCCAGGCACACTGCCACATGATGTTGCCATACTCCATGAGATCACATAGAAATAATCCACACATGTACTGTCTAAGCCTAATAAAGCAACCAAATGTATTTAACGTATCCAGCACGTCTGCCAACAGGTCTACGACATCTTGGACAAATCCAATGCCAAGTACAAGCAATGCCATGATCAGCATCGGGTACCGCACAACTTCCAGGTGGGTGACAAAGTGTGGCTACATTTGCAGAATTAGTGCCTCACTAGACCCCACCACAAGCTTTGCATGCTATAATATGGGCCATACACCATCACCAAGGCAAGTGGCTCACTAGGGACCAAGTTCAACAAAATTTTCCTCATCTCATGGAGGAACTCAATGCAACGAGGACCATTTCTTCCTACGGGGGAAGGAATGATCCAGGTGGATATTGATGGCCATCCACCTATTCCACTTGGACCCCAACCATTATTTCTTTCAGTTTTTCAGTTTCAACACAGTTTACTATTTTTAGCAATTTTTTGGGTCATAAACTTTCGGAGCCGTTTTGAGGCCCTAAACGACGTTTTTTGGGAAAACCGGGAGCAACATGGAAATGCTTTTGATGTTGCTCACTCAAAAGTTATATTTCTCAAATAGATATTTCTAACGAGCTATTGAGCGCGTCAAACAAAGATCATATGCCAAAGTTACGTCCCCTGGAAGTTGATGTACCAATTTACCCAAATGAGGCCCATAGTTTTGGCACTTCATCTCCTAGGGTTAGGTTTTTGGATATTTAGGGTTTTCCATTGTTCCTAAATAATAAATAGGCCTTCGAGCCTCATTGTAACACAGTTCAGAGGCTAGTAGCCGCCACATCTCTTCTTAGAGATAAGATACCAACGCCTAGCTAGTTTATTTCCATTATGTCTGTAAGCATATTTCAGTCATTTGATTTTAATGAAATGAATTTTTATTTCCCCTACATCTTTGTATATATGGTTATATGTGTATTATATTGCATTCCTGCATAAATTCAGATCATTGGTACTAAGAAATCAGAAGAAATCAATATATCTTGAAATATCTCATAACACTCTCCCCCAACATCTAATATTCGCTACGAGATACTTGTGGATGCGAGAAGATTTCTCCACTATGGCATTAGAGTTAAAATATTAGTAAAATATTAGACAATCCATTGTCAAGACCTCTTTAACTTCTGATGATCGAACTCTGATACAGGGTATTTTGGGAAAATAAGGAGAAAACATCTTATATGTCATCAGTGTCGTAAAAATAGAAATAATGCATTTTAATTGGATGGGGAAGCTCTAGTTTTTTAGTTGTGATATAGAAGGAAACAAGCAAGGTTACAACTATTCTGTTGGGATAGATTTAAGCCTAAGGAGCTTAGAAGAGGGTATGCTTCAAGGAGATTCCTTCACTAAAGGTATAAGATCAATAAGTATATATCAAAGGAGGGGCTCCACACAAATTTTAATTTGGAAAAAGAGGGGGAATCATTGGGCATCAAACTTCCCTAACTACAACCCCCCTCTCTCCCCTTCTTCTCTTTATTTATCCCTTACTTATTCCCATCTTCACTTTATATATTTTCACTCTCTTTGTCCCCCGTCACTCCCTCTTTCTCTTTTCCTTTCTCACTATCTCTTCTTCCTTCTCTCTTCCCCATCCAACTCTATCTCTATATCCCACCCTCTCTCCTTATTTCTCTCTCTCTATCCCCCTCTCTCCCTCTCTCTCTTTATCCCCATCTCTACCTCTCTCTCTTTCTCTAACACAAAAATTATTTCCCCCCTCTCTCCTCCCTCCAAATTTGTCTCTATTGCCCTCCTCTCTCTCCTCTCTCTCCTCGGCCACCTTCCTCCCAATTCCTCTCTCCCTCCCTTATTCCCTCTTTTACAAAAATCCCCTCCAACATTGTCTCTCTCTTCCATCCTTTTTTTTAGCAAGAAGCACAGGCACAACGACTTGGTTGATTTTGATACAAGTTTGGAATCACAAGCCTCGTGGTTTCAGTTGCAAATACAAGAAAATATCAAATTTTGAGAAAATGTATATATATCTCTATGTTTGGTGTTATTTTGCTATAAGCCAGACAAATCCATTATCCAAACATATAGAATCTAGTATAATTTTGTTTGACTTTAACCATTTGAAAAAAAATATATATAATGCACTAGATGACATTAAAACCTACAATTTAGAAAAGAAAAATAAAATGTTTAATTATGTTAAGACCATTTTCAATTGCACTAACAAAATGCCACATATATATATATATATATATATATATATATATATATATATATATATATATAACTTATGCCCAAAAACAAATTATTCTCTATAACTTTATGCATTTTTGTAACAAAATTCCATCATTTAAATATTCAAAAAAATTTGGTAATAAAAACATATCCATTATATTTTACACAACAACAAAAATTAACATTCCCCTCCAAAAATTCAAAATTCATTTAATTAAATATAATTTCTATATTATAAAATTTATACATTTGAAAAAGCTAATTTATTTTCTTAGATTTCATTTTTTCACTCTATCTACGAAATCATTATACAAATATCTCACATTTATTGTTATTCCAAAAGTTTACACCAATAAGTCATGAAAAACAATTATTAACTTATACATATCTATATGTTAAAAACATTTAAGCTCTCTCACTCACTGATGTAAAATGACAAAATAAATGTTATCCCAAACAATTTTAATTAAACTGAATGCAATACTCTGCCAGGCTTTTTACAAAAAGAGAACAGACTTTCTTAAAGCTGAATATGGACGGACAATATATATCTCGGAAATTGCTATTAGTTTAGATGTCGTTCAATCTTTTCTAAACCTAAAGGCACTGGTTGAGAGCGAAACCAATCACAGAGTTGGCGGAGTCGAAAGAGACACGAATACCCTGCTGCTGAATATTACCCATGATGGATAGATCGGAGGTGGCTGGCGCAAAGGCAAAGCAAAACGTGTCTGTGAGATCCACGGATATCATATAGTTTTTAGCCGGAAGAATTAATCTCGCCCCGTAGGAAAAATGGAACCCCACTGTTGGAACCATCACGTATGCTCGGCCTGACAGGTCGTAGCAGGTGTCGAAGATGGAGACGCCCTCGGCTCTAGGAAGTTGTGGGGTTCCCGCGATGAAGGCGTCCCTGATGGCACTGTAGGCGGCGGTATGGAGGCGCGTGATGGCGGTGCCGCAGTCCACGATGACCCCACCACGGCCCGACGTCGGATCCATGCGGAAGACGTCGTGTGGGATGGAGTCAAGAAAACGCCGCCGACGCTGACGGCGGTAAGAGAGAGATAGTAGAAGGTGGGGAGATGGGGATTCGTTTGGAGAGGGGTGAGAATCGACTCGACGGGGACGGATTCAGCCCGAATTTGAGCGTGCCGGAGGCTTCCGACTCGCGGTCGACCAGGTAGTAGGAGAAACGGCGGCCCGTCTGCATGCCGAGTTGCGTAGTGAAGGAAAGCGTCCCAGCACCGAGGCCCAGTAGCCCAGCGGCCCCAATGAAGAGCCCGACGTTGTCGTGGCCGCAGTCAATGGCCACGTTGCGGACTGACGTGGTGCCGAATGTCAGTGTCTCGATGGCTAAGCTCCCGGCGGGGTGGGAACCATCGCCATAGGAGGCCTCGTAGACGGAGTTCCCGCCTTGGCAGTCGTATGCGTTGAGGTGACTACAGATGGCGGAGTCACAACCAACGGTGGAGAAAAAAAGCGGACAACAAGGGTTTGAAGATGGGATCCACCTAAGAGTACATTGGTGGCACGGCTGGCACTGAATCTAGACCACATCGCTGCCCATTTCGCGCACCATGTATTGCTCCGTCGTTGGTGTTCCCACACCTATGCGCATGAAGTACTCATCGTTCCAATAGCATTATAATCCAAAACTTTAGTGATTTCAGGTACTTACCTCTAGGATTCTGAATAACTTATGTTTTGCTTCGCTATAAGATACAGAGGTCTCGATCGCAATTTGAGTAATGAACCTTCGAAGGATACTCTCTATCTAATAATGAACAGCCCTCGCGATCTCGTCATCAGTCGTTTTCAGCTTCTCAATCAACTCTGAGGTCCACGCAGGGGGCCTATTATTGAAATAACCCACCTCCGATGCTAGTTTTGATATCCACTCTTACAACTCGCTAACAAATGATGCGAAAAATATCTCGTAATGATCTTTATAGATATACTTTTGTAGCCAATATTCAATAGATATACGCAGACTTTTATTTTCTTGCACAACAAATTCACACTCTTTTTTATCAACCCAATTTTCAATTTCTTCCTTAGACGAATTCCACATCCAGCTATCCCTCAGTCATATCCCGGTCCTCACAACATAACCATTTGTTGGCTTGATAGGGCCTAGACCCAGGTTTAAAGTGATTGCGCAGTCCAACAAACCCCACTATTATCGACCCTTTCGGAAACGATCTGCTTGCACAGACCGAAGTCTCAACCGAGGCAATATAGGGGGATGCTAGAACCAGGTTTTTGCATCTAGAGGGGCACTGGATTGTGGATTTAGGGTTTTTCCTTCTTAACAAAGCTTTGCAGGCTATATCTATCAATAATACCAGCGCTTTTCAACACATTTGTTGAACTTTCTCTCAGGCTACATGATCTTACTTATTCTTGCATTAAATAGAGTAAATAATCATAAACAGGACTACGCTACTTAGTTACATATCAAACCCTTTTTCAGCATAAATATTCAGAAGCAATAATTAAAATCAAAACACATCAATATAGCTCAGATCTTTATCAACAAGTCTTTCATTAAAATCCATATCCTTCTCATTAACTCACTTTTCACCCCACTCACACTGTTGTAGGAGTCTTTTCCTCTAACCCAAAAACGACTCTGACTCAAAACAATATTACATCTAAATGCATCATTCAAATTCTACTTTTCTTCCTATGACTTCTATCTAGACTCCTTATATAGATTTGGCATTTACAATAGCATGGTCCAAAACCATGGGTGGAGTCCAACGTTCACAAAATATCCCATCTCATTACATAATAAGGGGCTTTGACCCACCCCAAAGCCCCAATGACTCAAAATAGACTCTGCGTTGCATGCTCCGCTCCTTGATCCACATAGTCTTTCCTTGATTTCTTACTTCGCGAGGATCCGAGTTCCAACAATGGCTTATAAACAAAGTTGTTTCACCTCTCTACTAGGAGCAATGATGAAATTTTCAATTCATTTTTCATCCACTCCTTGGATTTGTTCTATCTCGAGGATTGTCATGGCTCGGACTTTAGATATTTCCTGAAGTACTAGTCAGTGGAGGTGTAGGTAGATAGGACTTCCAAGGCCCCAAGTTCCCATTATTATACCATCTCGAAGGTCGCATCCCACATCCTTCTAGCCAATTCAATTGCTTTGGTCACTGTTTCTTTCATTTCTTCATGTTCTAATTTCTAGACATTAATCAAATATCGATCCTTCATTTTATGTTCCTTATTTAACCTTGGAAAAGAATTTGGAGCATCCACATACTCTTTTTTTCCATTTAATAACTTGATCTAAAGTTGTGATGGCTCTATCATAAGCTTTTGATTCAACATCAATTTCATGAGATACATGTTCCACCTTTTCTATAAAAGAATTTTTAATTCTCTAAAAGTCATTATTAACTCTAATTGCTTGGGATTCCATTACATCTCAGTCGATTTAAATCCTTTGTTCTTATTTGATCCTTGCATTAATTTCCCATGTGTGGATTTCATTCAATTTTTTTCATCTCATTAAGATGAGTCTCCCTAAATTATGCTATATGTTTTCCTGATTAAGCCTTGAAGGATTCTGATAATGTTATAAATTGTTTCTCAAACCCTTCTTGTTTCTTAGCTTCCAATCATCCTTAAACTATTGTTGAAAAAACTCCACCATTTGATTCAATTTCTCTTTATCCAGGGATAAGATTTGGGTGGTAGATTTATTAGATATATCTAGAGGTCTCATGATTGAGGTTGTTTATATTATGACTTGTTGGTTTCTCTGCCTGACTATACTCCAAATTATGTTTTTCTCTAGGCTTTCTTGAACAACTGCTTCATCTCTGGTGGTTCTAATCTCTCATCTCTTTAGGACACTATAGATAACTTCTCTCCTTCATTTGTTGTAATAGTAATTTTCCATTTTAATAACTTCATTGTTGATGTCTCTAGGGCGATGATGGGGAGGTGCCACACATTTCTCTTTAGTAATCAAAGGGATGGAGAAAATCAGACTCTATGGAATAATAAGACGTTGTGAGTAACTATTGATACATGTAGCTCCGTGATTTATTTCTATTGATAGGATTCCAGGGAATGTTATGGATATTTCCCCTTGTCGGTATCTCTCTCTAGCACATTTATCTCCGCCTATGGTTCAACATAGACAATTTGTATTTGTTTGATGGTTGAGGTTTCAACTTGGGTCAACCTTTGTTGCTCTAGTCTCATAGATGATAGTAAATATGAATTTAGTGGGGTGCACATGAGTCCAATTCCAATTCATTCTTGGGAATTCATTTGCGGCACATAAAGCGTCCATCAAATAAGTTGACATATAAAACAATATGCTTTGATTTGTCAGGATTTCCTTCACCTTCTAAATATCTTTCATAAACAATATGCGTTGACAATATGCTTGACAAGTTAAATATACATCTTGTGGAAATTAATTTTGTTGCCAAGCTAAACCACTTGATTTTGAAATATGAAGCATTAAAACCACCATAGATTCTATTAATCATAACCGTGAGGTGGCATAATGGATCTCGTGGATGTTGTGTATTCTACTATTTGTTTTCACATTCCTTGAATGACTTAGTATCCCAACACCAATCCTTTATAATCTTGATAAAATTGGGATGGGTTGCAAAGAAATTATCTAAAAATTGCTTATTGAATTTTATCTCGGCTAGCTTGAGATTATACATTTCACTAAAAGCATCATCCTTCAAAGGGACTATGACTTCACTCTTGATATTGATAACTGCCTCTTGCTACACATTGGTCTATGCCATGACCCATTTAGTTATGTCATTATATGTCATCACTGGAAACCTAGTGGTGATTCAATGAATCTCAGAATTTATGATATTGCACATTGTTGTGTAGTCCTTATCATGTGTGTCAAATTGAGAATGGGCATAAATGCAATAAATTTTATCCTAGTTGAGATGTGTGTTTCTTCCATCCAAATCTCTTATATCCCCGAAGAATATTTCATTTACAAGAGGATCAATAACTATGGGCTCTATGATGTTGAGCTTCTACCCATCACCCTTGTTTGTTTTTGACATATTGTCGATTTAGTACCTTTGATGCTTGTATACAAAACCCTCCATGAGCTCCAATATATATAGTTCATAAAAAGAGAGAAAAATCAAATATGATTACTTGCTTGGAGCATAATCTAATTCAGTACAAGAGATCCATTGAGTGGTGGGTGCAAGCTTTGGTGTTGGGAGAGAAAGTTGGGCTAAATAATAATGCAATTACTCAATACTATGAGAGTGAAAGTCTAGGCCAGAATTAGTACTTAACAAAAATTCTCGACAACATAATATAAATACTTTAATGTCATCTTGAGGGGTGTTAATGCCAACAAGAATTCATTGGGGTGATCGAGGCAAGTTGTTCTACATTGTGGTTAGCCATTAATGTCACCTAGGCAAATTATTGTCCGAGAGTACAACTTGATGTCAAATGCATATAAGGATCGATGAGGTAGATTGGGAAAATCCTAACATTAATGTTCTAATTCCATGCCCCTAACTGTTACGACTAATGGTGAAATACCGATTCAAAGAAAATGGAATGATCTAACAGCAGTGATAACATACACCCTTTACAAAAATAAATCAAGAAAAGGATCTGACGGGGACGACTCACACCTAGATAGGGTTAGGGATTGTTTCTAAATATACTTAAATGAGGTAATGAAATTCTCTAAGTTCAAAGTTTGCCCCCTATAGATTTGGCACCAGGAAATCAAAAGAAATCAATATATATTGAAATCTCTCATAACACTCTCCCCCAACATCTAATATTCGCTATGAGGTACTTGTTGATGTGAGAAGATTTCTCCACTATGGTGTTAGAGTTAAAATATCAGTAAAATATTAGACAATTCATTGTCAAGAACTCTTTAACTTCTGATCAACAAACTCTGATACAGGGTATTTTGGGAAAATCAGGAGAAAACATCTTAATATATGCCATCGGTGTCGGAAAAACAGAGAGAATGCATTTTAATTGGATGGGGAAGCTCTAGTTTTTGGTTTGTGATATAGAAGGAAACAAGCAAGGTTACAATTGTTCTGTTGGGATAGATTTAAGCCTAAGGAGCTTAGAAGAGGGTATGCTTCAAGGAGATTCCTTCTCTAAAGGTATAAGATCAATAAGTATATATCAAAGGAGGGGCTCCACACAAATTTTAATTTGGAAAAAAAGGGGGAATCATTGGGCATAAAACTTCCCTAACTACAACACCCCTCTCTCCCCATCTTCTCTTTCTTTATCCCTTCCTTATTCCCATCTTCACAACAGCCCCCCCTCCCGCGATATATATATATATATATTCCCTCTCTCCCTCACTCTCTTTGTCCCACATCACTCTCTGTTTCTCTTTTCGTCTCTCTGTGTCTCTTCTTCCTTCTCTCTTCCCCATCCAACTCTATCTCCCACCCTCTCTCCTTATTTCTCTCTCTCTCTACCCCCCTCTCTCCCTCTCTCTCTCTATCCCCATCTCTTCCCTCTCTCTCTCTCACACAAAAAAATTATTTCTCCCTTTCTCCTCCCTCAAACTTTGTCTCTTCCACCCTCCCTCTCTCTCCACTCTCTCTCTCTCCCCGACCACCTTCCTCCCACTTCCTCCCTCCCTCCCTCAGTCCCTCTTTTACAAAAATCCCCTCCAACATTGTCCCTCTCTTCCACCCTGTGTATCCCACAACCTTCTCTCCCCCCCTCACTCTCCTGCCCTGCTTTCTTTCCCTACCTCTCACTTTTGACTCTTATTGTCTCTCTCTCCTCCCTTCTTTGGCCCCCACTCATTCTTCCCCCCCTCCCTCTCTCTTTATTTCCTTTGGCCCCACTATCCCACCCTACCTCCCCCCAACACCACCTCATCCATTTCCCATGTTAAATTTTCTAACTACAGGAATGTCTATTAGGTTCCTAGTGGGAGGAATGTGCACTCATTTTTAGCGCTAGGAATGTGTGCACATGTCTAGTGGTAAAAGGGTATGCACATTTTTAGCACCAAGAATTCATTTTGTTTTTTGAATTTCGCCTATTTTTTAGCAAGAAGCTTACAGGCGCAACGTGTTGGTTGGTTGATTTTGATACAAGTTTGGAATCACAAGCCTCATGATTTGAGTTGCAAATACAAGAAAATATCAATTTTTGAGAAAATCTATATATATCTCTATTTTTGGTGTTATTTTTCTATAAGCTAGACAAATCCATTGTCCAAACATATAGAATCAAGTATAATTTTGTTTGACTTTAAACATTTGAAAAATAAATAAATGATACACTAGATGACATTAAGACCTACAATTTAGAAAAGAAAAATAAAATAAAACACTTTTAAGTTGCACTAACAAAATGCCACACACACTCACACACATATATATAATAAAAATTTATAAATTTAAAAAAAAAATTGTGTCCAAGAACAAATTATTCTCTACAACTTTATGCATTTTTGTAACAAAATTCCATCATTAAAATACTCAAAAAAAAAAAAAAAAAAAAATCCAAATAAAAACATATCCCTTATATTTTAAATTACAAAAAATAATATACCCCTCCTACAAAAACTCAAAATTCAATTAGTTAAATATAATTTCTATATTATAAGATGTATACATTTGAAAAGCTAATTTATTCTCTTAGATTTCATTGTTTTACTCTATCTACGAATTCATTATATAAATATTTCACATTTATTGTTTTTCCAAAATTTTACGCCAATAACTCATGAAAAACAATTATTAACTTCTACATTTCTATATGTAAAAACAAATTCAGCTCTGTAACTCACCGGTGAAAACGACAAAATGAATCATTATCCCAAACAATTTTAATTAAACTTAAAGCAATACTCTGGCAGGCTTTTTACAAAAAGAGAACAGACATTCTTAAAGCTGAATATGGACGGACAATACATATCCTCGGAAATTGCTATTAGTTTAGGTGTCGTTCAATCTTTTCTAAACCTAAAGGCACTGGTTGAGAGCGAAACCAATCACAGAGTTGGCGGAGTCGAAAGAGACACGAATACCCTGCTGCTGAATATTCCCCATGATGGATAGATCGGAGGTGGCTGCCGCAAAGGCAAAGCAAAATGTGCCTGTCAGATCCACGGGTATCATATAGTTTTTAGCCGGAAGAATTAGGGTCGCCCCGTTGGAAAAATGGAACCCAACTGTCGGAATAATCACGTATTGTCGGCCCGAAAAATCGTAGCAGGTGTCGAAGATGGAGACGCCCTCGGCTCTCGGAAGCTGGCGGGTGCCCGCAACGAAGGCGTCCCTCATGGCGCTGTAGGCGGCGGTATGGAGGCGCGTGACGCGGTGCCGCAGTCCACGATGACTCCACCACGGCCCGACGTCGGATCCAGGCGGAAGACGTCGGGTGGGATGGAGTCGACGAGAACGCCGCCGAAGCTGACAGCGGTAAGAGAGAGATAGTAGAAGGTGGGGAGACAGGGATTCGTCTCGAGAGGAGTGAGAATCAACTCGACAGGGACGGATTCCGGCCCGAATTCTAGCGTGCCGGAGGATTCCGACTCGCGGTCGACCAGGGAGTAAGAGAAGCGGTGCCCCATCTGCGTGCCGAGTTGCGTAGTGAAGGAAAGCGTACCAGCACCGAGGCCCAGTACCCGGTGGCCCTGACGAAGAGCCCGACGTTGTCGTGGCCGCAGCCCATTGCCACGTTGCGGACTGACGTGGTGCCGAACGTCAGCGTCTCGATGGCGAAGCTCCCGGCGGAGTGGGAACCGTTGCCATAGGATGCCTCGTAGACGCAATTCCCGCCTTGGCAATCGTAGGCGTTGAGCTGACTGCAGATGTTGGAGTCGTAACCGACAGTGGAGAAAGAAGCGGAGAACGAGGGGTTAAAGATGGGATCCACCTGTGAGTAGCACTTGCGGCACGACTGGCACTGAATCCAGACCAGGTCGCTGCCCGTGTCGAGCACCATGTATTGCTCCATCATCGGCATTCCAACACCTATCTGCGTAAAGTACTCGCCGCTCCCTTCCGCTAATCCCGACACGACCTTGCCCCCTGTAAGGCCCCATGACTTCATGGGCACGTTCGGGGTAACGAGCGCGCTCGTGGGGCGTTTGGACGAGTTCGGGCGCTATGCGACGAAACGGGCGGAACGCCGCACCGTACCCGCATGGGCGCGTGCATGTAGCGGAGGCGTGTCACGAGGGCGAGTTGGGAGAGGCGTGTCGCACTTGACCAACGCACGGCATTGGCAAGGCGTGTTTATACCACCAAAGACGCATCGTGGACGAGCCAAGCTAATGGGCGAGTCGGTGGAGCAGCCGACGTGTTGGACGCGGCCGACGCCACACTTCATGGGCGAGTGACCAAACGACGGGTCGGCTCGGGTCGACCAAGTGACCCACACTCCACTTGGGCGTCCATATCTATATGAGGGCGTGCGGATGAGTGGAGGCATCAACAAATCAACGAACATCAAGAATAGTCAAGGGTAAGGCGTTGGTCACCACGAGCTTCCAACATCTCGTTGGTGAAGAAACAGAGCAACCGACGAAGGAAACGAAGGTTGGGCGAGTCGGGCCGCAGTTGGGCGTGTCGCACCGCAGACCACCGCAGACCGCACCGCAGGTCAGGTCGGGTCAGGTCGGGCGCGGCTGAACGATGGGCAGGTCGGGTTGTGCACGACTGGGCGCCTCTGAACAAACTGTGCGTCAGTAAAAATATGATTCCGGGAGCATCGGGAGTCGGATTTGAGTGCCGTAAAGTGCCGCATCTAACGACACAATTGGGAGGCATATTGGACACACGGATAGCTCAAGAAACGTTCTGAACTGATTTGGAGCAACGGTTGAGTGACTCGGGTGACCCGGCAGCACTTGGGCAGCGTTGTGCAGGAAATTCCGCAGGTGAAAGCCTTTGATTGTAAATGACCGTTGTAGGCTATTTTGATGGTTGACAAGCCTTAAAGCTTGGTCAAAAGACAAATTGCCTTGCCAAGGAGCAGGAGTGGCTTCCACTGGATTGGACATTGTACACATATTTTTATGAAACATATTATCTGGGCAGACTCATTATTAACAAGGAGTTGTCCCTCCCTTGTATGTATGGGCGTACTTGTGGATTGATATTGATGTTTATGTTTTATTCCGCACATTGAAAGAACATTTGCTTAATAACTAACGAATGTTGCTAAAGGCATAATCTGGATATTAAGTATTTGAAAAAAGAAAAAGTACGGCAATGCCGCACCTGCCTACAAGCATGGTTGAAAGACACCCGAGGTGTAGGGGCGTGACACCCCCGAAACTCGGCAGCGACCCCGGCCACCCCGGCCACGTTGTTGTAGCTCTTCACTGGCTCCTTCGATGTGAGTCTGCGCTCTGTCAGCGCCTGAAGGTCACGAACCCGTGCGGCGTCACGCCTCATTGTTTCCTCCAACCGGTGCTCGTAGGACGCTGGAGCGTTCGTGGCGTCCCTGTGACACTGTACAAGAGTGTCCCTGTGCAGCACTTGCACGCTCCAGGAAATCAGTCTCGGCTTCGTTTCTCTTTTATATTCAAATCCGCCTGGCCCGGTATCGATTCCTCTGAGCGAAGCTGTGACATCCAGAGTGTGATAGGCTACAACATCGTGGGAAGAGATCTGTTTGAAGCGCGCACATTGGAGCAAGAGAAGCATCCCAACACGCAGTAAGAACGGAAACGAAACTAGGGGTTTCACGAGTCGTAGGTGCTCCATCTCCTTGCTGGGCGTGAGATATGCATGATTGATGTATAGAGAAGTGAGTGCATGAATTTAATGCAGTGAGCGAGAGAACCGAGACACTGCCGAACATTTAAAAAACCTTTTTATGCCATCTGCATCAAATTTCACATCGCTTACACTAAAGAGGCCCGCAATCACAATTTCAGCTGAAAAACAAACAAAAAAATGGTGGAATTTTTTAATAATCTGGGAAAATTGTGGAGCCTAGCCACTGCTTAATGCTGTGTCCTAAGACATTTTTGGTGACGGGGGTAAATATTTGTCTTTTTAAGAATTTTTCATACATTTTAGTGTTCACAGTGAAAATTGTGGAGCCTGGTCACTCTGCTTAATGCTATGTCTTAAGACATTTTTAGTGACGGGTAGATATTTGTTTTTTTAAGAATTTTTCATAGATTGTAGTGTTCACACTGAAAATTGTGGAGCCTAGCCACTTTGCTGAATGCTGTGTCCTAAGACATTTTTAGTGACGGGGTAGATATTTGTTAGAATTATAAAGTTTAAGTTGTAAACTCTATTTGTTTTAGTGATAATTTTGGGTGCTGAATTTATTTATAAAAAATTACAATCTGATCCAAATTTGTTACCTATATTATAGTTAAAAAAAAAAAAACTCCAAAACATAAAGAATTTTCAACTCATATAATTATTAACACTAGTATAAAATTTTAATATTTTAATCTTTGAGTATTTACTAGAAAACCATTATCTTTTTATAAAGAATTTTTTAGGTTTTTTCTAAATCATAAGTTTTTGTGAGATCCAAGTATCTAGTTGTTGGATATACACATGGAATTATAATGGCATTTCTAAATTTGATCATAAAACTCATCCAAATTATTCCAAATCATTGATTCATTATATATATATATATATATATATATATATATATTAATGGATTTTAACCCAAAAAAATGTAAATACTTAATTTTATTAATATTTGAGTTTAGGTTTATGTGATCTATATCAATAAAAGCAAGAAAAAATCACATCATCAGAATTTTGTCTAAGTGTTTCGAACTATCTAGTGTGGTTTATCATCACGACAAGATGAAGAGTCACATCTTGGCATCAAGTTAAATAGATGAAGAAAAATATTTTTAGTCATTATAATATAACAATTAGATATGACTAAATAAATATTATTTATAAATAAATAAATTTTAATATAAAGAAATAATTGTTAGAATATAATTGTTAATATTGAATTAAGGAAAATTTTAATGAAATAAATATCTAAAATAAAATAATATTTAGGTCAAATCTAAATAATCTAAACAATAAACAATTAATAAAATAAAAATAATATTTTGGTTAAACTCAAATAATAAAAAACAATTAATTCTAAAAACTTAAAAATAAATAAAAATAATAAATGGTCAAACTTAAATAACTAAAACAATTAATACTATTAAATTAAGTTTTATATATATGATCTAAAATAGATTTCTTTAATTTATTAAAAATTTAACTTACTTTTCAACAAAAATAAATAAATCAAAATCAATATAATATAAATTGAAAAAAAAAATCTCAAAACATTATAAATCACAAAAATTCTAACTCAGAAATTATGTTGAATATTAATCGACAACTAAATTATAAAACTTATAATAATAAAAACATACTTATAAATGAATAATATAAATATATTAAGAGTGTCAGGTTTCTAAATCACAAAAATTCTAACTCAGAAATTATGTTGAATATTAATCGACAACTAAATTATAAAACTTATAATAATAAAAACATACTTATAAATGAATAATATAAATATATTAAGAGTGTCAGGTTTCCATCATTTAAATTATTCTCTTAAAATTGTAAAATGCTTGTTAAAATATAATTTTTTGGCTATCGAAAGGAGTTGTCTATGGACATAACAAAATAGTTTAGATGGCAGTTTTTTTGCCGAATCGATAAAATTTCAAAAAATCAGTAGTTGGAGTGTTTGAATTGCATTTTTGATGGTGGAAATGGATTCACCATCATAAAAAACCCTTCTCAAAATACTGAAATTTAATGACTGTAACTGGGATTTTAAAAAAAATTGCCTAAATTTTTCATAATCTTACCAAAATTTCTAATTTATTCTGTGAGTTTGAGTTTTTTTAGACCACTGCCTATCCAAATTACAAAAATTCAAGATAATATGTTTTTGCACGATGATTTACATGTTGCCTAAAGCCAAGACTAAAAAAAAAGACGCCTTTATTTATTTATTTTTTTAAAATCTAAAATAATCGGTAATTAGTGAGAGTTTCCTGAACATAAAAGTTACAAAAATACTCTTTAAAGAAAAAGGAACTAGAAGATTCTATTCAAGGGTCGTGTATAAAAATAAAAATAAGATCTGACATCCTAACTCCAGGTCATATGTGCAATGGTTGCTTATACATCAATGGTGTTTCATATATTTATATTAATAATATCTTTGTGTGTACTTTCTATAAGCTTTCACCTTCGATTGGCAAGGCATCAATTACCTTTGAAGCGAAGAAAAAATTTGTTCCCCATAGAGCTAGAGTTATGTTATATGACTCTAGATACCCTTCACATCGCACAAAAAGTGTCTTTCTCCATAATGAGATTTATTCAACTTTGAATTACTATAAATATAAAAGGCATGAATTACATTAAAAATTACATTTCCACACTCGCCAAAGTAGGATGGTATTTAAATGCATATCTAGATACGAGGATGGATTATGAAATGTATCATCATGAATTATGTTAAAAAGTACATTTCCATATTTGCCATAGTAGGATGGTATAAATGCATATCTAGATACCTTTATGAAGAGGATGGATTATGATATGTATCATAAATATAAATATATGTATTATCTATTATATATATAATAGATACCTTTGTATTACCTTTGTTTGTGATTTGTAGGATTAGTGTAAGATTTCAATGTTAAGTTTGGACATGTGTTTATATGACATGTGATGAATAGAAATAGAACAATTAATAGATTGAACACATCTAGTCCATTCAATAGACAATAAGGTGGGTTGGAAACCTTGTGCATGTAAATTTTCTATGGGACCCATGCCCATCCATGATATGCATATGTTATGAGACCCATGCCCATCCACGATATGACATAGTATGCACATCCACGATTAACCTTCACGAGAGAAGCATTGAAGGGTAGTGGAAGACTTAGGATGATGCCTTGTAGGAAAGCATGCAACTTTTAGAGGTTAGCACCACATGTTCTACCATATGTTGAGATAGTGGGTTGTGTGGGAGAATGACCACATAAGTTAACCAACGAGATGAGTGGACATGCACACATCAATAAGAGGTCAACTCATTCAAAGGGTGGAATGACACAACTCATCATGAAGAGGAGGGGACGACCATTGAGTTGAGCAGCAATCGAACAATTTGTTACACTAGGGTTTTGCACAAGCTAAGAATTATAATGGTATAATTGAGGTGTGAGGTAACTATGAAGTGAAAGGTTGTGACTATGGTGGATCATGTAGGTGGTTGATGAAACTTATATGAGCCATGTGTGCTCATGTATGTGTAACTTTCGTATGAGATGTAAGTTATACATGTGTAACACATTGTAAAATTGTACTAGGTATTAGGTTTGTTGGATGATATGACAATATACATATTACATGTGTTCCATACTTGTTCTGCATTATATGTTCATATGTGATTGTTCAAATGGTGAATTTTGAATTATAAAAAAGGCATAATTGAAATAGATTAAGAATGAAGGCATAGTGTGAACTTGGTACACCCTCCTTTGGCAGCATGACAACTAGTCTTTGGCTAAGAAATTGCAACCAATACTTAATTCTTTAAAATCACCTAGGGATCACACCAGAATTAGCCCGCAGCAACACTTAACATGACAAGATTCTTCGTACTGACATGGTCTATATCTTAATTATTATTATTATTATTATCCAATTTTAAGGTCACAACCAAGCCAAACATCAAATTAGTGTATGAGACCTCCTTATTTGTGAAACAAGGCCACCTCTTGCTAAATCTACAAAAACATACATACTCTACCCCCTTATAAAACCATATCATCCATTATTCTAAGTCTCATAATTTATATATTAATATCTTTAAAAATACATCACTATTATTATTATTATTATTTTATTAACTTAATCTACATAAAAATTTAAACCTTAAATTATATCATTTACATAACACTTCATAACATAATATTATTTATATAAATTTCAATAATTTTATAATGAAAACTTTTTAAACGAGATATTTACTCTTTCAACCAAAATTATTGAGTAGAATATGTTTTAATCGTATATTTATTAACTCACTATAACATTTTTATTGAAAGTACATTTTTATCCGTTTTTAGAGAGTAAAGGTGGGTACCGAATAATAAGATTATCACTTCGTCGCGGAGAAGGGTACGAAGGAAAGGCGTAAATTCACGAAGATAAGATTTATATATCTTTACTTTTACTATTTAGTTACGTATACCTTTTCTTAAGATAAGAGTGACAATAAAATAATGTTTTCGTTGTAAAGGTATATTTACATTGATCAAAATAATTTTAATTAAAAATATTAGTTACAAATTTACATTTTCATTTACGTATCTTTAGTATATTCATAATAAATATATACTTTCACTTAAAAAAAAAAAAAAATTAAAATTAATATATCTTCTTATAAATTTACTTTTTATCTTCACTTTATTTTTTCGTGTAGAATACCTAGAATTATATTATTGCTTCAAAATTGACGATACATACACACAGGTACATTTTATAAAGTTACATATCTTTTGCTTCTGTTTGAAAACCATGATTGCATTTGTGAATAATTAAAGTTTAGAGTTGATATCTAATAGAAAATGACAATACATATTTGTAATATATTTGTAAATAAAGAAAATATACTTACTCATAATGGATATATAATGGACTTTGGAAAATGACCATATATGCTTACGTGTAATTTTATAATATTACATGTATATAGATCCGTTTATAAATGCAATAGTTATAATAATAATTAATTATAAATGATGCTAAAATAGATAGTTTTTCCCAATTATATATAGTAGAATTATTAGTAAATTAATACATTTTAATTAAATAAAATTAAAGTGATATTATACAATAATATTTTGTCATATTTTTAATTGATTAACAGATAAATATTTATAATAATTAGAAATAAAATAAAATAGGTTACTAGTAAAGAAAATAATAATTTATAATAATTTTATGTGTATCTTGGTAAAAGTGTTTATAAAACAAAGAAATATACATAATGTTTACTTTGGTTTGTTACTAGATAAACTGATTAGTAGTTTTTTAAGCATTCAAACTGTCATATTATTTGTGAAAAACAAAAATATTACACATAATTTATTAGGCATAAGGCTAGGTAAGACTAGAAAATCTAAATAACTAAAGAAACTATCATAAAACTAACCAGTAGTGGAGTAGACATAATTCATCAACCCACTGTTGGAGACATCGTTTCTTCAACAGTGATGAGCTCTTTGTTGCTCCCTAGTGAGCAACTTGGATCCAAAGGGAGGCCCAAAAGGCCTTCAATTCATAGAAAATAATTAATATTATTTTTTATTAATGGAGAAATGGTTACATTGTTGTAACGTAGCTCCTTAAGTTATTATTGGTTCCTAGGATATACGAGTTTGTTTACAACTTCCTACTCCTTTGTGATGTACTTATAGTCGTATCATTTGATTAATGAATGTAGAGTGTACTCTCCATTTTGTGGGTAGTCTCCAGGTGCAATACTCAACTAAGAGCTTCCTTTTATATTCAATTTAGTTTTTATCATGGTATCAGAGCTAAGATCGGGTGAGCTTGATTTCCTTTAGAGCCCTAAGTGGCTACATATCCCTCGGGGCTACAGAGCCTTCACAGCTACATAGCTTTCGTGGCTACGGTGCACACATGAGCTTCAATGCTCACAGAGGAGTAGGTGGATTGCAGTAAACACCTCAGTCACAGTAGGAACACAGTTCTTCACAGGGTCTCAGATTTTTTTATTTTATTTTTATTTTTTTTATTTTTATTTATTTATTTTTTCTGAGCACAAGGCGAGTCAACGCGTTTTTTTGCGCAACAGTCGCGCCAATTGGGGCTTACTTAGAGAATTCTTTACTAGCGTAGATTTTCTGCATAGAAGGGCGCCGACCTCCTTTTGTTGGTTCCGCACATGGGGTTTGCCCGTTTGTGGTGGATCCGAGTCGCAAACACATCTTTTGTTCGTTCTACACATGGGATTTTCCCGTTTGTGGTGGATCTGAGTCGCAGACACAACAGATCTTCAAATCGGTGGTGGATCTGAGTTGCAGTCACAGAGATCGTGTCGGATCGGTGGCAGATCTGTGATTAGGTTCTAGTATGTATTGATTTATTTTTTTAGTGTAGCTTGTAATTATTCAATTGCTTAGAATTAATCGGAGGATCAACATTCTGGTCAGACCAGTATGAATAACTTTACAGAAACATATCTCAACGAGTCTAGCAAACTCGATGGGTCCAATTATACCAATTGGAAATCAAGGCTACATACACTTCTTGAGGGAGAAAATGCATGGTCTATTGTCAACGGTGATGAGCAGAAATTGAATATTGTAACAGGGGCAGCCACACTTATACAAGATTGGGATAAAAGGGAGAAAAAGGAAAAAGTCTTACTAAAGATGTCTGTTAAAGACAATATTATCCCACACATCAGAGATGGAAAATCGTCCACTGAGATCTGGACGACTCTCAAGAACTTATGCCAAACATGAAACACAAATCACATCTTGCCTCTCAAGGGCAAATTTTTTTCGATGAGGATGGAGGAGAATGAATCCGCTGTTGGATTCATTGCAAGGGTTAAAGATCTAAAGGACAGATTGGGTGACATCAGGGAGAAGGTGTCCGATTTCGATCTAGTCACAATCACATTGAACGGAATGAAGGATGAATATCAGATGTTCATCATAGGCTTGGCAGCACGAGATAAAGCCCCTGCATTTGAAGAATTGACAGGAATTTTATTACAAGAAGAAGAGCACCCGCAAAACTTGAGACCTCAGAGTGTTAATCTTGCGCTGACGGAGAAGAAAAAGTTGTACAAAGGGAAACAACCACAACAACAATAGAAAGGCAGAAGCACTTTTCAAAAGAGACCATTTAGAGGCATGTCTGCAAATAATTTTTCTAGAATTAAATGCTTTTACTGTGGGAAAAATGGTCATCAAGCTAAGTTATGCTTTAAGAGGTAGATAGATGAGGCCTGGAATAAGCAGAGTAAGCACACTGGATATTTTGCTGATGAAGGTCACAGTCATGATCTTCGACAGTTTGTAGCTGATTGTGCTCTTTCAGCTTCTGAGGAAGATGAGGATGACATATGGTATGTTGATTATGGTGCATCCTCACATATGACAGGTAAGAGAAATTGGTTTGAGTTTTTTGAGGAAACCTCTTACGGATCTAAAATTTATCGAGGAGATGATAGAGCCTATGAGATCAAAGGGTACGGTGATATTCTAGTAATGTTTCCTAGCGGTAACATCAGACATATTAAGAATGTGATGTATGTGCCTAGGATTAAGAAGAACTTAATATTTTTATCAATGATAACTGATCAGGACCTACAAGTTGAATTCTTCAAGACATACTCTGTCATAAAGGATAGAAAGATGGAACCAGTTGCATCAGGAGTACGTGTGGGGATCTTGTACAGATTGAATGTCAAGAGCATGCCACACCAAGCCTTGGTTTCAATATGACTAACAGCCAAAAATATATGGCATCAGAGATTCGGTCACCTTAACTTACAAGACCTCATGCTACTTCGAAGAAAAGGTATGATCGATGGACTCCCTGCTTTCCATAGTGTTCAGTTAGATTGCGATGGATGTGCATTAGGGAAATTGCATAGAGAAGAATTTCATTTTCATGTTGTTAGGAAGGAAAGAGATATTCTAGAGTTGGTGCATACAGACATATGCGAACCTATGCAGACTAGGTCGCTAGGTAGTGCATACTATTTTTTACTGTTTACTGATGACTGCACTAGATTCTCTTGGATATATATTTTTTGGTAAAAAGAGTCAGACTTTCCAATGTTTTAAAGAATTTAAGACTCTGGTGGAGAAGCAGACAGGGAAATGCATAAAAATTCTCCGCTCCGATCAAGGGGGAGAATATAGGTTGGGTGATTTCATGAATTTTTGCAGATATCATGGGATTATTCAACAGATCACAGTGCCTCACACTCCACAACAAAATGGAGTTGCAGAACGAAAGAACATAACCCTAGTGGAGTGCACATGAAGTATGATTCGAGGTAAGGGTCTATCAAATGGTTTTTGGGTTGAATCTATCAACACTGTTGTTTATTTAAAGAATAGGAGTCCTACTAAATGTCTTAACTTTAAAACTTCGTTTGAAGAATTTTATGGATTTAAACTAGCAGTGAATCATCTAAGAGTTTTTGGGTCAAAAGCCTTTGCCCATATACCCAAGGAGGATAGAAATAAGTTAGATCCTAAGGCCATGAGATGTATCTTTGTAGGATATTGCACTGAGTTTAAAGCCTACAAGCTGTTTAATCTCGTGACTCATAAAATATTTTCAAGTCGAGATGTTATATTTCATGAGGAGGTTGAGGAAGGAAAGGAAGACATTCATAAAGAATGGCACAATCCATTATTGATGGAAGAAAGTAGTGAGTATAATCAATGGCATGAGCAGAAAGATGAAGAAACAGGTGATGTAGTCAACAAGACAAGCTCGCACAAGTCTGAAGAAGACAGATTTGAGGTGAGTCCTTTACAGAGAAGATCGGGTAGGCAGACTCAGTTACCAACCAGATTGAAAGACTATGCTTTAATGTCCAACATTTTAAATGTTATAGAGCCCACAAAATATAAAGAAGCAAGTCAATATGATGAATGGAGGGCTGCAACGAATGAAGAAATAGAATCAATTATTAGAAACCATACTTGGGATCTAGTTGAACTGCCTGAAGGAAAAACACCCATAGGTTGTAAGTGGCTTTACAAACCCAAAGTTAATGGAGATGGGAATATAGAAAAGTCTAAATCTAGACTGGTAGCGAAGGGTTATTCGCAGCAAGAAGGAATAGAATTTGATGAAACCTTTGCTCCTATAGCCAAAATGAATACCATTAGAATGTTAATTCCATTAGCAACAAAACAACAATGGAAGCTACACTAGCTAGATGTTAAGTCTACATTTCTGAATGGTGATTTAAAGGAAGAGATTTATTTAGTCCAGCCTGAACAGTTTGTCAAAGAAGGGCAAGAACATCTAGTGTGTAGGTTGAAAAAGGCACTATATGGTTTAAAACAAGCACCCACGTCTTGGTACGAGAAGATTGATTCATTCTTCTTACAACATGGTTTTCACGGAAGCACGAATGATACAAATCTGTATACCATGTATAATAAACATAGGTAGATTATTTTGATTTCTTTGTATGTGGATGATATGATTATAATAGGTAATGTAGATGCTTTGATCAAAGGAATCAAATTGCAGATGTTGCAATTTTTTGAAATGAAAGATCTCGGAATTCTACATTATTGCTTGGGTCTAGAGGTATGGAGAGACTTTGGACAGACTTTTCTTACTCAAGAGAAGTATGTTAAAAGTCTGCGCACACGGTTCAAGATGGAGCAGTGTAAGACAACATCAACACCTTTGCAGCAGAATCTGAAGTTATGCAGTGACGATGGCTCTAAGGAAGTGGATGGCACTTTGTATAGACAACTAGTTGGTAGTTTGATATATCTAACTACAACTAGACTAGATTTAGCATAATCTGTTAGTGTGTTGATCCAATTAATGTCTAATACACTCGAAAGTCATTAGACGGCTGCAAAAAGTGTTTTGAGGTATCTTCATGGTACTAGTGATTATGGTATTTTATACACTGACACATCTGATGTTATCTTAGTAGGTATTTTAGACTCAGATTGGGCAGGTAATCTAGATGACCAAAGGTCCATCACAGGTTATGCATTTAGTATTGGATCTGGGGTCATAGCATGGAGTAGTAAAAAGCATAGTACTGTGGCATTATCTTCAACTGAAGCCGAGTACCAAGAATTATGTGCAGCTACATGTGAAGCTATCTGGTTGAGAAGGCTTCTCCATGATGCAAGAGAAAAGCAAAAAGAAGAAACCATCATCAAATGTGACAACCAGAGTACCATCAAGCTATCATAC
Source organism: Pinus albicaulis (assembly GCA_034641835.2). Classification (NCBI taxonomy): domain Eukaryota; kingdom Viridiplantae; phylum Streptophyta; class Pinopsida; order Pinales; family Pinaceae; genus Pinus; species Pinus albicaulis. Next base: position 304,789,001 of record CM076580.1, on the reverse strand, counting down.
AATCCAGTATTCCACAAGAATATGAAACACATAGATACCCAGTTTCACTTTGTTCAAGAAAAAGTCCAGTCAAAAGAAATATTTATTGAATATTGTAAAACATGTGACAATATGGCAGACATTTTTACTAAGCCTCTTGGGAAAATTAAGTTTGAATTGTTTAGAGGGATGTTAGGAATTCATGACAATCGTTTCTTCATTAAGGGGGATAGTTGAAAATAATTAATATTATTTTATATTAATGGAGAAATGGTTACACTGTTGTAATGTAGCTCCTTAAGTTAGGATTAGTTCCTAGGATATAGGATTTTTTTTACAACTTCCTACTCCTTTGTGATGTACTTATATTTGTATCATTTTATTAATGAATGTAGAGTGTACTCTCCATTTTGTGTGCAGTCTCGAGGTGCAGTACTCACCTGAGAGCTACCTTTTCTATTCAATTCAGTTCTTATCAGATGTTGATCCAAACCTTGAACCATTATTTTATAGCTCATTCAACATCATCAAGATTCCCTAATGAGCTTCATTTTTGTCAAGGAGAACACTCCCAAGCAATATTTTCATGTGCCAATAGATGTCAATAATTTGTATGTATTGATTAAGTATTAGCACGAATGTATAGTCTGTAAGCTAAACCAACAAAGGTGCATTATCATGTGTTGCATACTCGTTAACTTTCTCCACCATTGTCTACACTTGTTTGCAATTAAGGCCTTGGGGGAGGGTTGTGTTGGTAGTATGATCTTGGCATTGATGTCAACAATTGAATCAGTTTTGTGATGGGCATTAATGTCAACAATTGTGGGTATTTGTGCATGATGGTTTGATGAATGTCTGAGGTGTTTTTGGTGCTATAGGTAATTGGCATGATTTTTGCAGAAGGTTTGATGTAGGTGTTGCATATCTCGGAAGAGAAATTTTAGTTTTCCCCATAGGAAAAAAAAACATTGATTAAACATTAGCAATCAGAATCCACAGCTTGAATTTCCAATGGGAAATTGACGTTCATTGCCTAGATTACCCTGGGTAATCTGCACCCACATATTGTAGCTTGCAAAAAGAAAACCATGACCCTTCTCATGGAAATAGCCCGTGGTTAACTGATTATATTTGGTCCTTGCAACAATTGGATATCAACTCATATTATCATCAAATATTAGCTTGGTTTTTTCCCATGGTAATTAATGGGCTGACGTTACTTGGTGATAGAGAAATGACTATATATTCATAATGCAGATTGACATTTGGGGCAATCAAGCGATCTAACGAGTGGTCCTTCATTTAGTTTTTTTTTATGGCCCAGGCATATGATAGCACAAAGATATGATATGATGAATTGGCATATGATAACACAGATATATGATGTTATGAATTATTTAGTTTATGTTCTCATAGGTGTAATAAATAAAGTGAGTTAGTTTTTCTATAAATGGAATGAAGGTGTGGTTGAAATGTTTGTTTTGTTCTTGAACATGCATTTGCGATCGAGCTTTGTTGGAATATGACTCTACGTTGATGTGATTTTGGATTTGGGTGGATCGATCTGTCCTTTACACTTTAGATCTAATGCGTGCAACCCCAATGATTAAGACCATGGTAAATTAGGTGTGTGGTGTGCCTTTTTTCTCGCATAGGTTTAGATCTAATCTCTATCATAAATTGGTCCTATGATGTTGCATAGTGGTAATTGTGAAGGATCAAGTGTGCATGGTTTGATCAATTGCATAATAGTTGATATGGTCCATTGTGAGGACTATTCCCTTAATTTTGAATTATTTGTAATTGAAATGTGTTTGATGTGGCTCGATGGGATATGAATTCATAATGTTTCGATTCAGATATTGTTAAGTTTTTGACACTATCTATTTTAGAACATTGGTCCTACTGACATGATATGGTTTAGTTTAAGGAATTTTACTTTCATTCAAAACTTGTATTAGCATAGATCTATCTTTTCTCTAGGTATAAAAGTGATCCTTTGATTCAGTGTGGGTTGAAGAATCAAAACTCAAGGAATTAAAGCGTGATGAAGGTAGATAAGATCTCTTTTGATTTGATCTGATGTGAAATGGCCTGATCTATTTGATGATTTGGGTTATTAGTGAGATGATGAGTGAATTTATATGTGTGTGAGCATCTATCCATGATAACCATTAGGTTTGTCTTGAGTTAATTAGGGTACGTTAGTTAGGCCTTAATAGGGTTTTCACGTCTTTTGATTTTCAAAATAATTACATGTATAAAGGTCTTTTAGTTATTTTGCAAGGTCATTATGGTTCTTAGTATTAGTCATCATAAAGAGAAAATCCAAAGTTTCATGTCCCATGAGTTGATTTGGTCATAATTATGAGTTTGACAGTTTTACACACTTTCACAACAACTCGAGTTATAAAAACAAATTATTTGCTATGAAAGTTCCTGAAACTTCCATAGAAAATATGCAGTTGTTAGTAATGGTCCAATTTTAAAAAAAAACACGGTCTAAGTCATGGTGGGTCATAATTGTGCCTTATTTGTCCTTATTTACCATTCCCATGATGCATAGTTGCATACTCATTTCATTCCATTTCCACTTTCGAATAGCTTTGTTGTCACAACCTCAGTCTCATCTACTTACGAGCTACTCTTATTATATATAGTTTCAACCTCATTATCTTATTGGTTTGTTAAGTTGTCTTTAGGAAAGGTCTGTAAGTGTCATAGCTAGTCTAGCTGCCCTTAAGATATTTGTAGGTGTCAAGGAAGGGTTTGATCAATAAATATTGGAGCCATGGCCGCTCGAAGGAAACAATATAAAGGAGGGTTTGTGGAACATATGTTTACAAGGAGAGAGGAGAAGGTTTCAGGGTCAAGTCAAATTTTTAGAAGCATAAATGGAAATGATACAAGCTGAACTATTGAAGAGAGGCCTAAAATTCATCACTGTTAATGATGATGTTGCTCCATAAACAGGGTAATATTACACATTTTTGGGCTATATTATGTCTTATGATATTACACAGGCATGTATAGGATTTTAAAAGTTTTTTGGAGGTGTAATAAGGAAGAAAATGAAAAATCTCAAGTTCTAGGCACTTTCGTAGCAACTCCAAGGCTTGAAGGAAGAAATTTGCTACGAAAGTTGTTGCATCTTTCCATGGATGTAAACACTCACTAAAATTTTAGAAACAAGAAGGCTAAAGGCATGTGTTTAACCCATTAACCTTAAGGAATACCTTGGAACAGTCATAAAAGTCAAATAATATGCATATGGTTGATTTTGGTATTTTCTACCAAAGTTTGTTACCGAATTTCTGGAAATGATTGTTTTAGTAGTAAACTTCAAGCTCACCTTTCTGACCAAATCAAAAGGAATTTTGGAAATATGAAGGAGGTTTTTCTTTATCACAAGCCCTTCTACAAAAACCTCTCTCATTTTTTTTACAACCATCAGGGTTTGGAAAATACACACTCATCTTTGAAGCCTGTTTCACATAATTTTTCCTAGCGAGATTTGTGTAGGAATTTTAAAATTCGACTTGGTGGAGATCCAACTCAGCATCCACCTGGCATGATGACACATCAGTAGTCCAACACATTCAGAAAATTAGTTGGTTTCATTTGATAAGGGTTATTAAAATAATTTGTTTATCTATTTAATGAAATAAGAGTCCTTTTTGTATTCAAACTCTACCAAACAAAAAATATCCCTAGAAAGTCTCCAAGTGATGTAATTCAATTAGAAATAGGTCTCTTAAGTAGGAATGTGAGGCTGGACTAGGTGGAACACCATTGTATGAAGGCCTCATTCTATAAATGAGGGATTTTTTGAGTTTTAAAGGGTTGATGAATGTAATGAGAAGGCTACTATGTAAATTTGTTGTACCAAGCTAATATACAGTTTGTAGCAGTTGCCTTCAAAACCTGAGATTCTGCTTGACTAATGTGTTTGTGTATTTCTATTTTTTATATTTTCATAAACTTATTAGTATTATTATTACTTAGAATTCATAATCTCTATGCACCAATGGTAGCATTCATACACCCTTCCACCTGCAAAATCACATAAAACACAAAAAGATTTAGCCATCTGCAATAGAGATTTTATCTTGAGTATTAATTTGTTTTCTTTGAGAGAGCCCTCTTTGATTGGAAGGGCTAACTTCTAGTCCAAAGTGGTTGAAATAGTTGTGCAAGGTTGACATTTGAACATCCCAACAGGTTCCATCTTAGTGATAACATGAGAAATCTAGCCATCATGAAGGAGAAGATTAGTCCTTATGGCATGAACAATCTGATTATGTGTGAGGGAAGTCAATAGTGATTTATTTGGTTGTGCTATTTGGTGAGTATGAGTAAAATATATTTTTTATGGTGTATTTGGCACATACAATTCAATCCATTATATCTTGTGATCGGTCTAACATAGAGAGTGTAATGAGGATAGCGGTGCAATTTTGCAGGTTTGTCTTAGTATAGTAGTGTGTGATGAATCATATTGTGGAGCAAGTATGGCTGCATTGAATCCATTGATGTTCTAAAATTTTGAAGCATTGGTTTGTGGATAACGTTTAAATTGCATGTTATCGGTTGACAATTATTGAAGTGTTCTATGGAAAAGGTTTAAATTACTTTTTGTTGTCATATAATTGTTGCAATGTTAATGCACTGGTTTGTAGGCATAGTTTAAATTACTTGCTAGTGGTCAATAATTTTTGTAGAGAGTTAATATTACAAAGCTATCGTGAGTTTAGCCTTATGTATATGTTGTTGTTGTAGATTTAAATTTGGTGTGTATGGAAAGCTTTTGTTCTGTGCAAAGCTAGCCAGAGTTACTCATTTAGAATTGGCTACATGAATACTACAAGGAAAAAATCCTCATGATGATTAAGTATTATTACTAGGATTTTATTTCTAGAAGTTTATGTCTATTGAGAGACAATGTGTGTTGATAAGCACTCTATCACTCATATTTATCAAATATTAATATTCTAAGTCTTCTTGTATTGCTATGTGTTGATGTATTATTGAGCACTATAATGTTTAGATTTTTTGTCGATCACAAAGTTTATTATCTACGGTCAAAGCTCCTAAGATTGATTGAGTAAGAGTGTGTTGATGAATGTTTGTTGAGTAGAGGATTTATATCATATTGGTCATTTATTTTTGATGTATGTTGCTGCTAGGGTTTGGTGATATAGTGACTAGATTATCTTGATGTTATTTTTGCAGTGATTGTTGTTCATATTTGAAGAATTTTATATTGATTTTGAAGTTATTGAACAAGGAGAGGATCTAGTTTGAAAATGGATGAAATTTTGATCCAAATTAAATAAATGGGGTCAATGCCATAGCTGGTGAGTGTCGACATGTCAAAGAAGGGAGTGGGTGCTTCCTACCAATGGGTGCCAGTGAAATAGAGAAGGGGGTGGGTGCTTCCTGCTGGCAGGTGAAAGTGAAACATAGAAGGGAGTAGGTGCTTCCTAATAGTGGGTGTCAGTGAACTTTTGTAAAGGTAAAATTAATAAGAGATAAGAAGAATGGTAGTTTTCTCCCTTTATGGGTTTCCACCTTACGTTTTTTATTTTATTTTTTTATTTGATCTTCCTCCTCATTCTTATGTTATGGATCTCCTTCATAGTTTTAATGTTTATTTTTTAAAAATTGATGAAAAGTAATTAAATATTGATTCAACCCCCCCGCCCCTCTCAATATTTCTACAATTGGTCAAAGAGAAGGTGCCTTCTAGTCTCAACTTAATCACTCGAAGGAAGATCCTGCATAATGGGAGTCAGGTCGAAGGCTTTTCAATGGAAAAAATTTCACGTTATGGAAAGTTAGAATGAAATCATATCTGATATCTCTTGGAGAAAATGTTTGGGAAGCAATAGAGAGTGGGTATCAATTTTTAGGAACCACTGCAACAAACGAGGTAGGCAAGAAGAAGTATGACAATCATGATAAGGAATTCAATGCTATCCTGGTCAGAGAACTTATTGAATCTGAATTTATAAATGTAATGTAGTATGAAACTGCTAAGGAGATATGGAACATGCTCGTTAATAGTTATGAAGGAGACACAAAGGTAAATAATACAAAAATACAAAAATATTGTATTCAATATGAAAATATAAATATGTATGAGGATGAAAGTGTTACTAACTTTTTTCACAAAGTAGATGAGTAGTAAATACTATGCAAGGTCTTGGTAATAAGTTTAAGGATACTACAATTGTTCAAAATTAACTAAGATCACTAATTCCAAATTCAATGCCAAGTTTTTTTTAATTGAAGAAATGCAAGATTTAAATTAGATATCCGTGGAAAGGCTCCATATAAGTCTAACAATTTATGAAATGAGGAAAAAGGAAAAATCTAAATTTAGAGATGTTGCTTTCAAGGCTACTAGCAAAGGCAAGATAAAGCAAGAATAAGAGAGCTCTAGCCATATGTCATATGATGAGGAGACAAACTTCATCAGAAGACTTCAAAAGGGAACTAGTAAATATGAAGGTAAGTTTCCATCTAAGTGTTTTAATTTGGAAGGATAGGACACTTTGTTGCTAAATGTCCATACAAATATAACATTGACAAGGAAGAAAAAGGAACGAATTTTTTTTAAGAAAAGAACCAAGAAGAGTATCTCTAGGAAGAAAAGTTTTTGGTCTCATAAATATAGTGATTGTTCGTTAGATAATGAAATATATTATGACGCCATATCTAATATTAATAGAAATATTCTCATGGCTCTTGAAGCTAAACCACCTATTATAGATAACAGTGAGACAATTGTTGATGAGAAAGATGAATTATTTAATGAATTAAAAATAAAATAGATAGGTTCGAGAAATATTAGAAAAAAATAGAAATATGAGATTCAAGCATGCAAGGAGAGATAAAATAATTCTCATGAATAAATGACCCTATTAAAAGTTTACGTGGAATATGATAAAAGAGTGGAGGAGGTGCTAATGAAGTAGCTTCAAGAGAAAGAGAAGCATTGTGAGAAATTGGAGTAAGAACTTATAACCCTAAGAAAAGATCTTAAAAAACTAAGTCATAGATAAATATGAATCTCAAATTTTTAAAGGGATCTGAAACACTAGAGAAATTTATTAATAATCAACGATCCTCATAAATTAAGACAGTTCTTGGATATAGTAATGCCTAAAATCAAGATAACAAAGATTCAGATCCTATGACTTCAATAGATGCATGTCCAAAAAGTTATGTCAATACTTTAAAGGGAAGCAATGGTCATCTCATTGAAGGCAATAGAAAAAATCTCAAAGGAGATTCTATATTCCGAGGTACATATATTTATTTTATGGTAACTATTTTTCCTATTGTAATTTTGGCCACAAGGCTATTCATTGATTAGCATGCAAAACTATCAAGAACTAAGAATCAAGGGTCAATTCTAATTTGAATAAGTCAGCAAAGTATTAGAAGTCCTTCAATAATGCATTATCTCCTGTTATGGATGAAAATGAATGTTCTATATGAAATAATTATGGTAATGAGGAAAGTGAATGCAAAATAAGGTTGGTCGTGAGTCCCCATAAGCATGAAAGGAAGACAAATCCCCCAAAAATATAGAAAAACAATATTTCATCATCAGAAATGTGTGGGTTTGTTTTATATGCCAATAATAATAAAAACTAGTGGCATGTGGACATTGGTTGCTCAAAACACATGACAAGTGATAGAAATATTTTTTTTTCCTTTAATGAATTCAAGAAAGGAAATGTTACTTTTGGTAATATTGCTTCTGCAAGTATAAAAGGTAAAGTTTTTTCTTTCTTAAAAGGAAAAACCAAGGCTTAAAATGTATTTTTTTTTTAATGGATTAAAGCATAATCTATTTAGTGTCAGTTAGATGTGCGATCAACAACATGTGGTAATCTTCAGATCATGAGAATGTGTGGTAAAGGAGATAGAGATGGGGGAAACCATAATCAATGCAACCAGAACTCCTAATAATCTATTTTTGTTAGAAGGTGACAATGAAAATTTCTATTTGGGCAACACTGAAGAAATTTGGATATGGCACAAGAGGCTAGGACACCTCATCTTCAATCAACTAGTTAAACTAAGGAAGAAGGGAGTTATTTGTGGCATGCCCAATATTATCGCACTTGAAGATGATGTTTACAAATCATGTCAATTTGGTAAGCATTCAACAGCTCAATTCAAGGCTAAAGAATAATTTTAAAAGGCTAAGGCTAAAGAAATATGATGATATGATATAAAAAATTAATATAAACATCACATTGAAATGCACTAATAAAATTTAATTGATATGAATACTGTTATAAGATATGTGTCGAATTTTGATGAATAATGAATTTTAAAAAATCACAATAATTGCATTATTACAGGTCGATGTTTCTAAAAAATACAAAATGAACATTGGTGTGTGTTAGTTACTGTGCATTGTTGCTTTTGTATGTTAATGTGCATCGGTGCGTTTCTACAACCTATGGGCACTGCACAAATACCAATACCAATTAGAACACTCGGTGTGTTTGTGTGATACTACGCACTAGTACATTTGTGTGATATTGCACACCGGTGCATTTGTGTGATACTGTGCGCTGGTGCATTTCTATGACCTATGGGCACCGCACAAATAACAATACCAATTAGAATGCCCAGTGCACTTTATCGATGACTACCACCCAGGCGGTCTGATAGGAGTTGCATGCACAAGTGCGATTTTCCTTTAACGCACTGGTGTGTTTTTATAACTTGATGGCTTGGTGCGTTGTATCACCTACTAGGCCCGGTGCGGTTTTACACCGTAACGGTCTAGTGCATGCACCTTCCACCAGCCCGGTGTGACTGTCTGGCTGACATGCACCAGGTCATTGCTAAACACCCCTGGGCGTCCGAAATTTATTTTTCATCCTTGTGCTTAGTAGGTTTAAAGTACTGGTGTGTTCACAATACAACGTATTAGTGCGTTGACACCTGATTAGCGCACCGATGAGAAAAACATCCGTAACAACCTCCGGCCACCCAGTTTTTTTTAGTTGTGTTGAAATTCCGTTAGAAGCTCCGCCAAAACCTTTGTTATCGAAAACAGATGTTGTCGCAAATGTTTTTTTGAAAATTTTGGCCAATTTTATAACGCTTAAAACCTCCTTTATAACCTTCGCTAGAGGGTCTTTTCCTTGTAGTGTTTGTCGTAACATATTTCATGTACCAAGATAATTCTCTGTCTTAGAGTGCTGTAATAAACTGCGCTTTCTTCATGTTTTCATATGTAACATTTTGCAAACTCCAAATCACTTCTACCACAAACCAGAACTCTTCAGGGTCATATGTTCCCTTGAACACAGGCATCTTCGATGGCTGGGCCATGGGGGAAGGTGGAGGTGGAGGAAAAGAAGGGGATGGAGTGATGATGTGGTGGAAGGTTGGTGAATTTTCTTAGCACTTTGTTGACTTTCAAATCTTAGTGACAAACTTCGCAGAGTAGCAGGGTTTCTTCCTCCTTTTTTAGATTAAAACAGTGGTATATATTCAGTTTCAACATAAGTACCCCAACCTGTTCTGAATCGCTTACCACTTTGCGTAGCACTAGGTTCTCTTTCTTCAACCATCAATCTGAGCGCTTCTGTAATATACCCTTTTCACACAATAGCATTTTAATCCAAAACTTCAGTGAATTCAGGTACTTACCTCTAGGGTTTTTGAATAGCTTGTGCTTTTCTTCGCTATAAGACACATAGGTCTTGATCACGAACTGAGTAATGAACCCTCCAAGGATACTTTCTTTCCAATAATCAACAGCCCTCGTGATCTCATTATCAGTCCTTTTTAGCTTCTCAATCAACTCTGAGGTCCATGCAGTGGGCCTATTATTGAAATAACCCACCTGTTCTACTAGTCTTGATATCCACTCGTAAAACTCACTAGCAAATGATGTGAAAAATATCTCGTAATGATCTGTATAGATATACTTCTATAGCCAATGTTCAGTAGAGATACATGGACTTATGTTTTCTTGCACAACAAATTCACATTATTTTTTATCAACCCAATTTTTAATTTCTTCCTTAGATGAAATCCACATCCATCTATCCCTTAGTTTGATCACAGTCCTGGAAAAAGAACCATTTGTTGGCTTGATAGGGCCTAGACCCAGGTTCAAATTCACTACGCAGTCCAACAAAACCCACTATTACCGGCCCTTTCGAAAATGATATGCTTGTGTAGACCGAAGTCTCACCCAAGGCAATATAGGGGGATGCTAGAACCATGTTTCTGCATCTAGGGGGACATTAGACTATGGATTTAGGGCTTTTCCTTCTTAACAGAGCTTTGCAGGCCACATCTATCAATAATACCAACAATTTTCAACACATTTGTTGAAATTTATCTCAGGCTACGCGATCTTACTTATTCTACGCTACTTAGTTATAGATCAAACCCTTTTTTAGCATAAATATTCAGAAACAATAAGTAAAATAAAAACACATTAATATAACTCAGATATTTCTCAACAAGTATTTCATTAATATCCATATTCTTCTCATACATTCACTTTCCACCATGTGCACATAGCTGTAGGAGCCTTTTCCTCTAACCCAAAAACAGACTCTGACTCAAAACAATCCTTCATCTAAATGCATCATTCAAATTCTACTTTCTTCCTATGACTTCTATCTAGACTCCTTATATATATTTGGAATTTAAAATACCATGGTCCAAAACCATGGGCAGAGTCCAACGTTCACAAAATATCCCATCCCATTACATAATAAGGGGCTTTTACCCACCTCAAAGCCCCTATGACTCAAAATAGACTATGTGCTGCATGCTCCGCTCCTTGATCTGCATAGTCTTTCCTTGCTTTCTTACTTCACGAGGATCCCAGATCCAACAATGGCTTATAAACAAAGCTGTTTCACCTCTCTACTGTTAGCGATGATGAAATTTTCAATTCATTCTTCATCCACTCCTTGGATCTGTTCTATCTCGGGGACTGTCATGGCTCAGAATTTAGATATTTCTTGAAGTACTAGTCAATGGAGGTGAAGCTAGATAGGAATTATAAGGCCCTAAGTTCCCATTATTCTATCATCTCAAAGGCCACATCCCGGATCCTTCTAGCCAATTCAATTTCATGTTCTGATTTCAAGACATTAATAAAATATCGATCCTTCCTTTTTTGTTCCTTATTTAACGTTGGAAAAGAATTTGGAGCATCTACGATGAAGAGCTCAGTTATTGTGGCTGCATCTGATGGCCACGTGGTGGACTGACGTGGTGCTCAATGTCAGTGTCTCGATGGTGAAGCTCCCGGCGGAGTGGGAACCCGTCGCCCCGCAGCTTCACACCCTTATACCTACATCTGATACACACTAGGATTGTTCTACATCATTAGGTCATAGATCTTATAATGTTTTGCATCGTGCCCAACCGAACTGCAGAAGTTACAGAATAATTTCTTCGGCGATCTGGAAAATTTCTGCAATAGATGAAAACAATTCCATGGAATGTTGGCCTCCATCTTCGTAGAGGCTACACCATACACTAGGCCCTACACTTGACCCTGTGCTCAATCCAAGCTTCAAGGGACTCAACATCTCAGTGCTCAAATAGTCTCTATAAATAGGAAATTTTTCTTTATAGTGACCCTCCGCTTTGCATTTAATACACCATACCTCCGTTCTCACCTCTGGGCGAACCTCCTTTCCCTTCTTTAGATCTTGGAGCTCCATATGCAAGTTCGCAAACTGAGTTTGAATTTGTTTCACTCCTATAATTGTATCAGCTACAGGTGATTCTTTAAGCTTCATCGCGATCTCCAGCGCTTCAGACTAAGTTTCAATATTTTGTTGAGGCAATGGTAGTCTGAGATGAGGAAACAACACAACACTGAACCATTCTCTATGTTGCTCATCCAGGATCTTCAAACTAATTTTCCTCAACAGCATTTTAAATCTCTGATCTACCTCCCATACAGACTCGGTAGTTAGCTGCTTAATTTATTTAGTTTCTGTGATACACTGGGACTGCGAATTTGGTTTCTTGAATTCAAATTTCAGCGCGGTCTTTGTCGCAGAAAAAGAAGCATTTACATTCATCGTAACATATTTCATGTACCAAGATAATGCTATGCCTTGCAGTGCTGTAATTAACTGCACTTTCTTCATGTTTTCATATGTAACATTTTGCGAACTCCATATCGCTACTACCACAAACCATAACTCTTCAAGGTCTTATGTTCCCTGAACATAGGCATCTTCGATGGCTGGGCCATGAGGGAAGGTGGAGGTGGAGAAAAAAAATGGGATGGAGTGATGATGGGGGTGGAAGGTTGGTGAATTTTCTCAGAACTTTGCTGACTTTCAGATCTTAGCGATGAACTTTGTGGAGTAGCGGGGTTGCTTCCTCCTTTATTAGATTAAAACAATGGTCTATATTCAATTTCAATGTAAGTACCCCAACATGTTCTGAATCACTTACCACTTCGCATAGCACCAGGCTTTATTTCTTCAACCATCAATCTGAGCGCATCCGTAATATACCCTTTTCACACAATAGAATTTTAATCCAAAACTCCGGTGAATTCAGGTACTTACCTCTAGGGTTTCTGAATAACTTTCACTTTTCTTCGCTATAAGACACAAAGATATCGATCAAAAACTAAGTAATGTACCCTCCAAGGATATTTTCTATCCAGTAATCAACAACCCTCGCAATCTCCTTATCAGTACTTTTCAGCTTCTCAATCAACTTTTAGGTCCACGCAGTGGGCCTATTATTGAAATAACCCACCTGCGCTGCTAGTCTTGATATCCACTCGTACAACTGGCTAGCAAATGATGCGAAAAATATCTCGTACTGATTTGTATACATATACTTTTGTAGCCAATGTTCAGTAGAGATACACAGACTTTTGTTTTCTTGCATAGCAAATTCACGTTCTTTTTTATCAACCCAACTTTCAATTTCTTCCTTAAACAAATTCCACATCCAGCCATCCCTCATTCAGATCCTGATCCTGGCAACATAACCATTTGTCATCTTGATAGGGCCTAGACCCAGGTTCAAAGTGACTGCACATTCCAACAAAACCCACTATTACCGGCCCTTTCAGAAACGATCTTCTTGAGTAGAACAAAGTCTCAACTGTGGCAATAGAGGGGGATACTAAAACCAGGTTTCTGCATCTAGAGGGACACTGGATTGTGGATTTAGGGCATTTCCTTCTTAACAGAGCTTCACAGGCTAGATCTATCAATAATACCAGCACTTTTCAACACATTTGTTGAACTTTCTCTCAGGTTGTGCGATCATACTTATTCTTTCATTAAACAGAGTAAATAATCATAAACATGACTAGGCTACTCAGTTACAGTTCAAACCCTTTTTCAACATAAATATTCAGAAACAACAAGTAAAATAAAAAAAAATCAATATAACTCATATCTTTCTCAACAAGTCTTTCATTGATATCCATATCCTTCTCATACATTCAATTTCCACCCCACGCACACAGCTGCAGGAGCCTTTTCCTCTAATCCAAAAACAGACTTTGACTCAAAACAATCTTACATCTAAATGTATCATTCAAATTCTACTTTTCTTCCTATGAATTCTATCTAGACTCCTTATATAGATTTTTCATTTACAATACCATGGTCCAAAAACATGGGTGGAGTCCAATGTTCATAAAATATCCCATCCCATTACATAATAAGGGGCTTTGATCCACCCCAAAGCCCCTATGACTCAAAATTGACTCTGTGTTGTGTGCTTCGCTCCTTGATCAGCATTGTCTTTCCTTGATTGCTTACTTCACGGGGAACCCAAATCCAATAATGGATTGTAAACGAAGTTGTTTCACCTCTCTACTAGGAGAGATGATGAAATTTTCAATTCATTCATCATCCACTCCTTGGATTTGTTCTATCTCGGAGACTGTCATGGCTCAGACTTTAGATATTTCCTAAAGTACTAGTCAGTGGAGGTGAAGCTAGATAGGACTTACAAGGCCCCAAGTTCCCATTATTCTATCATCTTGAAGGCTGCATCCCACATCCTTCTAGCCAATTCAATCGCTTTGGTCACCGTTTCTTTCATTTCTTCATGTTCTGATTTCTAGAAATTAATCAAATATCGATCCTTCATTTTTTGTTCCTTATTTAACCTTGGAAAATAATTTGGAGCATACACATACTCTTCTTTAAGAACTTGATCTAAAGTTGTGATGGCTCTATCATAGGCTTGTGATTCAACATCAATTTCATGAGATACATGTTCGAGTTGTATGAAATAGTCTCACACATGTTGCACCTTTTCTATAAAATAATTTTTCATTCTTTGAAAGTCATTATTAACTCTAATTGTTTGGGATTCCATTACATCGTGGTTGATTTAAATCCTTTTTTCTTATTTGATCCTTGCATTAATTTCCCATGTGTGGATTTCATTCAATTTTTTCATCTCATTAAGATAATTCTCACTAAGTTATGCTATATCTTGTTCTGATTAAGCCTTCAGGGATTTTTATAATGTTATAAATTGTTTCTCAAACCCTTCTTGTTTCTTAGCTTCCAATCATTACCTGTGGTCCTTCACCTATTGCTGCGCAGCCTCCCCCTAGCTCATGCTCTCTACTCCCACCTTTGGCCTCATGGCCCCTTTGAAGTCCATCCTGAAGGAGGCTTCCCCTGCTGATCACGCCTCAGCCTTCTCAGACCTCATCACTTCCTTGGATTCCCCTCGACAACGACTTGTGATCTCGAAATTCGTGAAGAAGTTGGACGAAATTCAGGAAGTCTCTCTGCCCCCGACGATTCCTTGAATGGCTGCTCTCTCCCTTGTAGAGAAAGGGCTTATAGGAAAATTCACAGGCCTATGTTCGTTGCCCAAGGCTGTGCAAAAATGGGTTGAACAAAACTGGCTGGAAAAAATGCAACGGGAAATATCCATTAGATTTTGTGGAAGTGGTTTCTTTACCTTCCATTTTGACACAAAGGAAGATAAATATCTTATCTTCAACAATGGGCCATAATTTACGGATACCAGGGGGATTTATTTGAAAAAATGGACACTGGATTTTGACCTAGAGCTAGATGTCTCAAATGCGGTCCCTCTATGGGTTCTACTCCCTCATCTACCACTGCATTGCTGGGGGGATGATTTTGTAAGAGAGATCGGGAATGCAGTCGGAAAGTTCATAGACATAAGTGAACTGAAGGACAACATGCAAGCATGCACTTGGATCTGCGTTTAGGTAGATCTTGGAAAAGGACTCCCAAAGGCGATCAAGCTAAAGGTGGACAACTAGACGCATATCCAACACTTGGATTATGAAAAACTTCCCTTAAAATGCAAGGTATGCCATGAATATGGTCATTTTGAAAATATATGTCCAAAAAAGATTGAAATTGTGAACTCTGACAATTTTGAACCCCAGTGGGAAGTTATTAAAAAAAAAATCCTCCTCTAACCCTAAAATCGCTGCACCTTCGACATCCCATCCTTCTTCCTTGTGATTTGCTCCTAGTAATCCTTCCCCTCATGATCCTCCATTGATCCACTCTCAGCCTCCTCATGAACCTTCTTTGATTTCATCTAACCCCTTCACTGCATTTTCCTCTCTAGTAGAAGACCCCCCTCTCCACTTCTCCTCCCCCTCCCCTTCGATTTCATTCCCGCATCTTCCCATTCCAAATCTGGCCCCCTCCCATCTTCATATGAACCTTCCTTCGCTCGAGTCATCACCATAAATGAAACAAAGGACCTGGGGCCTAACCTGGAAATAACTAAAAAATCTGGACTAGGCAGGAAAACCACCAAACACCACAGGGAAGAGGAAACTCAAAAGGATATAGCTATGAGAATGCAACAACCAATATATACTTTTGTTGGAGGGCACAACAACAAAGAATCTAGTCAGCAAGCCATATGAGGGAAGACTGGGCCCTTACCCTCAACCCTTAAGTAATGAAACCTTTCACATCTAATTATAGGGGATTAAGGCACCCCTCTAAAATAAATGCCCTAAAATATCTCATCAATCAAGAACACCCAGACATCATTCTCCTTTAAGAAATCAAACAGGAATAAAATGATATGGAAGCAATCATAAACATACACAAAAACTACACAGGCACAATAGTAGGATCCAGAGGTGCATCTGGAGGAATAGCTATAATATGGAATAAAAATACATGACATCAACAATCAAGCTTAAAGAACCAACACTAGATAAAGGTCAAGCTGCAAAATGTGCAAAGAGACATCATGATAACAGTCTATAACATATATGATCCAAACCACTATCATGACAAAGAAGTGTACTGGCAATCTCTTTAGACTAACATGGAATACAAAGGCAACAATAATTTTATCATTGGAGGTGATATGAATTTGGTTATGCATCCAAAGTAGAAAAGAAGGGGCGTTTCTCCCCTGGTCCTTCAAGAGATAATTTGGAGCGCATTATGAGAAACCATGATTTAGTGGACATCACTCCCAGGGACCGCAACTTCACATGGAAAAACCGCAGACTTGGTCCAGGTAACATCATGGAAATATTGGATCACTTTTTTTTGGTGGCCTCTCTTATCTCCCTCTTAAACATAGCCACCTCCACTATCCTGCCATGCTCGGGCTCATGCCACCACCCCTTCACTCTGTTCCTTGGAGAGAAATCTAACTTCGGGCCCCTCCCTTTCTGTTTCAACCCACTTTGGTTTGATTTCCAGGATGTAAGAGAAATTGTTGAAGGCACATGGAAAACAAAAATAATTGGATCTCCCTTGTACAGATGGGAGACGAAAATGAAACTCATCTGCACAGCTCTCAAAGACTGGGCTAAAGATCACTACAGAGAATGAGAACTAGCCAAACAGGATACGAAGTGGAGGCTAGAAGAAATCCAAAGTGACATACATGAGCATGGTATCACCAAGGAGAAGCAAGACCATGAAAAGGAATTGTATTGGGAAATGTACAATTCGAATATAAAGGATGAAGAAAAATGGAGGATTAAATCTAGGAGCCTCTAGCACCAGGATAGGGACAAGAATACCTCATTCTTCCACAAGAAATAAAAATTCAGAACTTCTAAAAACACCATCTCAGCCATAAAATATGACGAGGGTAACACAATAAAAGAGCAAGCTGATATCAAATCAGTAGCACATCATCATTACAAAAGCCTCCTAACAAAGAACATGGTGATTAAGGTATATGAACACCTTATGTAGCACACCCCAACCATGATCACCAAAGAAATCAATGCTACCTTATCCAAGTAAATTGGTGAAGACAAGATTATCAAAGAAATATGGACTCTTCATCTAGACAAAGCCCCAGGGCCTGATGGATTTTCCATCAGCTTCTATTGGACCTTCTAGCATATAATAAAAAAGACCTCATCAAAATGATTGATTGGAGCCAAAGGAGAAATAAGGTAGGAGGATTCACAAACTCGACCTATATTGCCCTGATCACTAAAGAAGATCACCCTTCCACCTTCTCCATATTCCGGCTAATATCCCTATGTAACTCTTCCTACAAAATCATCACTAAAATCCTTGCCACCTAAATCAAAACCTTTCTCCCTAGTCTTATCTCCGAAAATCAAGGAGGTTTCTTAGCCAATCGGAAAATCTCAGACTCCATTCTACTGGCTCAAGAAGATATTCACTCCAGTATGAGTAGAATGGAAAATGTTTTTTTTCTTAAGCTGGACCTTACCATTGCCTTTGACAGGGTAAGGCACCCTTTTCTCTACTCTGTCCTAAGGAAAATGGGCTTCAATGAAGAATTCATCTCTCTTATGCAGGCTTGCATTTCTCACCCTTTGATCTCCCCCCTAGTTAATGGGAGGCCAAGCCCTTTTTTCCAATCTTCTAGAGGCCTCATGCAAGGATGCTCTCTATCCCCTTTCCTTTTCATCCTCATGGATAAATCCTTCAGCAGAGTACTGGACATCAATCATATAGTGGGCTTAATCACAAGTATAAAATTCTGCAATTGGACCAAGAACATGAACCATTCCCAGTTCATTGATGATACATTACTGATGGGAGGAGAAACTAGTATAGTAGCTAGAAGATTTGAAACCTTGCTCGACAGATTTATGCATTATTCAAGAGGCCAAATCAATTATCTAAAAAGTTGCATATACTGCTGGAATTCAACACAGAACACCATTCACATCATTGCCCAAATATTTGGGGTCCCATACAAATGGAACTAAAATCATTTCAACTATCTCGGGATGCATGTTAGTTGTTATCCTATGAAGAATGAGGTATGGAACATTACCCTCAATAAGATGAAGAGGAAAATCCTTCAATTAGGAGCCACTTGGCTCAATATGGCAAGGAAATTGATCCTAATAAAAAAATTTCTCTCTGCCCTACCTTTATATCAATTCTCCCTTTTACAAGCCCCAATCAACATTCAAAATAAAATGGAGGCAATCCTTAGAGATTTTTTATGGCAAGGAGGCAAGTAAGAAAAAAGGAAGTTCAACTTGGTAAAATGGAGACAAGTCACTGATAAGTATGAGAATGGAGGTTTAGCCATTCGCATTCATCGAATTCTGAATCTGGCTTTTGGGGGCAAAGTCGTTTGGAGATTCATTATAGGAAAACAGTCATGGTGGAAGCAAGTTTTGGAGCGGAAATACCTCTCAGCCCCAAGAAAGTGTACCCTGGATCAACCTATTCCCAACAGACCCTGCTCTCGCATTTTGTCTCTTTGCAAGAAAGCTATTCCCTTTCTCTGTGATCACACCTCCAAAGTTCCTCAGGGGTCAAAGCACTGATATATGGAAAGACAAGATAATGGGTAAGCCACCTCTTACAACTGATTCGAGACTCCTTCACATTCAACTCCATCTCAGGGTACTTGGCATTAACTCACTAAATCAAATCTCATGTTGGGAATAAAATAGTAACCACTGGGATGGGTGGCTACTCCAAAACCTCCCTCCTCATCTTCACAATGACAGAACAATCCTTCCAAGCATGCTCAATGGTGCTGCCCCTTTAGCAAGGGGAAAAGAAGACAACTTTAGAAGGGATCCCATTGGATCCCCCTATTCCATCAAAGCGGGATATAAGATCCTCCTTGGTGAAACCTACACCTCCCCTCTGTGGGCTGCCTGGAAGCAAGTATGGAAATTTGAGGCTCTTCCCAAAATAAAAATCTTCACTTGGATCTTAGCAAAGGGGAAGATCCTGACTACTAATATCTGAAAAATAAAGGCATTCAGGGAGCCTCTAGATGCCCTTTATGCAATGTCGTTGAGGAATATATTCAACACCTTTTCATTGCTTTCTCTTTCACCCAAAACTACTAGAGCCATATCTCTTCCCCTCTTTTGATGGAGATCGGAAAAAATTCCATAATTTTAGATTCTATAGCACAGTGGAAAAAGAAATACCCCTGTGCAAAAAAGGGAAATAACATCGTCAAAATAATTTGGGAAAATTTGCCTTATGTCCTCCTTTGGAACATATGGCTCATGAGGAACAAAGTTATCTTTCGTGATCAAAAGCCATGTGTGAGAAAGGTGCAGAGTAAGACATGGAGCCTAACTGTTGAGACCATTCTAGCCAAGAACAATAACTATTTCAACATAAATGACATGTGAGTTGAGGAAAGATAAATATTCAAATGCGTGCTTGATCACCTTCCAAGATATCACAAACACACTGTAAGGCAGCCCATACATAACGTGCAGTGGAAGGTTATGTTGAGAATGCAACAAGATGATGAGCTTAGTGAAAAGAAGTCTCCTTCACTAAGTGGGCCCGCAGGCTATTTTTGGCGCAAAGTCTATTTTTAGACATGTTGATCATATTCTATGAGTTGCAGGATGCTATTTTTGGATGGTTGGTGAAGTTAAAAAAATAGATGGGCTTCTATTTTTAGACATATTGGGCAGAATCTATTTTTAGATTGCTAGTCTAAAAATAGATATGTCGAATATTATTAGCTCTTAATAATATTTGGACTCTAAACATTATCTTATTCTCTTGGAGCACTTCAGTTAAGTGCACAGATGTGGCACAGGAGCTGACATAATGAATTACGCTATTCCTTAGGGTTAAGTGGAGCTATTGCATGGAGACTTTAGTTAGAACTCATGTGATAGATTTTGGTGGAGTTGTAGAAGTAGTTGGTGGAGTTGTGTTCAGTTTAACTCAATTAGACACAGTTAAGCTAGTTGTATCTAGTCTAACTGATTGATACACTAGTGAGAGTGGTGTGAATTAATTATTAATTAATTCACTAATTATTAAGTCATTAATCAACTGAATAATACATTAGTTAACTACAGTGTATGGACAGTTTCAGTGGAGACCAGTGGAGAGGTAGGTGAAAGAGCAAGTGTGACTACCGGGATTGTGATCATAGTGATGCATTGATTGCATCCAACACTCAGTGGAGATGCCAATGAGGATTGCGCAGTGCAAGCCAGGTGGATTCAAGTTCATTCAGAGCCATTCTTTAGCAGGGATTGCACAGTAGAGGCGGGCTAGCAGGTGGCAGAGATCAGTGCATGGATTTTGCTAGATCGTACCTGATTAGTGTGTAGCGATTGGAGATAATGAGAGCTTGTGATAAGATTTGTATTATGATTGTTACATGATCTCTATGACATATATTATATACAGATAGTTGGGGTTTTTAGCTTCATGCTTTCCCGTTAAAACACTGTGTTCATATGTGTGAATTTTTATGGTTTCAATGTGTGCATGCAATTGATTTAATTTCCACATGTGATGATCAATGAGTGGAATAGATTATGTATTGTGCATGAAGTCAAATAGTGTGTGATCAGGAGAATATTAGACATATAACATATCAGTTATATAATTTCTACATGGTATCAAAGCATATTGATCATTGGAGCAATTGCAAAGCATTGAAGCGGTTGAGTTTTGTGCTGGTGGAATTCGAATTTGCAGTAGTGTTTTCTTGGGGTCGAAGTTGAGATGTCTTTCAACGGATTGCGATTGGAGTATGCCCTTAAAGGAAGCTCGAATTATATTGCATGGAAGGACATGATGGAGGCGGTGCTGGAGGATAATGGGTTGAAGGAATTCATAGATGCAGAAATTCCAAAACCTGCTTCTAGCGATGTTGCCGCACTTGACGCATGGCAAAAGAAGACAACAGAGTGTCGAAGAATTCTGTTGGAAGGTGTGAAGGATCACATAGTGTCCAGCCTTCATGGTAAAGCTTCTCCATTATTGATGATGAAAGATTTGACAGACTTGTTCCAAAGCAAGAGCGACCAGAGGAAGTTGGTGCTCAAAGATAAACTCAGGAAGATAAAAATGGAGAAGGGCGAGAGTATACCTAAGTACCTCACAAAGTTTGTCCAGTGCAGGGATGAGCTAGGAAGTGTGGGGGTTACTGTAGATGAAGAGGACTTGGTGATCTTGGCTCTCCTTGGGCTTCCGAAGAGTTGGCATTCCTACGAGGACTCTGTCAATGGTTAGGAGAAATTGCTAGGATGGGAGCGACTTTGGTTGGATCTTGTGCAGGAGGAGATAAGGTGGAGTAACAGGGATGGATCTTCATCGAAGAATGAAGATGAAGAAAATTTCACTTTGGCTGCCAAAGCAGGGAAGGGGAAGAGCAAGAAAAATACTTCTCAATCCGATGCGAAAGGCAAGAAGCAGGACATGTCCAAGGTGAAGTGCTTTAACTGTCACCAACACATACATTACGCCACTAATTGTCCACAGAAGAAGAAAAATAAGTAGGCTGCTGGATTTGCAGCTGGAGAGGCCTTAGCCTCGCAGTTTGAGCTGGATTTTTCGTTGATCGCATGCTTGGTCTCAAGTGTGATGGGATCAGTGTGGTTTCTTGATAGTGGTGCGTCTTTTCATATGACCGGAGACAAATATTTGTTCAGTGATCTGGATGAAAAGGATCTTGGAGTGCACATCGAGATGGGCGATGATGGTAGATACAGTGCGACTGGTATCAGAACCATTTCCTTTGAGAGGGAGTCTGGTAAACCTTTCATATTGAAGGATGTCATGCATGTTCCAATATTGAAGAAGAATCTGATCTCTATGGCTATGTTGGAAGACAAGGGATATGATGTTGTCTTTAGCGAGGGAAAGGCTTTCCTGCGCAGTAAGGCAACTAGTGAAACCCAGAGGATAGGGGTTCGAGTTAAGAACCTTTATCAGTTGCAGGTAGATGGCTGCGTAGCAATGGAAAGCAAGGCGGAAAGAGTGGTGAGCTGGGATGAGGGCGAGTTGTGGCACAGGATATTGGGCCATCTTCACCATGGCGCTTTGAAAATTTTGCAACAGATTTCTACCGAGCTTCCCAAGGGTACACTTGCGCAATCAGATCAGTGCAAGGGATGTACTTTGGGAAAATTTATGAAAGCCACCTTTCATGAGAAGGATATTCGCGCCATGATGATCCTTAAGAGAATTCACACAGATGTGTGTGGACCTTTCTCAGTAGCTTCGACAACAAAGCACAGGTATTATGTGATATTTGTTGATGAATTTTCTCGTAAGTGATGGATCTTCTTCATGCAGAAGAATAGCGAGACATTCTCAAATTTCTGTGAGTTCAAGGCACTAGTTGAGAAAGAGTCGGGGAAGCGGGTGAAGGCTCTAAGGAGCAATAATGGTGGTGAATTCATCTCTGGATAATTCAAGGACTTTTGCAGTGCAGAAGGAATTCGAAGAGAGCTCATAGCACCTCATAACCCACAACAGAATGGGGTTGCAGAGCGAAAGAACAGAACGATCGTGGGTGTTGCACGGGCGATGTTGCATGATCAGGGCCTTCCCATACACTTGTGGGCTAAGGAATGCAACACTGCGGTTTATGTGAAAAACCGTTGTCCTCATAGAGTACTTGGCATGAGTACACCCGAAGAGGCGTTTTCTGGTAAGAAGCCTGATATTTCTCATTTGAAGATTTTTGGTTGTTGTGTAACCAGCTCCAAAAATAGAAGAAAAGAGATATAAACGCCTTAGAAATAAGCCACTTCGAGGGGGCAACCTCCAATACATTACATAAATGAACAATTCTTGGATGATCCAATTTACAAAACCTCCTTTCTATATATAGGAGTCCATGGGGCCATAATGTAATCCTAGTGGGCTACAATGTAATCCTAGCCGACCTAACAATAATAATTTAAGGGCACAATAATAAAAAAATGGGGGTTACAAGGGTACAATAATAACAATATAGGGGTTACACTAACAACAATAAGGGACTATACTAGTAATATAGGGACCTAACATGCCCCTCTCCTTCAAAAAAGTGTTGTCCTCAACGCTTGAGTAGCTCTGGGTGCTTCTGTATAAAATTCTCATCCTCCCATGTAGAATCTTCGGTGGGTAAGTTCTTCCACTTGATGAGATACTCTGAAATTGATCGATTCCGTAGTTGTCGAGTTCTTGTTTCCGTGACCGCTTCAGGTTCCAATATGATTTTTCCTTCCTCATCAAGTTCTGGTAATATTGTTTGAACTAGAATATTTTCACCTATAACCTTCTTTAAGCATGAAACATGGAAAACTGGATGCACTCGTGAAGAAGCAGGAAGCTCCAATTTGTATGCCATAGTACCAATCTTTTGCAACACCTTGTAAGGACCATAGTACTTTTGTGATAATTTATTATCCTTCTTAGCTTGCTTGAGGGACATTTGTTTGTATGGTTGTAGCCGTAAAAATACCCAATCTCCTACATCAAAACTTCTCTCGCTGCGATGTTGATCTGCCTGTTGTTTCATTCGATTTTGTGCCAAATTCGGGTTATCCTTTAAGAGTTGGAGAACTTCTTGTTGATGCTCGATGTGATCTTCCACTGCTTGAACCTTCGAATTTTCTCTTAAAGATGATGTGATGGATGGTGGATGATATCCATAAAGTACCATAAATGGGGTCATTTTTGCTGCAGTATGGAAGGAAGTGTTATACCACCATTCAGCAAGAGGTAACCACTTGACCCATTGTGTTTGTTTATCAGATACAAAACAACGAAGATATCCTTCCAAACATTTAATTACTATCTCAGTTTGACCATCAGATTGAGGATGATAAGATGAGCTATGAGCTAATTGAGTACCCAAACAAGAAAATAACTCCGTCCAAAAATTTCCAGTAAAAATGGGATCTCTATCGCTCACAATAACCCTTGGGATTCCATGTAGCTTTTGAATTCTGTCCATAAATGTAGTAGCAACTGTACTTGCTTTAAATAGATGAGATAATGCACAAAAGTGTGCATACTTGGTAATTCTATCAACTACCACCATTATGACACTCTTTCCTTCGGACTTAGGTAAACCTATGATAAAATCCATTGAAATCTCCTCCCAATGTTGACTTGGAATGGATAAAGGTTGTAGAAGTCTCGGGGTATTAATTGTTTCCACTTTATTCTGCTGGAAAACCAAACATTCCGACACAAACTTTTGAATATCAGATTTAAGGCCATCCCAAAAAAAATCTTTCTTCACCCTGTGGTAAGTTTTTAAAAATCCTGAGTGTCCTCCTAAAGGAGAAGTGTGCAATTCCAGAAGAATCTTTTGTTTTAGTTGGGAATTCTTACAAAGATATAAGCGATCTTTGTACCACAAGGAATCATTTTTCCAACTAAATGTATCAGATGTACTAGGATCTTGCTGCAACTTTTGAATGAGTGTCCATACATCTTTTTCCTTCTTCCATTCATCTCTTGCTTGAGTTATCCAATCTGGTTGGATAATAGAAATGGCACAAAGCAATGCTTCCACCTCTTCATTCTTTCTTGAGAGTGCATCTGCAACAACATTAAGCTTTCCTTTTTTTAGATTATTTCAAAGTCATAACCCAACATCTTTGTGACCCATTTTTGCTGCTCTTCTGAAGATAGTCTTTGTTCCAAAAAGTGTTTAAGACTATCATGATCAGTTTTTACCTTTAAGTGTCTTCCCATTAGGTAAGTTCGCCATTTCTTTAGTGCATGCAATATTGCTAACATTTCCTTCTCATAAATAGGTTTCTGTAAATACTTTCCTTTGATTGGACGATTTTCAAAAGCAATGGGTCTTCCTTCCTACATTAAAACCGCACCAATTCCATTTCATGAGGCATCACATTCCACATTAAAGGTTTTTGTGAAGTCTGGCGTAGCTAAGACCGGTGCTAGGCATATTGCCTCTTTAAGACGTTCAAAGGCCTTAGTTGCTTAAGGAGTCCATGAAAATGCATCTTTCTTCAATAATGTTATTAGAGGTGCTACTATTCTCCCATAATTCTTAACAAATTTGCGATAATACCCTGTTAACCCGAGAAATCCTCGCAACTGCTTTATGGTTGTGGGGACTTTCCATTTCTTAATGGCTTTAATTTTGGTAGGGTCTACTTTAACACCCTCGTGAGATACAATATGACCCAGATATTCCACATCTTGTACTCCAAAGAAACATTTGGATTTTTTTGCATATAATTGTTTCTCCTGCAATAGTTTGAGCACCCTGTCAACATGTTCAACATGATCCTTCCAAGACCTCTTGTAGATTAGTATATCATCAAAAAATACTAGCACAAATTTTCTAAGGAAGGGTTTGAAAATGGAATTCATCAACCCTTGAAATGTAGAAGGTGCATTGGTAAGGCAAAAGGCATGACCAAAAATTCATAATGACCCTCATGAGTTCGAAATGTTGTTTTTGGAATATCTTCAGTCTTCATTCTAATTTGATGATATCCTGAACGAAGATCCAACTTTGTAAAATAAATTGCTCCATGCAATTCATCCAATAATTCATCAATCACAGGAATGGGAAATTTATCTTTAATGGTGAGCTTATTGAGCTCCCTATAATCCGGACACATTCGCCATGATGCATCCTTCTTGTGTACCAATACTACAGGAGCAGAGAAAGAACTTTGACTAGGTTGAATTATACCCGCCTCTAACATTTCTGCAATCATATGTTCAATTTAGCTCTTTTGGAAGTAAGGATATCTATAAGGCCTGATGTTTGGAGGAACAATTCCTGGAATCAAATGAATAGCATGATCATGATCACGAATAGGTGGGAGTCCTTTGGGAGTTTCAAACACCTTGGAATGATTGTCCAAGACTTGTTGGAGATCTGCAGAAATAGATGATTTTGATGTTGGAACTTCTAGTGAGCATAATTGTGCAAGTACGCCTCGTTGTTCTTTCTTTAGAAGCTTTGTCATGACATTAGAGCTTATTATCCTTCCTGGCTTCCCTGCAATACCCCGTAATTCGACTTCCTTTCCTTCTGAAAAAAATTTCAAGAAAAGTTCTTGAAAATTAAAAACTACCGTCCCCAAAGATTGTAACCATTGTACTCCTAGTACAACATCAGCACCTCCCATAGGAATGGAAAGCATTGGACTTGTCAACACATATTCCCCCATGGTTAGCTTGATATTATGGCATTTTCGAGAGCAATTTATAGTTCCTCCATTTGCAACCATCACTTGACATTCCGGTGCTGGGTATAGGAAACAATTTAATTCCTTGGCTACCTTACAATGAATAAAATTATGGGTGCTACTGAATCAATCAACACTATTACCTTTTTCTTCTTGATATGTCCTTCTATCTTGAGAGTTTGAGGAGTGGTAATTCCTGCCAATGCATTACACGATATGGTCGGACTCATTTCTTCCTCTTCTAGGGCTGGTTCCTGGTGTATATCCTCCTCTTGTTCATTTTCTTCTTCCTCTTCACAATCTATGTAAAATAATTTCTTCTCAGCACACTTATGACCTTTAGTGTATTTTCTATCACAACTGTAGCAAAGCCCTTTTGCTCTTTTTTCTTCCAATTGTTGTGGTGTCAACCTTGTAGGTTGTGGAAATCTAGGCGTAGCAACACTTTCTTCTTTATAGAATTGAGTGGTAGGCTTCCTTGTCGCCATAATTTTACATTCAACTTTTCTTGCCAACTTGAATGCCTTCTCCAATGAATCAGGTTCCAAAACACGAACTTCATGTTGGATGTTATCCTTTAGAGTACCTATGAAGAGATCAATCCTGTGTTCCTCTGGAATATCAGTTACCCTTATATTCAATTTTTGGAAGTCCTAAATGTGTTGCCCCACTAAACCCTTTTGTTTGAGATTTATCAATTGGCTAAAGAAGGTGTTGCTCTTTGTATCCTCATAATGTGCTATCATTTCTTCCGTAAAAATTGACCCAGTGACAATTTTTTTATGGGAGCAAAGCCATCGATACCATACAAATGTATTTTGTTCTAAATGTAAAGTTGCAATGCGTACCTTTTGTGTGTTTTGCACATTATGGAGATCAAAATATTGCTCCATCTGTAGTATCCATGTTACAGGATCCTTCCCATCAAACTTTCATATCCATTTTTGGACTATGGTGGTTCTTCCCACCAACATTAGAGTTTATGAAATCACGATTAACATTTATTTTGTTCTCATCATGAGGTTCTTCTACTATCTTTTCACCATTAGGAAACATTTCTTGTATCAACTTGGTCAAACCTTCAATGTCTGCTTTTAGATCATTCTTCATGTTTTTCATGTTGTTTTCCATGTTGTCTTTCATGTCATCCATCTTAGCTTCCATGCCAGCTTCCATGCCATCCATCTTAGCTTCCATGCCTTTCTTCAAAACTTCCATTTCATTTTTTGTTGCTCTTTGCGAGAGTGAAATTTGTTGCACTTGCTCTGGTAATTTTGATAGATCATGTTGCAATTCTTCATCTTCATGAGTCATAGTAGACCCTTCTGAAGGCTTAATGGGTGTTGAATTATTTTTACAGGGCATATTTTAGAACCCAATACTGATATCTATTCTACAATATTCCCTTGGAATCAATTCAAAATTATTCTTCAAACAAGACTTATGCAATTCGGAAAAAAAATACACACCTTTTTCTTGCTTTTGAGGAGCTCGATATTGAAATTAGATTATCTATGTGATTTCAGCACTTCAATATCTAAATTTTGGTACTGGCGTAGCCCTCTGAATTATCTTTCGAATGCCACAGGTCTAACCTGATTTGGATTCTCCAAGACAAAGTTGTGTCCAATCTCCCACAATGACCTAATTATGGACTAGTTCAGTAGAGAGAACTTGTACGACTTGCCACGTATCACTGTTTCATCCTTTGTCTCTAAACTTGATAGCCAAGAAACTACAGTCTGTGTACTTGTAACCAATTTTTACGGCACTCCATTCCGATGCCGAGAGAGAGAGTTATTGAACTTTTCCCACGATCACCTCTTTGAGATGAAATTTAGGAGCCTGAACAAGCACTACCTTCCACAGATCATATCTCCAAAACTATTGCGAACCAAGCTCTGAAATTTTTTGACGATATTCCTCAAGATTTCAGCTTCGTACCATACGAATTTCAGATTCTGAACCTTCGTATAAAAAACTTTATAGCGCAAATTCCACGATGACCTGTTTAGGAGCCTGAAAAAAGACCTAACTTCCACAGATCATATATCCGAAAATTTTGCGAACCAAGCTCTGAAATTTTTAGAAAATCTTCCTCAGGATTTCAGCTTCACACCCTAAAAATTTCAGCTTCTGAAACTTCGTAGAAAAAAGGTTATAGCGAAAATGCCACGATGACCTGTTTGGAGCAGCGAAACCCTAGAATCCAAACCTCTGATACCAAATGTTGTGTAACCAGCTCCAAAAATAGAAGAAAAGAGATATCAACGCCTTAGAAATAAGCCACTTTGAGGGGGCAACCTCCAATACATTACATAAATGAAAAATTCTTGGATGATCCAATTTACAAAACCTCCTTTCTATATATAGGAGTCCATGGGGCCATAATGTAATCCTAGTGGGCCACAATGTAATCCTAGCCGACCTAACAATAATAATTCAAGGGCACAATAATAATAAAATGGGGGTTACAAGGGTACAATAATAACAATAAGGGGGTTACACTAACAAAAATAAGGGACTATACTAGTAATATAGGGACCTAACATTGGCTCACATGTTTACATTCATGTGACGAAGGATGCCAGAAAAAAGTTGGAGCCAACCGCAGAGGTTGGGATATTTTTGGGGTACACAAAAACACCCCACAACTATCGTGTGTATTTTCCAGACAGTCGGAAGACTGTTGTGCGATGGAATATCAAATTTCATGAGGAGAAATCCATGAAGTGTTCGCTTGAGAGGGAGCTACACTTTCATGCAGATGAGGAGCTATTAGTTCCTAAGGATGAGCCTCAGGATTTGGATCAGCCACAAGAGGAGGTTCATAGAGTGGAAGAAACCACTCATGCAGCGCCAAACATTAGAGGGCGGAAGCGCACTACAAAAGCTGAGCAACTAAATCTTGATGCAGAGAAGATTATAGGAGCACCTACATCACAGCGCAGACAGAGACAGTCACCTAACTGATATACTGGATACATGGCTCTGATGAGCAAGTGTATCGTGACAGAGCCATCCTCTTTTGAGGAATCTATGGAGGACCCTACATGGGTAGATGTCATGGTGGAAGAGTATGATTCGATTTTCAGAAACAGTGGATGGGAGATTGTCCCAAGGCTAGAAGGGAAATAAGTGGTAGGTTCGAGATGGATCTACAAAGTGAAGCAAGCTACTGACGGGAGCGTTGAGAAGTACAAGGCAAGATTTGTTGCCCAGGGCTTCTTACATATTGAGGGGATCGACTATGAAGAAACATTTGCACCTGTCGCAAGGTATTCTTCCATACGGAGCATCCTTGCTCTCTCAGCGCAGATGGGTTGGCACATTCATCATATGGATGTGAAGACTGTGTTCCTCAACGGATTCATTGAGGAGGAGGTGTACATAGAGCAGCCAAAAGGTTTCAAAATATTCAGCAGCGAGTTGCATGTGTGCAGGCTCAAAAGAGCATTGTATGGGCTGAAACAAGCACCTCGTGCTTGGTACACACGGATCGACAGTTATTTTACCGGACTTGGTTTTACCAAGAGTGAGGCGGATCCCAACCTGTACCAGATTGTGGTTGAGGGTAAGTTGCTGATCATTGTACTTTATGTAGATGATTTGATATTGACCAGTGATGAACAGTTGATACTCTCATGGAAGGCTGATCTTTCAAAAGAGTTTGAGATGAAGGACTTGGGCTTCCTTCATTATTTCCTAGGATTGGAAATTTGGCAGCGCAGTGATGGATTGTTTGTGTCTCAAGGCAAGTATGCCCAGGAGATACTGGAGAAGTTCAACATGCAAGGATGCAAGCCTATCGACACTCCTCTTCCTGGTGGTTGGAGGAAAGAGGATGCTACATCGGCATATCTAGTGGATGCCACTGTTTATCGATAGTTGGTTGGTTCGCTCATGTATCTAGTCAATACACGACCAGACATATGCTATGCTGTTAACCAGCTTTCACAAGCTATGGTTAAGCCTACCAAGCTCTTTTGGAAGGCGGGGAAGCATGTATTGAGATATCTCAGAGGCACATCGGGATATGGACTTTGGTACAGACAGTCGGATGAGTTGAGGCTGCATGGCTTCACAGATGCAGATTGGGCAGGGAGCCCAACGTACATAAAGAGCACATCTGGAGGGATTTTCAATATCGAGTCTATAGTAGTTTCTTGGTACAGCAGGAAATAGAGATCTATGGCACTCAGTTCAGCGGAGGCCGAGTACATGGCAGCAAGTTTGGCTGCATGCGAGGCTATATGGATGAGGAAGATCCTGGTCAGGTTGTTCGGTTCACACTTAGATCCTATTGTGATATATTGTGATAATCAGAGTTGCATCAAACTCTCGGTTAATCCGGTATTTCATGATAGATATAAACACATTGATATTTGGTACCATCATATCAGAGATTGTGTGCAACGGAAGATCATGTTACTTTCTTACATTCCTACGGAGGATCGGGATGCTAATATCTTGACGAAGGCGCTCACCAGGAGCAAATTCGAATACCACAGAGCAGGATAGGGGTGGAAGATAATCCTTATCTTGTTGAGAGGGAGTGTTGAGATTGCAACAAGATGATGAGCTTAGTGAAAAGAGTCGCCTTCACTAAGTGGGCCCGCAGGCTATTTTTGGCGCAAGTCTATTTTTAGACTATGTCTATTTTTAGACATGTAGATCATATTCTATGAGTTGCAGGATGCTATTTGTGGATGGTTGGTCAAGTTGGAAAAATAGATGGACTTCTATTTTTAGACATATTGGGCGGAATCTATTTTTAGATTGCCAGTCTAAAAATAGATATGTCGAATATTGTTAGCTCTTAATAATATTTGGACTCTAAACATTATCTTATTCTCTTGGAGCACTTCAGTTAAGTGCACAGATGTGGCACAAGAGCTGACAGAAGGAATTACGCTATTCCTGAGGCTTAAGTGGATCTATTTCATGGAGATTTCAGTTAGAACTCATGTGACAGAGTTTGGTGGAGTTGTAGAAGTAGTTGGTGGAGTTGTGTTCAGTTTAACTCAGTTAGACATAGTTGAGCTAGTTGTATCTAGTCTAACTGATCGATATACTAGTGAGAGTGGTGTGAATTAATTATTAATTAATTCACTAATTATTAACTCATTAATCAACTGAAGAATACATCAGTTAACTACAGTGCATGGACAGTTCCAGTGGAGACCAGTGGAGAGGTAGGTGAAAGAGCAAGTGTGACTATCAGTTGTGACTATAGTGATGCATTGATTGCATCCAACACTCAGTGGAGACGCCAATGAGGATTGCATAGTGCAAGCCAGGTGGATTCGAGTTCATTCAGAGCCATTCTTCAGCAGGGATTGTGCAGTAGAGGCAGGCTAGCAGGTGGCAGAGATCGGTGCATGGATTTTGCTAGATCAGACCTGATTAGTGTGTAGCAATTAGAGATACTGAGAGCTTGTGATAAGCTTTGTATTATGATTGTTACATGCTCTCTATGACATATATTATATACAGATAGTTGCGGTTTTTAGCTTCATGCTTTCCCGTTAAAACACTGTGTTCATATGTGTAAATTTTTATGGTTTCAATGTGTGCATGCAATTGATTTAATTTCCGCATGTGATGATCAATGAGTGGAATAGATTCTGTATTGTGCATGAAGTCAAATAGTGTGTGATCAGGAGAATCTTAGACATATAACATATCAGTTATATAATTTCTATAGGTTATATTAAAGGAGAAGGAATTTTTAGAATTTCTTGATGGATCATGTCAACCGAAGTTATTCTTTGATGGCACCTCAAAATCAAACCCTGGTGCAACCGGAGTAGGTGGTCTCATTATGTACCAACATGGAAATCACATTGCCTCATTTGAATGGGGATTGGGGCAGATGAAAAACAACAAGGCAGAAGAATATGCCTTGATGCAAGGGCTACAATTAATCAAGAAGCTCAAAATAAAAAATGTTATGGTCTTCGGAGATTCCTCCATTGTTATCCAACTGATGTTGAATTCCTCAACATCCTCCAACATCGACCTCAACAGACTCATAATAAGGAATCGCAACCCGGCTCAAGACATCAGGGATCTCTCATTCTATCACATCCTCAGAGAATATAATAAAAAATCAGACTCTTTGGCTAGCTTAGGCTGCTCCAAACCCATTGGTAAACTACTCTCGCAAGGAATCATGCTCCTCACCCCTATCCCTTGATCCTCCCCATGCATCTCCTCGCCATGATGGTTTTCTTCTGCATTTGTGCCTCCTCGAATTTATCCCTGCACCTCTGCCATGCCCATATCTCCTTCGTCTCCTATCCCATTATCCTGTCTCCCTTCCCTCTCTGTATTCTCCCCTTCCTTAGTGCGCTACCTGCCTCTCCCTCCTCTATTTATTTACCTCCCCTCTCAATTGCTGCTCACATTCTCCTCTCTCCCCTTGGTCCAGCATCTTGCTCCACCTTTCGAGCTGCCCCTCAACGATCTCTCCCCTCCCTTCTCGGAGCTCCTGTGTCTTTTGCTAGATCATCTCTTTATCCGCATTGCAGAGATCATCCCTCCCGAATTCTATAGACCCCTTCTCATCTGACCTCCCCTCTGCCTTTCCCCTGTCCCTCCCCTCCCCTTGCTCACTCTGCTTCATTTTTCTCTTCTTGTCTTCCAGCCATCATGAAAAGCGAAGAGTTCCTCCACTACTCTGATATGGAAGCAGAAATGGAGCTGATCAAGGCGTAGCTCAAGATCAATCAGGAGAAGCACACTGTCGATGTCAAATTCCTCCGCTATCAGGCTCAATCCTTCTCAGAACATCTAAGAGGTGTCAAAAATCGCTGCACACACATTGAAGAAGCTCTGAAAATCCTTTGCTATATGATGGAAAAAAGAGAAACCCTAAGCACTAGCTCCAGCAATGCAAACAACACTAATCCAAACAACAACCTCGGTACTTCGGACAACTCCAACGGGTAGCATAACAACAGGAACTAACTCCTCAGCACCATAGCATGTTCATGGACCTCCATACTTTTATGTTTTATGTATTTTAAACTTACCGTCATGTTGTTTCATTTTGTCAGAATCTACAAGAAATCAGGTTTAAAATTTAGTAGCAATAGACATTATCCAGGAGTTTGGGTTTTTGTCTCAACACCCCTCCTTGGTATCTCTCTATGTAACCCGGATGTAATGGAGCCCTCGCTCCCCACCTTTTTTGAATATAATCAACAACTGACTTTGTCAAAAAAAGATAGCATACATCCTTTACAAAAAAAAATAAAGAAAATGATTTGATGGGGACAACCCACTCCTAGACAGGGTCAGGGATTGTTTCTAAATATACTTAAATGAGGTAATGAAATTCTCTAAGTTCAAAGTTTCTCCATTATATATTTGGCACCAGGAAATCATAATAAATCAATATATATATATAAATCTCTCATAACACTCTCCCCCAACATCTAATATTCGCTACGAGGTACTTGTGGATGCGAGAAGATTTCTCCACTATGGTGTTAAAGTTAAAATATCATAAAGTATTAGACAATTCATTTCCAATACCTCTTTAACTTCTAATCATCGAACTCTGATACATGATATTTTGGGAAAATCAGGAGAAAACATCTTATATGTCATCGGTGTCGGAAAAACAAAGAGAACACATTTTAATTGGATGGGGAAACTCTAGTTTCTGATTTGTGATATAGAAGGAAACAAGCAAGGTTACAACTGTTCTTTTGGGATAGATTTTGTTATGTAACCAACTCCAAAAATAGAAGAAATGAGATATCAATGCCTTAGCAATAAGCCACTTCGAGGGGGCAACCTCCAATACATTACATGAATGATCAATTCTTGGATGATACAATTCACAAAACCTCCTTTCTATATATAGGAGTCCATGGGGCCATAATATAATCCTAGTGGGCCACGATGTAATCCTAGCCGACCTAACAATAATAATTTAAGGGCACAATAATAACAAAATGGGGGTTACAAGGGTACAATAATAACAATAAGGGGTTTACACTAACAATAATAAGGGCTATACTAGTGATATAGGGACCTAACATGCCCCTCTCCTTCAAAAAAGTGTTGTCCTCAACACTTGAGTAGCTCCGGGTGCTTCTGTATAAAATTCTCATCCTCCCATGCAGAATCTTCAGTGGGTAAGTTCTTCCACTTGATGAGATACTCTGAAATTGATCGATTCCGTAGTTGTCGAGTTCTTTTTTCCATGACTGCTTCAGGTTCCAATATGATTTTCCCTTCCCCATAAAGTTCTGGCAATACTGTTTGAACTGGAAGATTTTCACCTATAACCTTCTTTAAGCATGAAACATGGAAAACTGGATGTACTCGCGAAGAAGCAGGAAGCTCCAATTTGTATGCCATAGTACCAATCTTTTGCAACACCTTGTAAGGACCATACTACTTTGGCGATAATTTATTATCCTTCTTTGCTTGCTTGAGGGACATTTGTTTGTATGGTTGTAGCCGTAAAAATACCCAATCTCCTACATCAAAAATTCTCTCGCTACGATGTTGATCTGCCTGTTGTTTCATTCGATTTTGTGCCAAATTCAGGTTATCCTTTAAGAGTTGGAGAACTTCTTGATGATGCTCGATGTGATCTTCCACTGCTTGAACCTTCGAATTTTCCCTTAAAGATGATGTGATGGATGGTGGATGATATCCATAAAGTGCCATAAATGGGGTCATTTTTGCTGCGGTATGGAAGGAAGGTGTTATACCACCATTCAGCAAGAGGTAACCACTTGACCCATTGTGTTTGTTTATCGATACAAAACAACGAAGATATCCTTCCAAACATTTATTTACTATCTCGGGCTTTGACCATCGGATTGAGGATGATAAGATGAGCTATGAGCTAATCGAGTACCCAAACAAGAAAATAACTCCGTCCAAAAAATTTCTAGTAAAAATGGGATCTCTGTCGCTCACAATAACCCTTGGGCTTCCATGTAGCTTTTGAATTCTCGTCCATAAATGTAGTAGCAACTCGTACTTGCTTTAAATGGATGAGATAATGCACAAAAGTGTGCATACTTGGTAAGTCTATCAACTACCACCATGATGACACTCTTTCCTTCGGACTTAGGTAAACCCTGTGATAAAATCCATTGAAATCTCCTCCCAACGTTGACTTGGAATGGATAAAGGTTGTAGAAGTCCCGGGGTCTTAATTGTTTCCACTTTATTCTCGCCGGCAAACCAAACATTCCGCCACAAACTTTCGAATATCAGATTTAAGGCCATCCCAAAAAAAATTCTTTCTTCACCCCGTGGTAAGTTTTTTAAAAAATCCCGAGTGTCCTCCTAAAGGAGAAGTGTGCAATTCCGTAAGAATCTTTTTTTTAGTTGGGAATTCTTACAAAGATATAAGCGATCTTTGTACCATAAGGAATCATTTTTTCCAACTAAATGTATCGGATGTACTAGGATCTTGCTCGCAACTTTTGAATGAGTATCCATACATCTTTGTCCTTCTTCCATTCATCTCTTGCTTCAGCTTATCCAATCTGGTTGGATAATAGAAATGGCACAAAGCAATGCTTCCACCTCTTCATTCTTTCTTGAGAGTGCATCCGCAACAACATTCAGCTTTCCTTTTTTTGTAGATTATTTCAAAGTCATAACCCAACATCTTTGTGACCCATTTTTGTTGTTCTTTCCGACGATAGTCTTTGTTCCAAAAAGTGTTTAAGACTATCATGATCGCTTTTTACCTTGAAGTGTCTTCCCATTAGGTAAGTTCGCCATTTCTTTAGTGCATGTAGTATTGCTAACATTTCCTTCTCATAAATAGGTTTCGTAAATACTTTCCTTTGATTGGACAACTTTCAAAAGCAATGGGTCTTCCTTCCCCGCATTAAAACCGCACCAATTCCATTTCCCGAGGCATCACATTCCACAATAAAGGTTTTTGTAAAGTCCGGTGTAGCTAAGACCGGTGCTAGGCACATTTCCTCTTTAAGACGTTCAAAGGCCTTAGTTGCTTCAGGAGTCCATGAAAATGCATCTTTCTTCAATAATGTTGTTAGAGGTGTCTGCTATTCTCCCATAATTCTTAACAAACTTGCGATAATACCCTCGTTAACCCGAGAAATCCTCGCAATCGCTTTATGGTTGTGGGAACTTTCCATTCCTTAATGGCTTTAATTTTGTTAGGGTCCACTTTAACACCCTCGTGAGATACAATATGACCCGGATATTCCACCTCTTGTACTCCAAAGAAACATTTGGACTTTTTTTGCATATAATTGTTTCTCCCTGCAATAGTTTGAGCACCCTCGTCAACATGTTCAACATGATCCTTCCAAGACCTGCTCTGTAGATTAGTATATCATCAAAAAAATACTAGCACAAATTTTTCTAAGGAAGGGTTTGAAAATGGAATTCATCAACCCTTGAAATGTAGAAGGTGCATTGGTAAGGCCAAAAGGCATGACCAAAAATTCATAATGACCCTCATGAGTTCGAAATGCTCGTTTTTTGGAATATCTTCGGTCTTCATTCTAATTTGATGATATCCCGAACGAAGATCCAACTTGGTAAAATAAATTGCTCCATGTAATTCATCCAATAATTCATCAATCACAGGGAATGGGAAATTTGTCTTTAATGGTGAGCTTATTGAGCTCCCTATAATCCGGACACATTCGCCATGATCCATCCTTCTTGTGTACCAATACTACAGGGAGCGAGAGAAAGAACTTTGACCGGGTTGAATTATACCCGCCTCTAACATTTCCGCAATCATACGTTCAATTTCGCTCTTTTTGGAAGTAAGGATATCTATAAGGCATGATGTTTGGAGGAACACTTCCTGGAATCAAATGAATAGCATGATCATGATCACGAATAGGTGGGAGTCCTTTGGGAGTTTCAAACACCTTGGAATGATTGTCCAAGACTTGTTGGAGATCTGCGAGAAATAGATGATTTTGATGTTGGAACTTCTAGTGAGCATAATTGTGCAATTACGCCTCGTTGTTCTTTCTTTAGAAGCTTTGTCATGACATTAGAGCTTATTATCCTTCCCCGGCTTCCCCTGCGATACCCCGTAATTCGACTTCCTTTCCTTCGAAAAAAAATTTCAAGAAAAGTTCTTGAAAATTAAAAGCTACCGTCCCCAAAGATTGTAACCATTGTACTCCTAGTACAACATCAGCACCTCCCATAGGAATGGCAAGCATTGGACTAATCAATACATATTCCCCCCATGGTTAGCTTGATATTATGGCATTTTCCGGAGCAATTTATAGTTCCTCCATTTGCAACCATCACTTGACATTCTAGTGCTTGGGTATAGGAAACAATTTAATTCCTTGGCTACCTTATAATGAATAAAATTATGGGTGCTACCCGAATCAATCAACACTATTACCCTTTTCTTCTTTATATGTCCTTCTATCTTGAGAGTTTGAGGAGTGGTAATTCCTTCAGCAGCATTACATGATATGGTCGGATTCATTTCTTCTTCTTCTAGGGGTGGTTCCTGGTGTAGATCCTCTTCTTGTTCATTTTCTTCTTCTTCTTCACAATCTATGTAAAATAATTTCTTCTCAAAGACACTTATGACCTTTAGTGTATTTGCTATCACAACTATAGCAAAGCCCTTTTGCTCTTTTTTTCTTCCAATTGTTGTGGTGTCAACCTTGTAGGTTGTGGAAATCTAGGCGTAGCAACACTTCCTTCTTTATAGAATTGAGTGGTAGGCTTCCCTTGTCGCCATAATTTTACATTCAACTTTTCTTGCCAACCTCGAATGCCTTCTCCAATGAATCGGGTTCCAAAACGCGAACTTCATGTTGGATGTTATCCTTTAAAGTGCCTAGGAAGAGATCAATCCCTGTGTTCCTCTCGTAAGATCAGTTACCCTTATATTCAATTTTTTGGAAGTCCTCAATGTGTTGCCCCACTAAACCCTTTTGTTTGAGATTTATCAATTGGGTAAAGAAGGTGTTGCTCTTTGTATCCTCATAATGTGCTATCATTTCCTCCGTAAAAATTGACCAAGTGACAATTTTTTTTACGGGAGCAAAGCCATTGATACCATACAAATGTATTTTGTTCTAAATGTAAAGTTGCAATGCGTACCTTTTGTGTGTTTTGTACGTTATGGAGATCAAAATATTGCTCCATCCGTAGTATCCATGTTACGGGATCCTTTCCATCAAACTTCCTCATATCCATTTTTGGAATATGGTGGTTCTTCCTACCAACATTCGAGTTTATGAAATCATGATTAACATTTATTTTGTTCTCATCAGGGAGGTTCTTCTCCTATATTTCCACCATTAGGAATCATTTCTGGTTTTAAGCTTGTCATCAAGCCTTCCATGTATGCTTTTAGATCACTCTTCATGTTTTCCATGTTGTCTTTTATGTCATCCATCTTAGCTTCCATGCCCACTTCCATGCCATCCATATTAGCTTCCAAACCAATCATCTTAGCTTCCACGCCTTTCTTCAAACCATCCATCTTAGTTTCCACGCCTTTCTTCAAAACTTCCATTTCATTTTTTTGTTGTTCTTTGCGAGAGCGAAATTTGCTCTTGTAATTTTGATATGTCATGTTGCCATTCTTCATCTTCATGAGTCATAGTAGAGCCTTCGAAGGCTTAATGGGTGTTGAATTCTTTTTTAGGGGCCATTTTAGAATCCAATATTGATATCTATTCTAAAATATTCCCTTGGAATCAATTCAACTTGATTCTTAAAACAAGACTTATGCAATTCGGAAAAAAAAATACACACATTTTACTATCTTTTAGTAGATCGATATTGAAATTGAATTATCTCTGTAATTGAAAATCTTTGATATCTGAAATTCAGCCCCTGTAGTAGCCCTCTGAAGCTTCTTTCAAATGCCACAGGTCTGACCTGATTTTGATTCTCCAAGACAAAGTTGTGTCCAATCTCCCACAATGACCTAATTATGGACTGGTTCAGTAGAGCGAACTTGTACGACTTGCCACGTGTCACTGTTTTGTCCTTTGTCTCTGAAATTGATAGCGAAGAAACTACAGGCCGTGTACTGGTGATCAATTTTGACGGCACTCCAATCCAATCTTCAGAGAGAGAGTTATTAAACTTTTCCCACGATCACCTCTTTGAGATGAAATTCAGAGCCTGGAAAAGCACTACCTTCCATAGATCATATCTCCAAAAATATTGCGAACCAAGCTCTGAAATTTTTTGACGAATTTCCTCAGGATTTCAGCTTCGTACCATATGAATTTCAGATTCTGAACCTTCGTAGAAACAGATTTATAGCGAAAAATTCCACGATGACCTGTTTAGGAGCTTGAAAAAAGACCTGACTTCCACAGATGATATCTCCGCAAATATTGCGAACCAAGGTCTGAACTTTTTAGACAAGCTTCCTCAGGATTTCGGCTTCGCACCCTAAAAATTTCAGCTTCTGAAACTTCGTAGAAAAAAAGTTATAGCGAAAATTCCACGATGACCTCGTTTGGAGCAGCGAAACCCTAGAATCCAAAGCTCGATACCAAATGTTATGTAACCAACTCCAAAAATAGAAGAAATGAGATATCAACGCCTTAGAAATAAGCCACTTCGAGGGGGCAACCTCCAATACATTACATGAATGATCAATTCTTGGATGATACAATTCACAAAACCTCCTTTCTATATATAGGAGTCCATGGGGCCATAATATAATCCTAGTGGGCCACAATGTA
Organism: Pinus albicaulis; assembly: GCA_034641835.2. Classification (NCBI taxonomy): domain Eukaryota; kingdom Viridiplantae; phylum Streptophyta; class Pinopsida; order Pinales; family Pinaceae; genus Pinus; species Pinus albicaulis. The sequence continues at coordinate 304,748,867 of CM076580.1, read as the reverse complement.
ATCCTAGCCGACCTAACAATAATAATTTAAGGGCAAAATAATAACAAAATGGGGGTTACAAGGGTACACTAATAACAATAAGGGGTTTACACTAACAATAATAAGGGCTATACTAGTGATATAGGGACCTAACAGATTTAAGCCTAAGGAGCTTATAAGAGGGTATGCTTTAAGGATATTCCTTCACTAAAGGTATAAGATCAATAAGTATATATCAAAGAAGGGGCTCCACACAAATTTTAATTTGGAAAGAAAGGGGGGATCGTTGGGCATAAAATTTCCCTAACTACAACCCCCCTCTCTCCCCTTCTTCTCTTTCTTTATCCCTTCCTTATTCCCATCTTCACAACACCCCCCTTCCCTCCCCCCCCCCCCGCACACACACACACACACACACACACACAGATATATATATATATATATATATATATATATATATTCCCTCTCTCTCTCACTCTCTTTGTCCCCCATCACTCCCTCTTTCTCTTTTCCTCTCTCTTTGTCTCTTTGTCCCCATCTCTCCCTCTCTCTCTCTATCCCCATCTCTCCCTCTCTCTCTCTCTCTCTCACAAAAAATATTTCCCCCCTCTCTCTTTATTTCCTTTAGCCTCACTATCCCACCCTAGCTCCCCCCCAACACCAACTCATCCATTTCCCATGTTAAATTTCCTAACTACAGGAATGTCTATAGGTTCCTAGCGGTAGGAATGTGCATTCATTTTTAGTGCTAGGAATGTGTGCACATGTTTAGTGGTAAAAGGGCATGCACGTTTTTAGCACCAAGAATGCACATCTGGTTTTTGAATTTCACCTTTTTTTGAGCGAGAAGCTCACAGGCCCAACGAGTTGGTTGATTTTGATACAAGTTTGGAATCAAAAGCCTCATGGTTTGAGTTGCAAATACTACAAAATATCAAATTTTTAGAAATTTTATATATATCTCTATTTTTGGTGTTATTTTTCTATAAGTGAAACAAATCCATTGTCGAAACATATACAATCAAATATAATTTTGTTTGACTTAACCATTTGAAAAATATATATATGATGCACTAGATGACATTAAGACCTACAATTTAGAAAATAAAACTAAAATGTTTACTTATATGTTAAGACCCTTTTAGGTTGCACTAACAAAATGCCACACACACACACACACATATATATAATAAAATTTTATAAATTAAAAAAAAAAAATATGCCCAAAAACAACTTATTCTCTAGAACTTTATGAATTTTTGTAACAAAATTCCATCATTCAAATACTCAAATTTTTTTGCATATATACATATATAATTAAAATTTATAAATTTTGAAAAAAAAATTGTGCCAAAGAACAACTTATTCTTTACAAATTCATGAAATTTTGTAACAAAATTCCATCCTTCAAGTACTCAAAATTTTTTCCTAATAAAAACATATCCATTATATTTAACATGAAAAATAATATACCCCTTGTACAAAAATTCAAAATTCATTTAGTTAAATATAATTTCTATATTATAAAATTTATACATATAAAAACTAATTTATTTTATTTCCTAATAAAAACATATCCATTATATTTATAGGATCCAGAGGTGCATCTGGAGGAATCCAGATGCACAATAGGATCCAGAGGTGCATCTGGAGGAATAGCTATAAGATGGAATAAAAATACATGACATCAACAATCAAGCTTAAAAAACCAACACTCGATAAAGTTCAAGCTACAAAATGTGAAAAGAGACATCATGATAACAATCTATTACATATATGGTCCAAACCACTATCGTGACAATGAAGTGTGCTGGAAATCTCTTCAGACTGACATGGAAGACAAACGCAACAACAATTTTCTCATTGGAGGTGATATGAATTTGGTTATGCATCCAAAGTAGAAAATAAGGGGCGTTTTCTCCCTTGGTCCTTCAAGAGATCATTTGGAGCGCATTATGAGAGACCACGATTTAGTGGGCATCGCTCCCAGGAACTACAACTTCACATGGAACAACCGCAGGCTTGGTCTAGGTAACATCATGGAAAGATTGGATCACTTTGTTGTGGTAGCCTCTCTTATCTCCCACTTAAACATAGCCACCTCCACTATCCTGCCATGCTCGGGCTCATACCACCACCCCGTCACTCTGTTCCTTGGAGAGAAATCTAACTTCAGGCCCCTCCTTTTCTGTTTCAACCTGCTTTGGTTTGATTTCCAAGATGTAAGAGAAATCGTTGAAGGCACATTGAAAACACAGATAATTGGATCTCTCTTGTACAGATGGGAGACGAAACTGAAACTCGTCTGCACAACTCTCAAAGACTGGGCTAAAGATCGCTACAGAGAACGAGAACTAGCCAAACAGGATACGAAGTGGAGGCTAGAAGAAATCCAAAGTGACATACAAAAGCATGGTATCACCAAGGAGAAGCAAGACCATGAAAAGGAATTGTATTGGGAAATGTACAATTCGAATATAAAGGAGGAAGAAAAATGAAGGATTAAAACCAGGAGCCTCTAGCACGAGGCTAGGGACAAGAATACCTCATTCTTCCACAAGAAATAAAAATTCAGAACTTCTAAAAACACCATCTCAGCCATAAAAGATGATGAGGGTAACACAATAAAAGAGCAAACTGATATCAAATTGGCAGCACATCATCATTACAAAATCCTCCTAACAAATAACATGGCGATTAAGGTATATGAATACCTTCTGTAGCACACACCAACCATGATCACCAAAGAAATCAATGCTACCTTAGCCAAGTCAATTGGTGAAGACAAGATTATCAAAGCAATATGGACTCTTCATCTAGACAAAGCCCTAGGGCCTGATGGATTTTCCATCATCTTCTATCGGACCTTCTAGCATATAATAAAAAAATACCTCATCAAAATGATCGATTGGAGCCAAAGGATAAATAAGATAGAAGGATTCACAAACTCGACCTATCTTGCCCTGATCACTTAAGAAGATCACCCTTCCACCTTCTCGAGATTTCGGCCAATATCCCTATGTAACTCTTCCTACAAAATCATCACTAAAATCCTTGCCACCTGAATGAAAACCTTTCTCCCCAGTCTTATCTCTTGAAATCAAGGAGGTTTCTTAGCCAATCGGAAAATCTCAGACTCCATTCTACTGGCTCAAGAAGATATTCACTCCAGTATGAGTAGAATGGAAATTTTTTTTTCTTAAGATGGACCTTACCATTGCCTTTGACAGGGTAAGGCACCCTTTTCTCTACTCTGTCCTAACGAAAATGGGCTTCAATGAAGAATTCATCTCTCTTATCCAGGCTTGCATTTATAACCCTTAGATCTCCCCCCTAGTTAATGGGAGGCTAGGCCCTTTTTTCCAATCTTCTAGAGGCCTCATGCAAGGATTCCTTCTATCCCCTTTCCTTTTCATCCTCATGACTGAATCCTTCAGCAGAGTACTGGACATCAATCACGTAGTGGGCTTAATCACAAGTATAAAATTCTGCAATGGGACCAGGAACATGAACCATTCCCAGTTCATTAATGATAAATTACTGATGGGAGGAGAAACTAGTATAGTAGCTAGAAGATTCAAAACCTTGCTCGACAGATTTATGCATTATTCAAGAGGCCAAATAATTTATCTAAAAATTTGCATATACTGATGGAATTCAACACAGAACACCATTCACATCATTTCCCAAATATTTGGGGTCCCATAAAAATGGAACTGGAATCATTTCAACTATCTCGGGATGCCTGTTAGCTGTTGTCCTCTGAAGAATGAGGTATGGTGTAACATTACCCTCAATAAGATGAAGAGGAACTGGGAGCCACTTGGCTCAATATGGCAGGGAACTTGATCCTAATAAAAAATTTTCTCGCTGCCCTGCCTTTATATCAATTCTCCCTTTTACAAGCCCTAATCAACATTCAAAATAAAATGGAGGCAATCCTTAGAGATTTTTTATGGCAAGGAGGCAAGTAAGAAAAAAGGAAGTTCAACTTGGTAAAATGGAGACAAGTCATTGATAAATAGGAGAATGGAGGTTTAGCCATTCGCATTCCTTGACTTCTGAATCTGGCTTTTGGAGGAAAAATCGTTTGGAGATTCATTATAGGAAAATAGTCATGGTGGAAGCAATTTTTGGAGCGGAAATACCTCTTAGCCCCAAGAAAGTGTACCCTAGATCAACCTATTCCCAACAGACCCTGCTCTCGCATTTTTCCTCTTTGCAAGAAATATATTCCCTTTCTCTGCGATCACACCTCCAAAGTTCCTCGGGGGTCAAAGCACTGATATATGGAAAGACAAGATAATGGGTAAGCCACCTCTTACAATTGGTTCGAGACTCCTTCGCATTCAACTCCATCTCAGGGGACTTGGCATTAACTCACTAAATCAAATCTCATGTTGGGAATAAAATAGTAACCACTGGGATGGGTGGCTACTCCAAAACCTCCCTCCTCATCTTCAAAATGACAGAACAATCCTTCCAAGCATGCTCAATGGTGCTACCCCTTTAGCAAGGGGCAAAGAAGACAACTTTAGAACGGATCCCATTGGATCCCCCTATTCCATCAAAGCAGGATATGAGATCCTCCTTGGTCAAACCTACCCCTCCCCTCTGTGGGCTGCCTAGAAGAAAGTATGGAAATTTGAGGCTCTTCCCAAAATAAAAACCTTCCCTTGGATCTTAGCAAAGGGGAAGATCCTGACTACTGATAATCTGAAAAAGAAAGGCATTTAGGGAGCCTCTAGATGCCCTTTATGCAATGTCGCTGAGGAATATATTCAACACCTTTTCGTCGTTTTCTCTTTCGCCCAAAACTACTAGAGCCATATCTCTTCCCCTCTTTCGATGGAGATAAAAAAAAATTCCACAATTTTATATTCTATAGCACAATGGAAAAAGAAATACCCCTGTGCAAAAAAGGGAAATAAAATCGTCAAAATAATTTGGGAAACTTTTCCTTATGTCCTCCTTTGGAACATATGGCTCATGAGGAACAAAGTCGTCTTCTGTGATCAAAAGCCATGTGTGAGAAAGGTGCAGAGTAAGAAATGGAGCCTAATTGTTGAGACCATTCTGGCCAATAACAATAGCTATTTCAACATAAATGACATGGAAGTTGAGGAAAGATAAATATTCAGATGCGTGCTTGATCACCTTCCAAGATATCACAAACCCACTGTAAGGCAGCCCATACATAATGAGCAGTGGAAGGTTAGATTAAAGGAGAAGGAATTTTTAGAATGGCTTGATGGATCATGTCAACCCAAGTTATTCTTTGATGGCGCCTCAAAATCAAACCCTGGTGCAACAGGAGCAGGTGGTCTCATTATGGACCAACATGGCAATCACATTGCCTCCTTTGAATGGGGATTGGGGCAAATGAAAAACAACAAGGTAGAAGAATATGCCTTGATGCAAGGGCTACAATTAATCAAGAAGCTCAAAATAAAAAAAATTATGGTCCTTGGAGATTCCTCCATTGTTATCAAACTGATGTTGAATTCCTCAACATCCCACAACATCGACCTCAACAGACTCATAATCAGGAATCACAACCCGACTCAAGACATCAGGGATCTCTCATTCTATCACATCCTCAGAGAATATAATAAAAAAACGGACTCTTTGGCTAGCTTAGGCTACTCCAAACCTACTGGTCAACTACTCTCCTAAGGAATCATGCTCCTCACCCCTATCCCTTGATCCTCCCCATGCATATCCTCGTCATGATGTTTTTCTTCTGCATTTGTGCCTCCTCGAATTTATCCCTGCACGTCTGCCATGCCCATATCTCCTTCATCTCCTATCCCGTTATCCCGTCTCCCTTCCCTCTCTATATTCTCCCCTTCCTTAGTGCGCTACCTGCCTCTCCCTCCTCTATTTATTTACCTCCCCTCTCAATTGCTGCTCACATTCTCCTCTCTCCCCTTGGTGCAGCATCTTGGTCCACCTTTCAAGCTACCCCTAGACACTCTCTCCCCTCCCTTCTCAGAGCTCCTATGTCTTTTGCTAGATTTTCTCTTTATCTGCATTGCAGAGATTGTCCCTCCCGACTTCTACAGACCCCTTTTCATTTGACATCCCCTCTGCCTTTCCCCTGTCCCTCCCCTCCCCTCGCTCACTCTGCTTCATTTTTCTCCTCTTTCCTTCCAACCATCATGAAAAGCGAATAATTCCTCCACTAATCTGATATGAAAGCAGAAAAGGAGTTGATCAAGGCGTAGCTCAAGATCACTCAGGAGAAGCACACTGTCGATGTCAACTTCCTCTGCTATTAGGGTCAATCCTTCTCAAAACATCTAAGAGGTGTCAACAACTGCTGCACACACATTGAAGAAGCTCTGGAAATACTTCGCTATATGATGGAAAAAAGAGCAACCCTAAGCACGAGATCCAGCAATGAAAACAACACTAATCCAAACAACAACCTCGGTACTCCGGACAACTCCAACGGGCAGCATAACAACAGGAACTAACTCCTTAGCACCATAGCATGTTCATGGACTGCCATAATTTTATGTTTTATGTATTTTAAATGTACCATTATGTTGTTTCATTTTGTCAGAATCTACAAGAAATCAGGTTTAAAATGTAGTAGCAATAGACATTATCCAGGAGGTTTGGTTTTTGTCTCAATACCCCTCCTTGGTATCTCTCTATGTAACTCGGATGTAATGGAGCCCTCGCTCCCCACCTTTTTTGGAATATAATCAACAATCGAATTTGTCAAAAAAAGATAGCATACACCCTTTACCAAAAAATAAAGAAAATGATCTGATGGGGACGACCCACTCCTAGACAGGGTTAGGGATTGTTTCTAAATATACTTAAATTAGGTAATGAAATTATCTAAGTTCAAATTTTCTCCATTATAGATTTGGCACCAGGAAATCATAATAAATCAATATATATGTATATGTATATATATATATATATATATATATATATATATATATATATATATATATATATATATCATAATACTCTCCCCCAACATCTAATATTTGCTACGAGGTACTTGTGGATGCGAGAAGATTTCTCCACTATGGTGTTAAAGTTAAAATATCATAAAGTATTAGACAATTCATTGTCAATACCTCTTTAACTTCTGATCATCGAACTCTGATACAGGGTATTTTGGGAAAATCAGGAGAAAACATCTTATATGTCATCGGTGTCTGAAAAACAAAGAGAACACATTTTAATTGGATGGGGAAAATGTAGTTTCTGATTTGTGATATAGAAGGAAACAAGCAAGGTTACAACTGTTCTTTTGGGATAGATTTAAGCCTAAGGAGCTTAGAAGAGGGTATTATTTAAGGATATTCCTTCACTGAAGGTATAAGATTAATAAGTATATATCAAAGGAGGGGCTCCACACAAATTTTAATTTGGAAAAAAAGGGGGGATCGTTGGGCACAAAATTTCCCTAACTACAGCCCCCCTCTCTCCCCTTCTTCTCTTTCTTTATCCCTTCCTTATTCCCATCTTCACAACACCCCCCTTCCCCCCTCCCCCCCCCAACACACACACACACACACACACACACATATATATTCCCTCTCTCCCTCACTATCTTTGTCCCCCATCACTCCCTCTTTCTCTTTTCCTCCCTCTTTCTCTCTTTGTCCCCATCTCTCCCTCTCTCTCTCTCTCTCACAAAAAATACTTCTCCCCTCTCTCTTTATTTCCTTTAGCCTCACTATCCCACCCTATCTCCCCCCCCACACCAACTCATCCATTTCCCATGTTAAATTTCCTAACTATAGGAATGTCTATAGGTTCCTAGCAGTAGGAATGTGCATTCATTTTTAGCGCTAGGAATGTGTGCACATGTTTAGTGGTAAACGGGCATGCACGTTTTTAGCACCAAGAATGCACATCTAGTTTTTGAATTTCACCTTTTTTTGAGCAAGAAGCTTACAGGCCCAACGAGTTGGTTGATTATGATACAAGTTTGGAATCACAGGTAGATTTAGAAGTGTCCTTAGACACATAACTTTATTGATCATGGAAAAAGATTACATAACAAATTACAAGAGTTTACAAATGTAAACTCTCACTACAATGAAATTAGGAAACTAACCTATTTATAGGCTCTATGTTCAAACTTAATTTTGTTATGGATCACTTGGAAATCCAACAAGTGTCCATTTACAATAAATGACCTTCTAACCATCCTACTAACTTTATTCCTATTTTAGAGCCTAGGAAACGACTCTATTCTAGATTCCTATTTTTACTAACAAAATACTATTTCTAAGTATCTCTAATATTTATTAAATATTCTAATTTTATAAATATATTTATCCTAACTTTACATTATTTAATTTATGTAATTTTGGATTTATAATTGGCTTATGAAAGAGGCTAACATTCCCCCCTTCAAGGATAAATCCAAAATAAGAACGAGGAACTATCTTCCAAGTTCTCAAATTGATGTTGAAAAAATCTTCAATCTCAAGAGACCATGAGTCAGCTATATGTCTGATTCGTCTCTGAATGTTTCTTGACAACTACATCATGTGCCAAGTTGCAAAAATGATCCATCTATCCTTTGCATGAAATCAACATCAAAATTTTGTTCAAATCCCACTAGCTGATGATGTCAAAAAACAACTCACTATTGTTTTTGTTGTGCTGAAAACTATTCACTGCTTCTTTGCTGTCGACTACCCACTCGAAAATTTGTTGATGCCCACTGGCTATTGAAGATGCCCACTAACTGCTTTTGCTGGTTTTTTCGAGACTTTCAATCTGACAACCACTGTCAATTTCATTGACATTTTCCCCCCATTGTCAGCTGAAAGGAGAGACACTTCTCTAGAAAGTTTCCTGAACTCCCGCCCTTTAGGTGTAGGAATTTTACACTGGTGTACTCCCCTGTTCAACTGCATGAGAGTACCATCATATTTTCACTGTTGGTTGCACTATGTGTGATTGTATGCGATTGTAGAACTGAGACAATCGTTTGACTGTGGATGACCATTTCTAAGGGTCGATCCATTCATAATGTATCTTCAATCTGGTTGATTTTTGTTGGTTGTGACATTTTTCTGAGGAATTATTGGGCTTGCCACAATGGCGATAAGGATGGAGATCAAAACACTGATCATCCATATGACCAGTTCTTTGACAATGAGAAAATTTCGGTTTGACTTCAACTTCAGGTTGCTCGCAATTCTGTTTGTTTGACAATGGTGACAAGGATGGAGATCAAAACACTGATCGTCCATATGACCGGTTCTTTGACAATGAGAACATTTCGGTTTGACTTCAACTTCAGGTTGCTTGCAATTTTGTTTGTTTGCAACTTTGGGTTGCGTGCATTGCTGGTTGTCTGCAACTTTCTCAAAACTTGCTGAGGTGAGTTGTGCAAGAAATCTTGTACTGAAGAACTTAATTGGCATGGAATAATCTGGAATATGTAAGTTGGTGTCATCAGTGACATATCGTAAGCCTTGTTGATTCTTTTTATGTTGAATTTCTTCCCATGGTTTGATGATGGGCTTAGAAGAAATTGGAACTGGAACAACTTCGACACTTGAAGTTGTTGGCATGAATGAATTATCATCTAGATGGTTCAAAAACTTGAAAGTATCACACTTTTCTTGCAATTCAATCCTTTGAAGTTGCGATTCAAGTTGAAGAAATTCAATGGTTTCTTTTGTTTGTTGTAGATGTCGTGAAAGATCAGCAAGGGTTTCTTTGCTGACTTGCACCATGTCTTCATCACTGGAGATGATCAAACTGTGAAGAATGTTTAACAACTGAATATGTTGCGCCATTTGAACTTGCTCACTTGAAATCAGGCTCTCTTGTCGGAGATGTCGTGCTTTGAACTGTTTCACTTGATTTTGGTACTTTAATGACAAGCTCGCTTGCTATGTGACTTGAATGGCACGCTCACTTGATTGGTTGCTGATTGCGCGTGCTTGAAACACTTGCTAGAATTGTATAATTTTCTTGCTTAAACTCTGGAATTCACGCTCGCTTGATGATGATCGCGTTTGCTTGAATGCTCACTTGACTTACTTGATGACTTCACGCTCACTTGAATGAATAGCCATGCTTGCTTGATGTCGATCTCAACTTGCTTGATTGTTTGAACTTGTTTGGTTGCTTTGATGGTTGCTGCAATGAACTTCACTCTGGCTCGCTTGATGTCGATCTCAACTTGCTTGATTGTTTGAACTTGTTTGGTTGCTTTGATGGTTGCTGCAATGAAATTCACTCTGGCTCGCTTGATGGTTTGATCTTTGTACTGATTTGATGCAAATTTCTTGAATGAATACTCACGCTCGTTTGTAGGAGATGTGAACTTGTTGCTTGTTTTTTTTAGAGGTAAAAACTCGTGCACTTCACTTGATTTTGCTTAAAGAAAGGGTGTCGAACACTGTCGAAAATGCACCCAAGAAAGCTTACAATGTTTTTAATGATTCACTTAAAACAATGAATTCACTTGTCCTCTTAAAAATTCATTAACAATGAATTTTTACTAATTCACTTAAATCAATGAATTTGATTACAAGTTCTTAAATGGATTTGCAAGAACGCTGATGTAGACTTTGCTTTGAAAACGCTGGAGTTTATAGATTCATGAACTTGATTGTATTGAGTGAATTTGCTTGTTGATGTAAAATTTTGATGTTGAAAACTTTGATTATTTGTTGTAGTGATGCAAAAGCATGTGTTGAGCTTAATTTTCCTGCCTTGTAGCTATTTTGTTACATGTGTTGTGCTTGCTGATATTGAACTTTATGTATGTGATATTAAATGAAATTATGGATGTGTCACAACTAGACACAAATCAAAAACAACAACATGAAGCCATAAAAACATGCACCATCACAAACACATGGTGTACCTAAGATCCCCTTATTCAATTTCGGGCGGATCTAGGACACTTGAAAACCACAAATAATATGTCTTTATTGAGTATGGAGGTCATCGACCTTTCATCTTTTACAACATCGACATTGAAGCTTTCTCAAACAATGAGAATCTCACGCTCGCAAATTATGGAAACAAATGTCTTCAAAAATCCGACTCAACCTAAACACTTATCCCTCCAAAATTACAATAAACATTTTATATCTCCAAATACAAATAGAAACACACCTTATCTCTCCAAAAAAGAAGGCATCACCCTTATTACAAAATCAATTACAATCTTCACCCTTGTGACTCCCCTCACAAAAATATTTTTTCCACTCCTTATCTCTCCCCCATCAATATTTAAAAAGCCTTTATAATCATGCTTTTACATAATTTCTCTTTTTCAAATTGATTTAAAAACATGTATGAAGTCACTTTTTTTTTTTTTTAAAGAATGGTTGTTTCAGATTTAAAGCACACTTAAATCACACTTAAAGAACACTTTTTTTGGATTATGTAAAGCACACCTTAAAAAATTTGTGGGAATGTCAAAAGTCATGTAGTCATTTGCAGGCTTCAAATCTGCAGTAGTGGAAGCCAGATCTCAATTTCTCAATCTTCTCTTTGCTCAACAATCGTAAGTTGAATATTCAAGCCATTTCTGTGAGAAATCAATTTCTCTGAAAAATTCTCCCCGAGTTTCGAAAACCTAACCTGTGTCTGCAATGTCTGGGAGTGGAAATGTCGGTGTTGTGGTCTTACTGGAATGTGGGAGCAACGATTCGAAGAAAACCTCGTCATATGCTATGAAAGTTACCTTGGCCCAGATGCTCCGAGGCTGTGTGATTGTCAATGTGAATAATCCTAGGTAGGCCTGAATCGATGTTCGAGAGGATGTGCAAAGGATTCAATGGGAGCTTCTAGAGATTGAGATATCAAACTGGATGCAGATTTTAAAAGTGGCAGTGAGTGTCTTCACGTCCAGTGAACGAATACTCTGTGACAGGGTCTTTGTCGATCTTCCTTCGGTTTCCGAGAGCTACTTTGGGGAACTCGCAAGAGGGGTTATGATCCAATTCTTCATTTTTGGTGAAGCCGTTGGAATTAGTCGGAGGTCTCCTGAAAATCTTTTCAAGCATGTACACCTCGAGGACATAAAGTCACATACATGTCTAGAATTTTGAAAAACATTACCAGCAGAGGGTGAAGCTGGGCGGCCCACCTCGAGGATATAGGCTTCAAGATGAAGACACTGGCTCAATTCCACTGTCTCAACAATCTCACAAATCTGAGGATTTTGAAACTAAACTCAAAAGAACATCAATTTCTGTAGAGGAACTAAACTTACTCTGCACATTGGGAGATCTGGACTACGAGGGCAGGACTGCAATGCAGTGGATTTTTCTACGACTTAGATCTCCTTCTCTCCAACGAGCTCCTTCACATACAAACCAAATCTTTGTTGCGCTCCTACAACAACCCACACTACTCCAGAGCCTACGCAGAGCCTTGGATAACGTTGCATGAATGCTACTTGGCTGTGAGTGCAAGGTTTTTCACCGTCCAACGTCCTCACTGTTACCAGAAAACTTTCACGATGCTCCACATTTGTAGGCTGCTCCACCATGCACAACATAGATAACTGTTAAACAATGCAGATGGATAAAAAAGCTCTTCATCACAAAATGCAGGTTCACTCCAGGTCGACTTCTGGCTCGACCATCGACTAGCTTGCTCCTTGCCTCTAATACCACATGTAGATTCAAAAGTGTCCTCAGACACATAACTTTCTTGATCATGGAAAAAGATTACATAACAAATTACAGGAGTTTACAAATGTAAACTCTCACTACAATGAAATTGGGAAACTAACCTATTTATAAGCTCTATGTTCAAACTTAATTTAGTTATGGATCGCTTGGAAAACCAACAAGTGTCCATTTACAATAAATGACCTTCTAACCATCCTACTAGCTTTATTCCTATTTTAGAGTCTAGGAAACAACTCTATTCTAGATTCTTATTTTTACTAACAAAATACTATTTCTAAGTATCTCTAATATTTATTAAATATTCTAATTTAATAAATATATTTATCCTAACTCTACATTATTTAAATTATGTAATTTTGGATCTATAATTGACTTATGAAAGAGGCTAACATCACAAGACTCATGGTTTGAGTTTGCAAATACTAGAAAATATCAAATTTTTAGAAATTTTATTTTGGTGTTATTTTTCTATAAGTGAAACAAATCCATTGTCGAAACATATACAATCAAATATAATTTTGTTTGACTTAACCATTTGAAAAAAATATATATGATGCACTAGATGATATTAAGACCTACAATTTAGAAAAGAAAACTAAAATGTTTACTTATATGTTAAGACCCTTTTAAGTTGCACTAACAAAATGCCACACACACACACACATATATAATAAAAATTTATAAATTTAAAAAAAAAACTATGCCCAAAAACAACTTATTCTCTACAACTTGATAAATTTTTGTAACAAAATTCCATCATTCAAATACTCAAAAGTTTTAACATATATACATATATAATTAAAATTTATAAATTTTGAAAAAAAAATTGTACCAAAGAACAACTTATTCTTTACAACTTCATGAAATTTTGTAACAAAATTCCATCCTTCAAGTACTCAAAAGTTTTTCCTAATAAAAACATATCCATTATATTTAACATGAAAAATAATATACCCCTCGTACAAAAATTCAAAATTCATTTAGTTAAATATAATTTCTATATTATAAAATTTATACATATAAAAACTAATTTATTTTATTTCCTAATAAAAACATATCCATTATATTTAACATGAAAAATAATATACCCCTCGTACAAAAATTCAAAATTCATTTAGTTAAATATAATTTCTATATTATAAAATTTATACATATAAAAACTAATTTATTTTATCATATTTCATTTTTTTACTCTATCTACGAATTCATTATATAAATATCTCACATTTATTGTTTTTCCAAAATTTTACACCAATAACTCATGAAAAACAATTATTTACTTATGTTAAAAAAAATTCAGCTCTGTAACTCACTGGTGTAAAATGACAAAATGAATCATTATCCCAAACAATTTTAATTAAACTTAATGGAATACTCTGGCAGGCTTTTTACAAAAAGAGAACAGGCTTTCTTAAAGCTGAATATGGACGGACAATACATATCCTCGGAAATTGCTCAGTTTAAGTGTCGTTCAATCTTTTCTAAACCTAAAGGCACTGGTTGAGAGCGAAACCAATCACAGAGTTGGCGGAGTCGAAAGAGACACGAATACCCTGCTGCTGAATGTTCCCCATGATGGATAGATCGGAGGTGGCTGCCGCAAAGGCAAAGCAAAATGTGCCTGTCAGATCCACAGGTATCATATAGTTTTTAGCCGGAAGAATTAGGGTCGCCCCGTTGGAAAAATGGAACCCCACTGTCGGAACAATCACGTACTGTCGGCCCGAAAAATCGTAGCAGGTGTCGAAGATGGAGACGCCCTCGGCTCTCAGAAGCTGGCGGGTGCCCGCAACGAAGGCGTCCCTCATGGCACTGTAGGCGGCGGTATGGAGGCGCGTCACGGCGGTGCCGCAGTCGACGATGAGCCCACCACGGCCCGACGTCGGATCCATGCGGAAGACGTCGGATGGGATGGAGTCGAGGAGAACGCCGCCGACGCTGACGGCGGTAAGAGAGAGATAGTAGATACTAGAAGGTGGGGAGATAGGGATTCGTCTGGAGAGGAGTGAGAATCGACTCGACGGGGACGGAATCCGGCCCGAATTCGAGCGTGCCGGAGGATTCCGACTCACGGTCGACCAGGCAGTATGAGAAGCGGCGGCCCGTCTGCGTGCCGAGTTGCGTAGTGAAGGAAAGCGTCCCAGCACCAAGGCCCAGTAGCCCAGCGGCCCCGACGAAGAGCCCGACGTTGTCGTGGCCGCACCCGATTGCCACGTTGTGGACTGACGTGGTGCCGAATGTCAGCGTCTCGATGGCGAAGCTCCCGGCGGAGTGAGAACCGTCGCCATAAGAGGCCTCGTAGACGCAGTCCCCGCCTTGGCAATCGTAGGAGTGGAGGTGACTGCAGACGGCGGAGTCACAACTGACAGTGGAGAAAGAAGCGGAGAACGAGGGGTTAAAGATGGGATCCACCTGTGAGTAGCACTCGCGGCACGGCTGGCATTGAATCCAGACCACATCGCTGCCCGTGTCGAGCACCATGTATTGCTCCGTCATCGGCGTTCCAACACCTATCCGCGTAAAGTACTCGCCGCTCCCTTGCTCTAATCCCGACACGACCTCGCCCCCGAACTCGGCAGCGACCCCGGCCACGTTGTTGTAGCTCTTCAGTGGCTCCTTCGATGCGAGTCTCCTCTCTGTGAGCGCCTGAAGCCCGCGAACCCGTGCGGCGTCACGCCTCATTTTTTCCTCCAACCGGTGCTCGTAGGACGCTGGAGCATTCGTGGCGTCCCTGTGACGCTGTAGAAGAGTGTCCCTGTGCAGCACTTGCACGCTCCAGGAAGTCAGTCTCGGCTTCGTTTCTCTTTTATGTTCAACTCCGCTTGGCCCGGTATCGATTCCTCTGAGCGAAGCTGCGACATCCAGAGTGTGATAGGCTGCAGCATCTTGGGAAGAGATCGGTTTGAACCGCGCATATTGGAGCAATAGAAGCATCCCAATACGCAGTAACAACGAAAACGAAACCAGGGGTTCCGCGAGTCGTAGGTGCTCCATCTCCTAGCTGGGCGTGAGATATGCATCATAGAGAAGTCAGTGCATTGAATTTAATGCAGTGAGCGAGAGAACCGAGACACTGACGAACATTTAAAAAGCCTTTTACTACTTTATTGTCTTACTCTATGCCATCGGGATCAGATTTCACATCGCTTAGACTAAACAGGCCCACAATCACAATCCCAGCTGAAACACAAAAAAATTGGCGGAATTTTTTAATAATCTAGGTTAAAGTAAACTAGCATAACGATTGAGGTTGTTGAAATCATTTCAGCCATTAAAAAAAATAATTTAAATATTTTTATAGTCAATTTCTTTAAGAATTTTTTACTAGATTGCAATATTTACAGTTTACATGAAATTGTGGAGCTTGCTAACTCTGCTGAATGCTATATCCTAAGCAGTTTTTTTTAGTGAATAGGGTAGGCATTTCTTAGAATTTATTTATGAAAAGTTATAATCTGGTCTAAGTTTGTCAACTGTAAAACATAAAATAAATTACTGTAAAATATAAAATAATTATTAAAATTTTAATAGTATTTACTACGAAACCATGATCTTATTGAAAAGAATGTTTTGGTTTTTTTAGAAATTATAAGTTATCATTAGATTTAAGTTGCAAGTTGTTGGATACACATGGAGTTATAATTGCAGCTCATCCAAATTACTCCATATTATCAATTCACTACGGATTTTAATCTAAAAATGTAAATAATTAATTACATTAATAATATATATAGAGAGAGTCTAGAATAAATGGTGATGGGATGGGTTGTATTGTTAAGTCACTCTGTGATGTGAAGGTCACCTGTTAGAAATTAGGTGGGCAAAAATCTACTCGTGTTAAGGTTTAGTGTGACCCAAATGCTTTGTGATGTGAAGGCTACCTGTTAGAAATTAGGTGGGAAAAAATCTACTCATGTTAATGTTTAGTGTGACCCATATGCCCCTGGATGGCAGTTACCTGTGAAATTCCATGGGAAAAATTATACTCATGTTACATAGATGCCCCTGGATAGCAATTTTTTAATTTCTCAAGCAAGATGGACCTTTAAATAACTTATATATATATATATATATATATATATATATATATATATATATATATATATATATATATATATATATATATATATATATATATAATTCATTAAACATAAATAATATTGAGTTAAAATAACATTTTTTTTTTTAAAAGTTTAGTAGATTTTCTTCGTTCATTCATTTTCAAAATTACTTTACATCCATGAAAGGCCTTTAGTGACCTCAACCTCTGGAGTGGGTCACGGAAACCCATTATAAGTCATCCAAAATCTTAATAACTTAAGTCTGTCAAATAAAGCTTTATAGTCCTTAATGTTTAAAAACCAATTTTCATCTACATAGCTGTAATATATTGATAAATTAAACAAAAAAAGACAGCCATAACTCAACTAACAACTAATCATCATCAAAGGACTCCATAGGGGCAGGGTCCTTAGCAATGGATCTTGGTAATTCTTACAGGGAGAGGTACGAAATATGCTTTTCTATACAACCATATACAACCAAGGCGAACATTCTGTTGTTGGACTTGGAATTGAATAAGGTGCAATTCCTTTTGGATTTGGTGAAGACCTGGGTCTGATTTCCAGAGTCAGCTATGTCATGATGACTTTAGCCACAAGACTCTTCATAAGCCAACAAAGAGGCACTATTTGTTTATACTGGGTGGTGCCCCAATAAGAGTGTCCAAGATCTAGAACCAAAACTGGCCAATCCTCCACTTACACTTCAACTTTTTCTAATTAATTAATATCAACTTCTAATAAAAATATTATTTGTTTCACTCCAAGTAAAATTCTAATAATTAAAATAAAATTTAAAATGATTTTTTATTTATTAAAATATAAATTTCTATAAATAATAATTCAAAATCAATATAAAGTAATAATTATTGAAAAAAAATAACAAACATTATAAATCACCCAAGTTTGAACTCAAAAACATTAAAACATTATAAATCACAAAAAATTGAATTCAAAAATTATGCTGAATATTAATCAACAACTAAATTATAAAACTTGATAAAAACATACTTATAAATGAATAATATAAATATAGTAAGAATGTCAGTTTTCCACCGTTCAAATTATTCTCGTAAAACTGTAAAATGCGTGTCAAAATGTAATTTACTCGCTGTTGAAATTACAAAAAGTCAAGATAATATGTCCTTGCACGAGGAGTCACATGTTGCCTAAAGCCGAGACTGAAAAACGAGGCGCCTTTATTTTATTCTCCCGGGTAAATGAACATGAAAGTTACAAAAGAATTCTTTAAAGAAAAAGGAAGTAGAAGATTCTATTGAAGGGTCGTGTATAAAATAAAAAATAAGATCCGGCTGCTTAACTCCAGGTCATATGTGCAATGGTCGCTTATACATCAATGGTCTTTCATATAATTATATTAATGATATGTTTTGTGCTTACTTTTTGTAAGCAACCACCTTTGATTGGCAAGGCATCAATTACCTTTGAAGCGAAGAAAATATTTGCTCCCCCTAGGGCTAGAGTTATGTTATATGACCTCTAGATACCCTTCACATCGCACAAAAAGTGACTTTATGCATGGTGACATTTATTCAACTTTAAATTACTATAAATATAAAGGGCATGCTTTATGTTAAAAGTACATTTCCACACTAGTCAAAGTAGGATGGTATTTAAATGCACATCTAGATACCTTTATGAAGAGGGTGGATTATGATAGGTATCATAGATATATGTATTATTTTTTATTATATATATATATATATATAAATTTTTTTTGTAATTTGTAGGATGAGTGTAAGATTTCAATGTTAAGTTTGCACATGTGTCTATATGATATGTGATGAATAGAAAGATGAATAGAAAGAATAATTAATAAATTGAATATATCTAGTTTCAATAGATAATAGGATGAGTTGAAAACCTTATGTATGTAAATGTGTTAAGAAGCTTATACTCAAGACAGAGTATGCACATCCATGATAAACCATCACGGGAGAAGCATTGAGGGGGAGTTGAAGACTTAGGATGATGCCTTGTGGGAAAGCATGCAACCTTTGGAGGTTAGCACCACATGTTCTACCATCTTTTGAGATAATGGGTTGTGTAGGAGAATGAACAGATAGGTTAACTAATGAGATGAGTGGACACACACACACTAATAAGAGGTCAACTCATTCAAAGGGTAGAATGACACAACTCATCACGAAGAGGAGGGGATGCAAATATACCAAGGAGGAGTGAACAATAATAGGAAAATTTCTTTCATGCAAGATGCAAGCTAAGAGCACATGAGCTAACACAAGAAGGAAAGTACAATACAAGGGATAGTGAACTACTTGGGTGAGGGACCATTGAGTCGAGAAACCATCGAAAAAATTGTTGCACTAGGGTTTTGCACAAACTAAGAATTGTAATGGCACAATGGAGGTGTGAGGTAACTATGAAGTGAAAGGATGTGATAATGGTGCATCATATAGGTGGTTGGTGGAACCTATATGAGCCATGTGTGCTTATGTATGTATGTAAATTTCGTATGAGACGTAAGCTTTGCATGTGTACCACATTATAAAATTGTACTAGGTATTAGGCCACTTGTACAACATGACAATATACATATTACATGTAGTCCATACTTGTTCTGCATTACATGTTCATATGTGATTGTTGAAATGATTAAGTTTTGAATTATAAAAAAGACATAATTGAAATAGATTAAGAGTGAAGACATAATGTGAACTTGGTTACTCTTATTTGGTAGCATGGCAACTAATCTTTGGCTAAGAAATTGCAATCAATGATTAATTCTTCAAAATGCCTAGAGATCACACCAAACGTAACCCATACCAATACTTAACATGATTAGATTCTTTGTACCCATATGGTTTATATTTTAATATAAGGCCATCATCTATTATTCGAAGTCTCATGGTTTATATATTAATATCTTAAAAAATGTATTATTATTATTATAACTTAATCCACAAAAATTTTAACTTTAAATTATATCATTTACATAATACTTCATAACATAATATTATTTATATAAATTTTTTCTGATAATTGAAACTTTTAAATGAGATATTTACTCTTTCAACCAAAACAACTATTGAGTAGGAATATGTTTTACTTATATATTTATTAACTAACTCTAACATTTTTATTGAAGGTACATTTTCATTACTTTTTAGAGAGTAAAGGTGGGTATCCGTATAATAAGTTGGATTCTATCACTTCCTCATGGAGAAGGGTACGAAGAGAAGGCGTACATTCACGAATGGTAAGAATTATATAGGTTTACTTTTACAATTTAGTTATACATACCTTTTGTTAAAATAATAGTCAAATGATTTCGTTGTAAATGTATGTGTACATTGTTTTTAACAATTCAAGATAATTTTAATTAAAAAAATTACTTACAAATTTATATTTTCATTTACTTATTTTTAATATATTTATAATAAATATATAATTCCTTTTAAGAAAAATAATATATCTTCTTGTAAATTTATTTACCTTTATCTTCACTTTATCTTTGCGTGTACAATACCTAGAATTATATTATTGCTTCAAAATTGACTACATACACACGGGTACATTTTATAAAGTTACATTTCTTTTGCTTCTGTTTGAAAACCATGATTGCATTTGTAAATAATTAAAGTTCAGAGTTGATATCTAATAGGAAATGACACTACATATTTGGAATATATTTGTAAATAGTCAAAATTTACGTACTCATAATGGATATATAATGGACTTTGGAAAATGACCATATATGCATACGTTTAATTTTATAATATTACATGTATATAGATCTGTTTATAAAGGCAATAGTTATAATAATAATTACTTATAAATGATGTGAAAATATACATTTAATAGTTTTTCCCAATTATATATAGTACAATTATTAATAAATTGAAAAAAATTATTTAAATAAAATTAAAGTGATATTATAAAAATATTATGTCATATTTTTCATTGATTAATAGATAAATATTTATAATAATGGGAAACAATATAATTAAATATGTTATTAGTAAAGAAAATAAGAATTTATAATAATTTTATGTGTTTGTTGGTAAAAGTGTTTATAAAATAAAGAAAATATACATAATGTTTTACTTTTGTTTGTTATGGGAGAAACTAGATTAGTGGTAGAACTATAGTTTTTAAAGTATCTAAAATGTCATACTATTTGTAAAAAATAAAAATATTACACATAATTCATTATATATAAAGCTAGGTAAGACTAGCAAATCTAGATAACTAAAGGAACTATCATAAAATTAATCGGTATTGGAGTACACAGAATTCATCAACCCACTTTTGGATACTATTTGTTAAAAATAAAAATATTACACATAATTCATTAGGTATAAGGCTAGGTAAGACTAGAAAATCTAGATAACTAAAGGAACTATCATAAAATTAACCAGTATTGGAGTACACAAAATTCATCAACCCACTTTTGGATACTATTTGTAAAAAATAAAAATATTACACATAATTCATTAGGTATAAGGCTACGTAAGACTAGAAAATCTAGATAACTAAAGGAACTATCATAAAATTAACCGGTATTGGAGTACACAAAATTCATCAACCCACTTTTGGAGACATCGATTGTTGCTCTCTATTGAGCAACTTGGATCTAGAGGGAGGCCCAGGAGGCCTTTAATTCATTGAAGACGTTGATACAAACCTTGACCCTTTATTTTATAGCTCATTTAACATCATCAAGATTCCCTGATGAGCTTCATTTTTGTCAAGGAGAACACTCTCAAGAAATGTTTTCATGTGGAAATAGATGTCAATAATGTGTATGTATTGATTAAGTATTAACACGAATGCATAGTCTATAAGATAAACCGACAAAGGTGCACTATCATGTGTTGCATACTCATTAACCTTCTCCACCATTGTCTACACTTGTTTTCAATTAAAACCTTGTGGGAGGGCAACCATTATTTCCCAAGCCATAGTTTATTTAGTGTTGGTGGGCAGTATATACCCACCATTATATTTAAACCAATTTAAAATGGTGGGCATATACTACCCACTAGCATTAAATAACCTATAGCCTGGGAAATATGTGTTGCCTTGGGGGAGGGTTGTGTTGGTAGCATGATGTTGGCATTGAAGTCAATAATCGAATCCGTTTTGTGATGGGAATTAATGTAAAAAACTGTGGGTATTTGTGCATCATGGTTTGATGAATGTATGAGGTGTTGTTGGTGCTATAGGTAATTGACACAATTTTTTGCATAAATTTTGATGCAGGTGTTGTAGATCTGGGAGGAGAAATTTTAGTTTTCCACAAATTAAGGAAAAAAAAACATTGATTCAACATTAGCAATCAGAATCCATAACTCGAATTTCCAATGGAAAATTGATGTTCATTGCCCAGATTACCAATGGGCAATCCACGCCCACATCTTGTAGCTTGTAAAAAGAAAACAACGGGCCTTGCCATGGAAATAGCTCGCAGTTAACTGATTTTATTTAGTCGTTGCAACAATTGGATATCAACTCATATTATCATCAAATCATAGCTTGGTTTTTTCCCATGGTAATTAATGGGCTGATGTTAGTACTTGGTCATAGAGAAATGGCTATATGTTCATAATGTAGATTGAAATTTGGGACGATCAAGCGATCTAACAAGTGGTCCTTCATTTAATTTTTTTTTCTAGGGCGATCAAGCAATCTAACAAGTGGGTCTTCATTTAATTTTTTGTTCTGGCCCAGACATATGATATCACAAAGATATTTTGTGGTGAATTGTTTAGTTTATGTTCTCACATAGGTGTGATAAAGAAAGTGATCTAGTTTTTCTATAGATCGAATGAAGGTGTGGTTGAAATGCTTGTTTTGTTCTTGAACAGGCATCTGAGATCGAGATCTGTTGTAATTTGACTCTACGTTTATGTGTAAATTAGGTGTATAATGTGTCTTTTTTTTTTTCTTTTTCTTTCTGGCATAGGTTTTAGATCTAATCTCTATCCTAAATTGGTCCTATGATGTTGCACAATATTGGTAATTGTGAAGAATCAAGTGTGTGTGGTTTGATCAATTGCATAATAGTTGACTTGGTTCATGATCAGGAGATCAAGTCTTATGCTAAAAAATGAAAGTGCTCGAAACAGGCTTGAACCTGAGTGACCGAAAGGTCTCGTCGTTGTGATTCTAGTGCCATGAACGGTTCGAAAAACCGATGTCGTATGAGGAAGATATCGCGTTCTATTCGTTTTCCCAAACAACAAAATTTTGGTGACTGGATGCCTAGTTAGCATGCAGGTACAGTGAGTAGGAATATTCCATTTTTCCTAAGCCACGAGATGGTGCCATGTGGCATGTTCTGAGCCATTGGATGTTGGTGGTACGACTCAATTTGGACAGGTTGATGGTTTTTGATTAACCAATGGTTGAGCGACACGTGGCAAGCATGCAGACTGCCATGTGTCCTCAGGAGCATATGTTAAAAATTTTTGGAGTCGGGAAGGGGGGTCGACCCCACAACCTCTTGTGCACCCGCAATAACCTTTACCAACTCACCTACATTATTTCTTAACCATATACATATGCCGTTTCCTTATATTTTTTAATGGTTTTAAGGTTGGGGCTTGGGAGTCCAGCCCCAAAGGGCAAGCCCCCCTTCATACACCCTTGCGCCCAGAACCATGGTCCTCCACTCCAATCGGTAGCTAAAAAAATGTAACCCCGACGGTGTGTTCACATGGTGTAACCACAATCTGCATCAGTTAACATTTAAAAACCGGAAGTTACGAAAATGTTATCCCGACGGTTGCATATGGGAGTGGTCACATTTGGTGTTTAACTAAGATATAATGCAATGGTTAGTGGGGGTAGTTTATCCGATAGTTCCAGCGGAGAATAAGCCAGTCACATGCGCAGTCTAGTGGGTGTTAATGTTATGGTTAGAGTGGAACCGTAACTCCAGGTTCCAAGGTGTATGGCGGGGTTTCAAATGGTTAGCCACAGAGGTTACAGCGAGGTCGATATGTGACCACCTCGCCCTCCACACTTAATGTTTAACTTAACCATTTGATAATTTTGGAGCACGACCCTAAATTTAGGGTTTTACCTACTTTTAGTGACAGTTAACTGCAGTTCTCCACGGTTAGTGGAGAGTTTCTAGCTGATATTGGGAAAAATGCATGGAGAGGTCAATTTTCGACCAATTTTAATGAAAGAAGAGTCTACTTAGACTAATTTGAGCATTCTAGAGCCATTGGTGCAGAGAAAAAAACCATTAGAGGCCTGAAAACATATGTAATTTACAATTTTGAGCATAATGACCAAGAGGGAAATGCCATTGGGAGCTAGACCAGCAGATGTAGCCCAGGAGGGGTGAACTGCTTCATCATGCCTACTGTGTAAAACTTATGTGTCAATGTTTTTCTCTGTTATGCACTGTTGTTCAGTGTTTTTTAAGGCTTATTTACATGCTTAAATTTCACTAATTCATCTAAATTTCATGGTTAAAACTCTCATTCCTTAAGAAAACTTATGGAGACAATTTGTACATGTTTATTTAGCTAAAAGGACACTTAGCACATCAGAACTAATACACTCCTTTAAGATCAAGTTGGTATTAGAGATAGATTTTTATCTCTGGTGTTCTTATGTGCAAGGATTTGTTAATTGTTTGCAAGGTTTTTCATGCTTACTAGGCTCAATCTTAAGAGAGGAGAAGGAAAATTGGTGGAAGAAAGAGGTTCTAAAAGTGAGCCACATAAAATGAGGGCAAGATTGCGACATTCTCCACCACCTAGTTCACCTCCAAGAGAAGCAGAAGTAGCATCAAGCATGCCTCCAGGAGAAGAAGAAACCCATGAAGAGGTGGATCCCAAAGAGGAAGAAAGAATGTTCAGGAAATAATTCCTTGACATGAATGAAATGGTGAGAGTTACTTATCAAGAAAGGAATGCAATACTAGAAGGATAAGGATCCAAACTTCACAAGGAAGGTCAGGGATCATCAGGAGGTCACAATGATGAAGATAAATCCAAGAAGGGTAATGGAGGAAATAGAGACAGTGGAAAGTCGCCATCATCACCCTTATCTTCATCTTCATCATCCTCTAATTCATCTTCAGAATATCAGCCATACAAGTCAAAGAACATGGGTAAAATTCCTTTTCTAAGACTTGATGTTAATTTTGAATTGCCAATGTTTGATGGTGAAGTTAATGCAGCGAAGCTAGATAATTGGATTAGGCAATTAGAGGTCTATTTGAGAATCCAAAATTTTCATGATGATGACACCAAAATCCAACTAGCTTCATTGAGGATGGAAGGTGTAGCTCTTGTTTGGTGGGAAGCCAAGACAAAGGAGGAGATCAAAAAGCATGGTAATATTATTTTATCATGGACTAATTTCATTTCTACAATAAAACAACAATTTTATCCATTATCTCACATGCAGAAAGCCATAATGGACTTGCAAAATTTTAAACAATTGAAAGGAAAAACTGTACAAGTGTATACTCAAGGATTTAGGAGAAGAGCTCCCCTATTAGGGGTAGATTTGCAGAGTCAAGACACTTTTCTCAAGTATATAGGAGGCTTACATACCTACCTAAGACATACTATCCTCATGTTTAACCCTACAAGCCTAGATGAAGTTTTTGTTCAAGCCACACATTTAAAGGCAAGGGGAAAACAAAATTTAGATATGAATGAGGAAAATGAGATTGAAGGCAAATGGAAGAAAAAGAGAAATGAAAATAATAGACAATAGAAGGGAAAATTCTTCTGCAAACACTGTTCTAAAACTAGCCATGATGAGGACCATTATTGGAAACTTCATCCAGAGTTGAAACCAGAAAGTTTGAAGGCCAAAGAAAAAGCCAAGGAGAAAGGAAAAATTGTTGCAATAACTGAACAAGACCTAGGGTTAGATTCAGGAGATGAAACAAAAATCATAGCTATGGGACTAAAGAATTTGAAGGGAAAAGACATTGAAATTAAACCCAGATCTAGTATATCTAACTGTCACATAAAAGCTCCAAATGAAGAAAAGAGAATTGAATTGTTTCATGTGAGGGTCATTTCCAAACATACCAAGGTTAACACATTGTTTGATAGTGGTTCACAAGAAAATTTAATCTCTGAATACTTGGTCAAGAAACTTAATCTTAAGACCATTCCACATCCGAAACCATATCCAATTGGTTGGATTTGTAAGGAAAATTCACAGATTTCAAAGAAGTGCACATTGCGCTTTGAAATAACTGCACATTTCATTGACACAGTTGAATTAGATGTTGTTCTGCTTGATATAAAAGGTATGGTGTTGGGAAGTCCTTACTTGTATGACAAGAAAACGATCTTCAATCTCCATGAGAACAAATACCATTTATTCAAATATGGCAAGGAGTATATTGTGAGAGCTCATCGTTAAAAACCAAACACTTCTTTAGTTAATGCAGGATAGATGAAGAGGCTCATCAATGCAAGTCAAAACATGACACTGATGATGATTAAACAAAGAGAATTTTTACATAATCCTTTTTAAAAAAATGTTGATGTATGTAATGAGTTGTTTCAGTTTGAAAGAAGGTTGTCTTTGAAAGAAGATGACAAGTAGTTGCAACAGTCGGCATTGGTGTTGAACGGTGTTGAAAAGAAAGTGTCAGTGCAAGAAGTTGCAAAGGTCCAAGATAGGGCAAAGAAACTTGAAAAATAAGGCACAAGAGTCATAAATTTTCATTGCTGGTTTCAGAAAGACATGGTACAATGGCGAAGAAACTTGGTCAGGAATCGACACAAGTTCAAGGAAAATTCAGCAAAAAATCGCCATAAGGACAAGATAAAAGGTGAGAGTAATTCCAAGTTTCCTTTGATTATAGACCAATGTAGAAACATGATATTTACTACAAAGATATATTTTTTTTTTGCAAGTTCAGTAAATATGCAGCATGACTATGTCAAATTCAACAATGGTTGCTCGATGAGATCAAGGAAAAACTTGTCGTTTCGTGAAAATCTCCAATTAATAAAATTAGGGAAATTTCAGTGGATTAAGATTGGAAGAGTGGGGACACAGTCTCCTAATATTCATGTTCAGTAGTCTAGAGAGATTTTGGGGTCCAAAAGCTTCCCAGCGAGGAGGTTTGATCAGGAGATCAAGTCTTATCCTAAAAAATGAAAGTGCTCGAAATGGGTCCAAACCTGAGCGACCGGAAAGGTCTCATCATTGCGATTCCGGTACCACGAATGGTTCGAAAAAATGATGTCGTGTGAGGAAGATATCACATTCTGTTTGTTTTCCCAAACAAAAAAAATTTGGTGATTGGATGCCCAGTTAACATTGATGTCTTGCCAACCTGAATGCCTTCTCCAATGAATCAGGTTCCAAAATGCGAACTTCATGTTGGATGTTATCCTTTAAAGTTCCTATGAAGAGATCAATCCTGTGTTCCTCTGGAATATCAGTTACTGCCTATTCATTTTTGGGAAGTCCTCAATGTCTTTGCCCACTAAACCCTTTTGTTTGAGATTTATCAATTGGCTAAAGAAGGTGTTGCTCTTTGTATCCTCATAATGTGCTATCATTTCTTCTGTAAAAATTGACCAAGTGACAATTTTTTTACGGGATCAAAACCATCAATACCATACAAATGTATTTTGTTCTAAATGTAAAGTTGCAATGCGTACCTTTTGTGTGTTTTGCACATTATGGAGATCAAAATATTGATCCATCTGTAGTATCCATGTTACATGATCCATCCCATCAAACTTCCTCATATCCATTTTTGGACTATGGTGGTTCTTCCCGCCAACATTAGAGTTTATGAAATCGCGATTAACATTTAGTTTGTTCTCATCATGAGGTTCTTCTACTATCTTTTCACCATTAGGAAACATTTCTTGTATCAACTTGGTCAAACCTTTCGATATACGCTTTTAGATCATTCTTCATGTTTTTCATGTTGTTTTCCATGTTGTCTTTCATGTCATCCATCTTAGCTTCCATGCCGGCTTCCATGCCATCATCTTAGCTTCCATTCCTTTCTTTAAAACTTCCATTTCATTTTTTGTTGCTCTTTGCGGGTAATTTCAACCATACTCTTGTAATTTTGATAGATCATGTTTTAATTCTTCATCTTCATGAGTCATAAATGAGAACCCTTCTGAAGGATTAATGGGTGTTGAATTATTTTCACAAGGGCATCTTTTAGAACCCAATATTGATATCATTCTACAATATGCCCTTGGAATCAATTCAAATTGATTCTTCAAACAAGACTATGCGATTCGGAAAAACAATACACACCTTTTTCTTGCTTTGAGGAGCTCGATATTGAAATTATATTATCTATGTGATTGCAGCACTTCAGCTCTAGTTTCGGTACCGATGTAGCCCTGCGAATTATGTTCCCCGAATGCCACGGAGTCTGACTTTGTTTGGATTCTCCAAAGACAAATTTGTGTCCAATCTCCCACAATGACCTAATTATGGACTAGTTCGGTAGAGAAGCGAACTTGTACGAGGTGCCACGATGTCAACTGTTTCATCCTTTGTCTGCGAAGAATTGATAGCCAAGAGGAAACTCGATTACGTGTACTTGTAACCACTTTTTATGGCACTATTATGCCCGGAAGGAGAGTTATTGAACTTTTCCCATGATCACCTCTTTGAGATGAAATTTAGGAGCACGAACAAGCACTACCTTCCAGGATGTATCTCCAAAAATATTGCGAACCAAGCTCTGAAAGTTTTTGAAAAATTTCCTCGGGATTTCAGCTTAGCACCACTCCCCAATTTCGGATTACGAACCTTCGTAGAAAAAAGTTATAGCACAAATTCACGATAGCTTTGTTTAGGAACTGAAAAAAAGACCTAGCACCACGGATCATGTCTAGACAATATTACGAACCAAGCTACGAAAGTTTTAGACAATCTTCCTCGAGGATTTCAGCTTCGCACCTAAAAATTTCAACTTCTGAAACCTCGTGAAAAAGGTTATAGCGAAAATGCCACGATGACACATTTTGGGCCAATGAAACCCTAGAATCAAACTATACGATACCAAATGTTGTGTAACCGAGCTCCAAAAATAGAAGAAAAGAGATATCAACGCCTTAGAAATAAGCCACTTCGAGGGGGCAACCTCCAATGCATTACATAAATGAACAATTCTTGGATGATCCAATTTACAAAACCTCCTTTCTATATATAAATTGCATGGGGCCATAATGTAATCTGGTGGGCCATGATGTGTCCTAGTGGGCCACAATGTAATCCTAGCCGACCTAAAAATAATAATTTAGGGCACAATATGTGGAAATGGGGGTTACAAGGGTACAATAATAACAATAAGGGGGTTACACTAACAACAATAAGGGACTATACTAGTAATATATGGACCTAACATTGGCTCACCTGTTTACATTCATGTGACGAAGGATGCCAGGAAGAAGCTGGAGCCAACCGCAGAGGTTGGGATATTTTTGGGGTACACAAAAACACCCCACAACTATCGTGTGTATTTTCCAGACAGTCGGAAGAGTAATTGTAAACCGAATATCCAAATTTCATCGAGGAGAAACGCATGAAGTGTTCGCTTGAGGGAGCTACACTTTCATGCGGATGAGGAGCTATTAGTTCTAAGGATGAGCCTCGGGATGTGGATCGACCACAAGAGGAGGGTTCATAGAGTGGAAGAAACCCTTAGCACGACGCCAAACATCGGAGGCGGAAGCACACTACGAGAAGGTGAGCAAGCCCCGAATCTTGATCTGAGAGAATATTGTAGGAGCACCTACATCACGGCACGAACGGAGACATTCACACAAGGCGATATCTGGATACATGGCTGCGATGAGCAAGTGTATCGTGAGAGCCATCCTCTTTCGAGGAATGCAGCAGGACCCCATGGGTAGATGCCATGGACGGAAGGCCTTGATTCGATTGTGAGAAGCTTCGGTCATGGGGAGGTTGTCCACGAGCCCGAAAAGGGAAATAAGTGGGCGGGTTCAGATGGATCTACAAAGAGTGGGCAGCTACGGCAGGAGCGTTGGAGAAATCCTAGGCAAGATTTGTTGCTCGGGGCTTCTTACATATTGAGGGGATCGACTATGAAGAAACACTGCTGTCACAAGGTACGTGCCCTCTGACATCCTTGCTCTCTCGGCGCGATGAGTTTGGCACATTCATAAGATGGATGTGAAAGTTTGTGTTCCTCAATGGATTCATTGAGGAGGAGGTGTACATAGAGCGACCAAAAGGTTTCGAAATATTCGGTAGCAAGTTGCATGTGTTCGGGCTCAAAAAGAGCGGCTGTGTAGGTGAAACAAGCACCTCGTGCTTGGTACACATGGATTGGTTATTTCTGGGACTTGAACACGAAGTGAGGCGGATCCCAACCTGTGCAGTTGTGGTTGAGGGTAAGTTGTTGATCATTGTACTTTATGTAGATGATTTGATATTGACCCGGTGATGAACGAGTTGATACTCTCATGGAAAGGCTGATCTTGCAAAAGAGTTTGAGATGAGACTTGGGCCTCCTTCATTATTTCCTCGAATTGGAAATTTGGCGGCCTTCGATGGATTATTTGTGTCTCAAGGCAAGTATGCCGGGAGATACTAGAAGTTCAACATGCGAGGATGCAGAAGCCCTATCGACCTCCTCTTCACGGTAAGTTTGGAGGAAAGAGGATGCTACATCGGCAGATGTAGTGGATGCCTTGTTTATCGACGGTTGGTTGGTTCGCTCATATCTAGTCGATATGACCAAACATGTCTATCTTTGTTAACCAACTTTCACAAGCTGGTTAAGCCTACCAAGCTCTTTTGGAAGGTGGGAAGCATGTATTGAAGATCTCGAGGGCACATCGGGATATGGACTTTGGTACGGTGATCGGATGAGTTGAGGCTGCATGGCTTCCTGGTCTGGTGGGCGGGGCAATGGACATAAGAAGAGGCACATCTGGAGGGATTTTGAATATAGTCTATAGCGAGTTTCTTGGTACGGCGGGAAATAGAGATGGCCAAACTCGGTTCAGCGGAGGCGAGTACATGGCAACCAAGTTTGGGCGCATGCGAGGCTATGGATGAGAAGATCTTTTGGTGGATTTCGGTTCACACTTAGATCTCTTTGTGATATATTATGATAATCGGAGTTGCATTAAATGATTAATCAGGTATTTCATGATAGATCTAAACATATTGACATCAAGTACCATCATATCAGATATTTTGTGCGGCGGAAGATCATGTGCACTGTGCCGACTCTCCGGAGGATCGGGATGCGATATCTTGACAGAGGGCGCTGCGCAAGAGGCTGGTCGAGTCTGCAGAGGCGGATAGGGTGGTAGTGTCTATATGGTGAGAGGAGTGAGAATGCAACGAAGATGATGAGCTTAGTGAAAATAAGTCTCCTTCCTTAAGTGGACGCAGAACTATTTTGCTGACTTGCCAGAATCTATTTTTAGACTATGTCTATTTTAGACATGTGCGATCATATTCTATGGTTGGGATGCTATTTGTGGATGGTTGAGATCAGATTGGAAAAATAGATGGACTTCGGCTTTTAGACATATTGGGCGGAATCTATTTTTAGATTGTGGTCTAAAGGAAAGCAAGTATGTCGATATTATTAGCTCTTAATAATATTTGGACTCTAAACATTATCTTATTCTCTTGGAGCACTTCGATTAGGAGTACAGGATGGCAACACGGAGTGACGGAAGGAACAACATTACGAGGTTATAGAGTGGAGCTATTTCATGGAGACTTCAGTTGGGAACTCATGTGACGAGAGTTTGGTGGAGTTGTAGAAGTAGTTGGTGGAGTTGTGTTCGGTTAACTCGGTTAGACACGGTTAGACTGTTGTATCTAGTCTAAGCTGATTGATACACTAGTGAAATTGGTGTAGACTAATTATT
Source organism: Pinus albicaulis (assembly GCA_034641835.2). NCBI lineage: Eukaryota > Viridiplantae > Streptophyta > Pinopsida > Pinales > Pinaceae > Pinus > Pinus albicaulis. The sequence continues at coordinate 304,717,292 of CM076580.1, read as the reverse complement.
AATTAATTCACTAATTATTAACTCATTAATCAAGCTGAAGATACATCGATTAACTATAGTGCATGGACGTTCCGGTGGAGACCAATGGGAGAGGTAGGTGAAAGAGAAAGTGTGACTGCCGATTTGTGGCTATATTGTTGTGGGTGCATCAGAAAGCAGGTGGAGATGCCGGTAAGGGATTTGCGCAGAGTGCAAACAGGTGGATTTCGAGTTCATTCGACCGACCTTCGGCGGGGATTGCGTAGTGAGCAGGCTAGCGAGGTGGCGATGTGGTGCATGGATTTTGCTAGATGGGACTTTGATTAGTGTGCGCGATTGGAATGCTGGGCTTGTGATAAGATTTGTATTATGATTGTTACATGATCTCTATGACATATATTATATACGGATAGTTGGGGTTTTTAGCTTCATGCTTTCTCGTTAAAACACTGTGTTCATATGTATTAATTTTTATGGTTTCAATGTGTATGCAATTGATTTAATTTCCGCATGTGATGATCAATGAGTGGAATTGGTTGTATTGTGCATGAAGTCAAATAGTGTGTGATCGGGGAGAATATTTAGACATATAACATATGGGGTTATATAATTTCTACGGTTATATTAAAGGAGAAGGAATTTTTTAGAATTTCTTGATGGATCATGTCAACGAAGTTATTCTTTGATGGCGCCTCAAAATCAAACCCTGGTGCAAACGGAGGCCGGAGTGGTCTCATTATGGACCAACATGCAAATCATTGCCTCCTTTGAATGGGGATTGGGCGAGATGAAAAACAACAAGGCGAGGAAGAATATGCCTTGATGCAAGGGCTACAATTAATCGAGAAGCTCAAAATAAAAAATGTTATGGTCTGGAGATTCCTCCATTGTTATCCGATTGATGTTGAATTCCTCAGCATATCCCCCATGAAACCTCACGGACTCATGGCAGAATGGCTTAGGCTCGAGACATCGGGGATCTCTCATTCTATCACATCCTCGAGAGAATATAATAAAAAAGCGAAATCTTTGGCTAGCGGCTTAGGAAAAACAAACCCATTGGTCAACTACTATCCCAGAGAATCCAGCAACCTCTACCCCTATCCCTTGATCCTCCCCTTGTCTATCGTCGTCTTGGTTTTCTTACGCATTTTGTGCCTCTCGAATTTATCCCTACACCTGCCATGCCCATATCTCCTTCGTCTCTCCTATCTGATTATCTGTCTCCCTTCCTCTCCGTGTTCTCCCCGCCTTCCTTAGTCGCTGGCCTCTCCCTCTCTATTTATTGCCTCCCTCTGAATTCTTGCTCATTCTCCTCTCTCCATGCCAGGTGCAACATCTTGCTCACCTTTGACCTGCCCTGCAAACTCCCCTCTCCCTCCTTCTCGGGCCTCTTTGTCTTTTCTTTGAATCTGCTCTTTATCCGCATTACGAGAGATCATCCTTCCCGACTTCTCTGAGACCCCTTCTATATCGACCTCCCCTCTTGCCTTTCCCCGCTGTCCCTCCCCTCTCCCCTTGCTCACCTCACCTTCATTTTTCTCCTCTTTCCTTCCGGCCATCATGAAAAGCGAAGAGTTCCTCCTTGCTACGTATGGAAGCGAGAAATGGGTGATCAAGGCGTAGCTCAAGATCAATACGGAGAAGCACAGCATCGATGTCAAATTCCTCAGCTATCGGGCTCAATCCTTCTCGAACATCTGAAGGTGTCAAAAGCTGGCGCACACACATAGAAGAAGCTTTGGAAAGCCTTCGCCATGTGGTGAGGAAAAAAACAGCCTAAGCACTAGCTCCGGCCCGTGCAAACAATACTAATCCAAGAAACAACCTCGGTACTCGAATGACTCCAATGGGCGCTTCTTTCATAGGAACTATATATTTTAGCATGTTCATGAGTGCCATACTTTTATGTTTGCTTATGTTTTAAATTTACGGTATGTTGTTTCATTTTGTAGAATCTGCAAAAGTAGTTTGATATATATTAGCAATAGACATTATCCAAGAGTTTGGGTTTTTGTCTCAACACCCCTCCTTGGTATCTCTATGTAGCCGGATGTAATGGAGCCCTCGCTCCCCATAACTTTTTTGAATATAATCAACAGCGGCTTTGTCAAAAGATAGCATACACCTTCTAAAAAAATAAAGAAAATGATCGATGGGGACGACCCACTCTAGACGGGAGTCGAGGGATTGTTTCTAAATATACTTAAACGAGGTAATGAAATTCTCTAAGTTCAAAGTTTCTCCATTATATATTTGGCATAGGGAAGTAATAAATCAATATATATATATATATATATATATATATATATATATATATATATATATATATATATATATATATATAGATATCTCATAACACTCTCCCTCAACTTTATCTAATATTCGCTACGAGGTACTTGTGGATGCGAGAAGATTTCTCTATGGCGTTAAAGTTAAATGTCATAAAGTATTAGACAGTTCATTATTTTAATGCCTCTTTAACTAAATCATGAACTACGATATAGGGTGTTTGGAAAATCGGGAGAAAACATCTTATATGTCATCGGTGTCGGAAAAACGGAAAACGATTTTAATTGGATGGAAACTCTCGGTTTTAGGTTGCTTGATATAGAAAACGAAACAGGTTACAACTATTCTTTTGGGATAGATTTAAGCCTAAGGAGCTTAGAAGAGGGTATGCTTTAAGGATATTCCTTCACTAAAGGTATAAGATCAATAAGTATATATCAAAGGAGGGCTCCTGATTTAATTTGGAAAAAAAGGGGGGGATCGTTGGGCATAAAATTTCCCTAACTACGGCCCCCTCTCTCCCCTTCTCTGCACATCCTTCGCCTTCCCATCTTCACAACACCCCCTTCCCCCCCGCGCACACACACACACACACACACACACACACACACAGATATATATATATATATATATATATATATATATATATATATATATATATATATATATATATATATATATATATATATATATATATATATATTCCCTCTCTCTCTCACTCTCTTTGTCCCCCATCACTCCCTCTTTCTCTTTTCCTCTCTCTTTGTCTCTTTGTCCCCATATCTCCCTCTCTCTCTCTCTCTCACAAAAAATATTTGCCCCCTCTCTTTATTTCCTTTAGCCTCACTATCCCACCCTAGCTCCCCCCGACACCACCTCCATTCTTCCCGTATTTTCATTCCTAGCTACGGGAATGTCGCTGAATTCCTAGCGGTAGGAATGTGCATTCATTTTTTGTGCTAGGAATGCGTGCACATGTTTAGTGGTAAAAGGGCATGCACGTTTTTAGCACCAAGAATGCACATTTGGTTTTTGAATTTCACCTTTTTTTGAGCGAAAGCTCTGAAGACTAGCAATTTGGTTGATTTTGATACAAGTTTTGGAATCACAAGCCTCATGGTTTGAGTTGCAAATACTAGAAAATATCAAATTTTTAGAAATTTTATATATATCTCTATTTTTGGTGTTATTTTTCTATAAGTGAAGCAAATCCATAAACATATAAATAAATGTAATTTGACATGACTTCAACATTTGGCATCATATGATACCTTTAGATGACATTAAGACCTACAATTTAGAAAAGAAAACTAAAATGTTTACTTATATGTTAAGACCCTTTTAAGTTGCACTAACAAAATGCCACACACACACACATATATATAATAAAAATTTATAAATTAAAAAAAAAATTATGCCCAAAAACAACTTATTCTCTACAACTTTATGAATTTTTGTAACAAAATTCCATCATTCAAATACTCAAAATTTTTTGCATATATACATATATAATTAAAATTTATAAATTTTGAAAAAAAATTGTTTTGAAAACAACTTATTCTTTACAACTTCATGAAATTTTGTAACAAAATTCCATCCTTCAAGTACTCAAATTTTTTTCCTAATAAAAACATATCCATTATATTTAACATGAAAAATAATATACCCCTCGTACAAAAATTCAAAATTCATTTAGTTAAATTATATTTAACTATTATAAAATTTATACATATAAAAACTAATTTATTTTATTTCCTAATAAAAACATATCCATTATATTTAACATGAAAAATAATATACCCCTCGTACAAAAATTCAAAATTCATTTAGTTAAATTATATTTAACTATTATAAAATTTATACATATAAAAACTAATTTATTTTATTTCCTAATAAAAACATATCCATTATATTTAACATGAAAAATAATATACCCCTCGTACAAAAATTCAAAATTCATTTAGTTAAATATAATTTCTATATTATAAAATTTATACATATAAAAACTAATTTATTTTATCATATTTCATTTTTTTAACTCTATCTACGAATTCATTATATAAATACCTCACATTTATTGTTTTTCCAAAATTTTACACCAATAACTCATGAAAAACAATTATTTACTTATACATATCTATATGTTAAAAAAAATTCAGCTCAGTAACTCACTGGTGTAAAATGACAAAATGAATCATTATCCCAAACAATTTTAATTAAACTTAATGCAATACTCTGGCAGGCTTTTTACAAAAAGAGAACAGACTTTCTTAAAGCTGACTATGGACGGACAATACATATCCTCGGAAATTGCTATCAGTTTAGGTGTCGTTCAATCTTTTCTAAACCTAAAGGCACTGGTTCAGAGCGAAACCAATCACAGAGTTGCTTGGAGTCGAAGAGACACAGATACCCTGCTGCTGAATATTCCCCATGATGGATAGATCGGAGGTAGGCTGCCGCAAAGGCCAAAACAAAACGTGCCTGTCAGATCCACAATCCTCTTCTGGTTTAGCCGGAAAATTAGGGTCTTCCACGGAAAAATGGAACCCCACTGTCGGAACAATCACGTATTGTCGGCCCGAAAAATCGTAGCAGGTGTCGAAGATGGAGACGCCCTCAATACTCGGAAGCTGGCGGGTGCCCGCAACGAAGGCGTCCCTCATGGCACTGTAGGCGGCGGTATGGAGGCGCGTGACGGCGCTGCCGCAGTCGACGATGAGCCCACCACGGCCCGACGTCGGATCCATGCGGAAGACGTCGGGTGGGATGGAGTCGAGGAGAACGCCGCCGACGCTGACGGCGGTAAGAGAGAGATAGTAGAAGGTGGGGAGATAGGGATTCGTCTGGAGAGGAGTGAGAATCGACTCGACGGGGACGGAATCCGGCCCGAATTCGAGCGTGCCGGAGGATTCCGACTCACGGTCGACCAGGCAGTAGGAGAAGCGGCGGCCCGTCTGCGTGCCGAGTTGCGTAGTGAAGGAAAGCGTCCCAGCACCGAGGCCCAGTAGCCCAGCGGCCCCGACGAAGAGCCCGACGTTGTCGTGGCCGCAGCCGATGGCGACGTTGCGGACTGACGTGGTGCCGAATGTCAGCGTCTCGATGGCGAAGCTTCCGGCGGAGTGGGAACCATCGCCATAGGAGGCCTCGTAGACGCAGTCCCCGCCTTGGCAATCGTAGGAGTCGAGGTGACTGCAGACGGTGGAGTCACAACTGACAGTGGAGAAAGAAGCGGAGAACGAGGGGTTAAAGATGGGATCCACCTGTGAGTAGCACTCGCGGCACGGCTGGCATTGAATCCAGACCACATCGCTGCCCGTGTCGAGCACCATGTATTGCTCCGTCATCGGCGTTCCAACACCTATCCGCGTAAGAAAATACTCGCCGCTCCCGCGCCTTCTCCGTCCCGACACGACCTCGCCCCCGAACTCGGCAGTGACCCCGGCCACGTTGTTGTAGCTCTTAAGTGGCTCCTTCGATGCGAGTCTCCTCTCTGTGAGCGCCTGAAGCCCGCGAACCCGTGTGGCGTCACGCCTCATTTTATCCTCCAACCGGTGCTCGTAGGACGCTGGAGCATTCGTGGCGTCCCTGTGACGCTGGCAGAAGGTGTCCTGTGCGGCACTTGCACGCTCCCGGAAGTCAGTCTCGGCTTCGTTTCTCTTTATGTTTCAACTCCGCTTGGCCCGGTATCGATTCCTCTGAGCGAAGCTGCGACATCCAGAGTGTGATAGGCTGCAACATCTTGGGAAGAGATCGGTTTGAACCGCGCATATTGGAGCAATAGAAGCATCCCAATACGCAGTAACAACGAAAACGAAACCAGGGGTTCCGCGAGTCGTAGGTGCTCCATCTCCTAGCTGGGCGTGAGATATGCATGATTGATGTATAGAGAAGTCAGTGCATTGAATTTAATGCAGTGAGCGAGAGAACCGAGACACTGACGAACCTTTAAAAAGCCTTTTACTACTTTATTGTCTTACTCTATGCCATCAGGATCAGATTTCACATCGCTTAGACTAAATAGGCCCACAATCACAATTCCAGCTGAAACACAAAAAAATTGGCGGAATTTTTTAATAATCTGGATTAAAGTAAACTAGCATAACGAAGGTTGTTGAATTAATTTCAGCCATTAAAAAAAATAATTTAAATATTTTTATAGTCAATTTCTTTAAGAATTTTTTACTAGATTGCAATATTTACAGTTTACATGAAATTGTGAAGCTTGCTAACTCTGCTGAATGCTATATCCTAAGCAAATTTTTTTTAGTGAATAGGGTAGGCATTTCTTAGAATTTATTTATGAAAAATTATAATCTGATCTAAGTTTGTCAACTGTAAAACATAAAATAATTATTAAAATTTTAATACTATTTACCAGGAAACCATGATCTTATTGAAAATAATGTTTTGGTTTTTTAATTATCATTAGATTTAAGTTGCAAGTTGTTGGATACATACATGGAGTTATAATGGCAGTTCATCCAAATTACTCCATATTATCAATTCTATATATATATATGGATTTTAATCCAAAAATCTAAATAATTAATTACATTAATAATATATATAGAGAGAGAGTCTAGAATAAATGGTGATGGGATGGGTTGTATTGTTAGATGCTGTGATGTGAAGGTCACTGTTAGAAATTGACAGGCAAAAATCCTTTCAGTGTTAAGGTTTAGTGTGACCCAAATGCTTTGTGATGTGAAGGCTACCTGTTAGAAATTAGGTGGGAAAAAATATACTCATGTTACCCAGATGCCTCTGGATAGCAATTTCTGGATTTCTCAAGCCAGTGATGAACTCTCTCTCTCTCTCTCTCTCTCTCTCTCTCTCTCTCTCTCTCTCTCTATATATATATATATATATATATATATATATATATATATATAATTATTAAACATAAATAATATTGAGTTAAAACCATGCATTTTTTTTTAAAAGTTTAACGATTTTCTTGATTCTGTTCATTTTCAAAATTCTTTTACATCCATGAAAGGCCTTTAGTGACCTCGATCTACCGGGTGGGTCACGGAAACCGATACTCATCCAAAATCTTAATAACTTAAGTACGTAAAATAAAGCTTTATAATCCTTAATGTTTAAAAACAGTTTTTTTCATCTCTTTATACATTTTAATATATTGATAAATTAAACAAAAAAGCGACCATAACTACATTAACAACTAATCATCATCGAAAGGACTCCACGGGGGCGGGGTCCTTAGCAATAGATCTTGGTAATTCTTACGGGGAGGCACTAAATATGCTTTTCTATGTACAACCATATACAACCAAGGCGAACGATACGTTGTTGGACTTGGAAGATTGAATAAGGTACGTTCCTTTTGGATTGGTGAAGCGGCGGGTACGATTTCCGAGTCGGCTAACTATGTCATGATGACTTTAGCCACAAGACTCTTCATAAGCCAACAAGGCACTATTTGTTTATCTTGATCAGTGCCCCAATAAGAGTGTCCAAGATCTAGAACCAAAAGTGGCCAATCCTCCATTTACACTTCAACTTTTGCTAATTAATTAATATCAACTTCTAATAAAAATATTATTTGTTTCACTTAAAGTAAAATTCTAATTATTAACCTAACATTTTAATTTCAAAATAAAATTTAAAATTATTTTTAATTTATTAAAATTTAAATTTCTAAAAAAATAATTCAAAATCAATATTAACTAATAATTATTGAAAAAAATAACAATCATTATAAGTCACACAAGTTTGAACTCAAAAACATTAAAACATTATAAATCACAAAAATTTGAATTCAAAAATTATGCTGAATATTAATCAAACAACTAAATTATAAAACTTGATAAAAACATACTTATAAATGAATAATATAAATATAGTAAGAATGTCAGTTTTCCACCGTTCAAATTATTCTCGTAAAACTGTAAAATGCGTGTCAAAATGTAATTTACTCGCTGTTGAAATTACAAAAAGTCAAGATAATATGTCCTTGCACGAGGAGTCACATGTTGCCTAAAGCCGAGACTGATAAACTAGGCGCCTTTATTTTATTCTCCCGGGTAAATGAACATGAAAGTTACAAAAGAATTCTTTAAAGAAAAAGGAAGTAGAAGATTGTATTGAAGGGTCGTGTATAAAATAAAAAATAAGATCCGGCTGCTTAACTCCAGGTCATATGTGCAGTGGTCAATTATACATCAATGGTGTTTCATATAATTATATTAATAATATGTTTTGTGCTTACTTTTTGTAAGCAACCACCTTTGATTGGCCAGGCATCAATTACTTTGAAGCGAAGAAAATATTTGCTCCCACTAGGGCTAGAGTTATGTTATATGACCTCTAGATACCCTTCACATCGCACAAAAAGTGACTTTATGCATGGTGACATTTATTCAACTTTAAATTACAATAAATATAAAGGGCATGCTTTATGTTAAAAGTACATTTCCACACTTGTCAAAGTAGGATGATATTTAAATGCACATCTAGATACCTTTATGAAGAGGGTGGATTAGATACCTTTATGAAGAGGGTGGATTATGATAGATATCATAGATATATGTATTATTTTTTATTTTATATATATATATAATTTGTTTGTAATTTGTAGGATGAGTGTAAGATTTCAATGTTAAGTTTGCACATTTGTCTATATGATATGTGATGAATAGAAAGAATAATTAATAAATTGAATACATCTAGTTTTAATAGATAATAGGATGAGTTGAAAACCTTGTGTATGTATATGTGTTAAGAAGCTTATACTCAAGACAGAGTATGCACATCCATGATAAATCATCACGGGAGAAGCATTGAGGGGGAGTTGAAGACTTAGGATGATGCTTGTGGGAAAGCATGCAACGTTTGGAAATTTAACACATGTTCTACCATCTTTTGAGATAATGGGTTGTGTAGGAGAATGAATAGATAGGTTAACGATGAGATGAGTGGACACACACACACACTAATAAGAGGTCAACTCATTCGAAAGGGTAGAATGACACAACTCATCACGAAGGAGGGGATGCAAATATACCAAGGAGGAGTGAACGATAATAGGAAAATTTCTTTCATGCAAGATGCAAGCTAAAGACGCATGAGCTAACACAAGAAGGAAAGTAAATCTGAGGAATGGTAGACTACTTGGGTGAGGGACCATTGAGTCGAGAAACCATCGAAAAATTTGTTGCACTAGGGTTTTGCACAAACTGAAATTGTAATGGCACAAATGGTGGTAACTATGAAAGGATGTGATAATGGTGCATCATATAGGTGGTTGGTGGAACCTATATGAGCCATGCGTGCTTATGTATGTATGTAAATTTCGTATGAGATGTAGGCTTTGCATGTGTAACACATTATAAAATTGTACTAGGTATTAGGCCACTTGGACAACATGACAATATACATATTACATATATTCCATACTTGTTCTGCATTATATGTTCATATGTGATCGTTGAAATGATTAAGTTTTGAATTATTAAAAAGACATAATTGAAATAGATTAAGAGTGAAGACATAATGTGAACTTGGTTACTCTCATTTGGTAGCATGGCAACTAGTTTTTGGCTAAAAAAATGCAATCAATGATTAATTCTTCAAAATGTCTAAGAATCACACCAAACCTAACGCATACCAATACTTAACATAATTAGATTCTTTGTACCCATATAGTTTATATCTTAATATAAAACCATTATCTATTATTCTAAGTCTCATCACTTATATATTAATATCACTTAACTCACAAAAAATTTTAACTTTAAATTATATCATTCATATAATACTTCATAACATAATATTATTTATATAAATTTCTTCTCATAATTAAAGCTTTTAAATGAGATATTTACTCTTTCAACCAAAACTATTGAGTAGGAATATGTTTTACTTGTATATTTATTAACTAACTCTAACATTTTCATTAGTTTTTAGAGAGTAAAGGTGGGTATCCGTATCATAAATTGGATTTTGTCACTTCCTCATGGAGAAGGGTACGAAGGGAAGGCGTACATTCACGAATGGTAAGAATTATATAAGTTTACTTTTACTATTTAGTTATATATACCTTTCGTTAAAATAATAGTCAAATGATTTCGTTAATAAATGTGTGTACATTGTTTTTAACATTCAGATGTTTAATTAAAATATTCCTTTAGACTGTATTTACATTTACTTATCTTTAATATATTTATAATAAATATATAATTCTCTTTTCTTAAAAATAAAAATAATATATCTTTTTATAAATTTACCTTTATCTTCACTTTATTTTTCGTGTACAATACCTAGAATCATATTATTGCTTCAAAATTGACTACATACACACGGGTACATTTTATAAAGTTACATTTCTTTTGCTTCTGTTTTGAAAACCAAGTTGCATTGTAGTAATTCACAAAGTTCAGAGTTGATATCTAATAGGAAATGACACTACATATTTGGAATATATTTGTAAATAGTGAGGAATTACGTACTCATAATGGATATATAATGGACTTTGGAAAACCATATATGCATACGTTTAATTTTATAATATTACATATATAGATCTGTTTATAAATGTAATGATTATAATAATAATTACTTATAAATGATGTGAAAATATACATTTTAATAGTTTTCCCAATTATGTATAGTACAGTTATTAATAAATTGAAAAATTTGTTTAAAATAGGTAAAAGTGATATTATAAAAATATTATGTCCTTTTTTCCCATTGATTAATAGATAAATATTTACTAAATAAGTGCAGATAAACGTGTTAAATATGTTATTAGTAAAGAAAATAGATTTATAATAAATTTTAATGTGAATTTTTGTTGATAAAAGTGTTTATAAAATAGAAAATATACATAATATTTTCGCACGTTTGTTATGGGAGAAACTAGATTAATTTGGTAGAACTGTAGTTTTTTACAAGTATCTAAATATGTACTATTTTAAAAATAAAAATATTACACATAATTCATTAGATATAAAATTTAGGTAAGACTAGCAAATCTAGATAACTAAAGGAACTATCATAAAATTAATCGGTATTGGAGTACACGAATTCATCAACCACTTTGTCGGATACTATTTTTCATAAAAAATAAAAATATTACACATAATTCATTAGGTATAAGAGCTAGGTAAGACTAGAAAATCTAGATAACTAAAGGAACTATCATAAAATTAACCAGTATTGGAGTACACAAAATTCATCAACCCACTTTTGGATACTAATTGTAAAAAATAAAAATATTACACATAATTCATTAGGTATAAGCACTACTACATTTGGCGGAAATTGGCCTTGGTTACGACGCTTTTGACTGATAACGGAAATTTTCCCCCAAATTTTTTCCATCACTTGAAACCATCAACTATCAAGCGTCCCCTATAGAAAGTGTCGCAATACCAACACTTAAAACGTCGCAATTGCGACGTTTAGGCGGCGACGTGCTGGTGCGACACCATGGCCCAAGCGTCGCTATTGGGGAACCGACTCTAAATATCGCAAGTTGCGACACAATGTCTAGGTGTCACCATTGCGACGTTGGAGGCACCGTCGTAATAGCAGCACCTGGCAAATCGGTATAACGACGGTTATTTTAAAGCTACATAAAAATACCAAAACTTATATGCGCGCTACATAAAAATTAAAACTTATATCATGCACTACATAAAAATGATTTTATTGTTTCGTATTTGTCGCAATATCTACATTAATGTTTGATATCAAACGTCGCCTGCGCTCTTGCGAACAACCTTGCCCTCGACGTCGCGCTGGGCTCTTGCGGAAAAGCATTTGCCCTGTGTCCCGCCTCGAGCGTTCGCCCTCTGACTCTTGCGAAACAGCTTATAGCCTCAGGCTCTTGCAAATGGTAGATTCTTACAGGGCCTTCCTCCTATAGTAGGGTTGACTCTATTTGGGTTTTTGGTCAATTCCATTGGATTGTGTTGGTTGTAGGGTTCTCTTGTAGATGTCGAATCGAATTCGATACCCTCTATTATCTTGTCACCCAATACAAGATTTAAATTTTTCCCAAAGAAAGCAAGCTTATTAATTTGTTGACCATTATTTCTCCTGCTTTAAAAACCCTACATTTAAATGAAAACAAGCATTGCATTTCAACTACAAAAATCTATTAAGGTATTCAGAAATGTACATGTGTGTATTAACGATACGATATCACGCGCGCATTCGCCTCGGCTCAACGAGCCGACGTCGCCCTCGGCTCTTGCGGAGACGGCATTCGCCTTGGCCGGTCGCTGCGACTCTTGCGAACAGCATTCGCCCTCGACGTCGCCACCGAGCTCTGTGAGAACAACATTCGCCACGGATTCCGCCCTCGGCTCTTCCGAACAGCATTGTCTGCATTCGCCCTCGACTCTTGCGGAACGGCTTGTTGCCCTCGGCATTCGCCTCGGCGTTAGCCCTCGGCTCTTGCGGAAGCATTCGCCCTCGGCTCTTGCAAAATGAAGCCCAAAGTTCTTCACTGGGGCCTTCCTCATGGGTTGACTCTATTTGGGTTTTTTTGGTCAATTCTATTGGATTGTGTTAGGGTACATGTATGGTTCTCTCTAGATGTCGAGAAGTCAGAATTCGATACCTCTATTATCTTCATCACCCAATACATAAAGATTTAAATTTTTCCCAAAGAAACGCTTATTAATTTGTATTCATTATTTTACTCCTTGCTTTAAAAACCCTACATTTAAATGAAAAGCAAAGCATTGCATTTCAACTTCCTAAAAAAATATTAGTGTTCAAATGTACATGTGTGCATCACTTGTGTAGGGTATTCTTTTTCCCTTTCACATTATCCAAGAATGTGTGCGGTATAGTACATATTTTTTGTGATTTAGATTGTCTTGAAAAGGAAAGGTAAATTATTTCCCATGGAAAAAGAAGGTTTTCCCTTTTTATAGGTTGTTTGGACTTCAGATGGAAAATTTATGGTATACCTTTCATATTATGTAGTTTCCAGTTTGAATTAACGAGATTATTCTACATGAAAATATAATTACTATGTGTTGTCCTTCATCACTAATTAAAATTATAGGGTTTCAATTTCCTAGACTCTAACTCATCTGATGCTAAATTCTAGGTTCTCATTGGTGGATCACTCTTCCATTGATTTCCTTTCCTACGGATCTTGTCATACTTTAAAATTGTCAATAGTACATCTATTATTTCGGGTATCCCAAAAGGCTTTATAGTAGAACATATTGTGAAGTTTTTTTGACACTTGAGGATTCTTTTAGAGCGCAACGTGGTCTATGCTATCGAGTTATATATCAAGCAACATGCCTTAATAACCACACTATGAGGTAGGTTCAGCAGTTTGAACTTGTTGGGACATAGCTATGAAGTTGTGTGATGAGTCCTCCTCCTGCGGTCACATTATGAGGTACTTGAAAAGAGTGAAGACACGTAATGATAGTTATTATGTTAACGCTACTAGAAACATTTTAGAAATTATCCATGCTATCGAATGTCAAAATTCAGACATTAGTCATCTGATAGCCCAGCTAATAGAGAATAATAATAATATAAAAAAATCACAACTTTGTTCTTGAAATATGATTGTTACACATTAGTAACCTAGTTCATGAGTTACTATCACCCAAAGATTGCAAAACAAACTTAAAATATAAATTAAACCAACATGAGAATCCATTGAGGTTTCTCGACAAATCATCATAACCTGGCATTTTGAAACCCAAATTTGAATCCATCATAAGTAATACAATGCAAACTCAGAGGGATTTTCAATGCATGTTTGCATACCACTTATTCTCTGTCTGGGCTCTCATTTTTTAAATGGAACCATTAGTCGAAGCCCACGGTCCTTTTTATGTGAGAATTTGGCTATTTGAGCTCTTTTTTGCTCCACCACCTCCGCAACCAGTGTTACACGGGGTATCGCCCCCCCACCTAGGGAGTCCTGATTCCTCGCCCCCTGGCCTCGGGGTCTTGGGGACTTCTGGGGGATGTTTCCCTCAGCCCCTCACGTCCCCTCACCGCCCTTTTAGTTTATGGTTTCGTGTTAAAAGTTGATGTGTCACTTAGCACTGTTTGAGAATCCGTGATTACGATTCGGATGGTGACATGGTTGATCTTGATATATTCGTGCGAAGTTGGATGCGAGAGACTAGTGGGGCATTAACTTGATCTTCTGTGTCATTTTATCTATTATGATGATATCATTTGATATTCATATGTTATGTTTTATGTTTTATGTTTCGGACATAACTTATTTGCATTTAAGTTTTATGTTTCGGACTTGGTTGTAAACTTCAGTTTAAACTCTATTTTGAATCTTGATATAATATGTCATATGACACTCTTAAATTTTATTTTTCATTGTACATTGTTAGTAGTTACATTAATGATTATATAGTTACAAACTTACAAACTTACATGCATGATTGTATGATGTATGTTTTAACTTTAACTTTTAAATTTGTTTCAATTATATGATTCATCATTCATCGATTTGTAATTTTATCATTTATGATTTATCTTTCATGATGCAAGTGTATGATGGCTTTTATATACATTCCTTGCAAAAATATAGTTACATTTTAAATATTAAATTTTATAATTTTTATGACCCAGCGTCCCCACGTTTCACGAAAATTGGTAGGGAGCTTTTGCATGGTAGCTCCCACGCTCCCTTGTCCCACTTATGCTCCCACCTCAGAGTGGACTTGGTGAGACATTTGCCATAACCTGCAAACATATATCATGATGTGCAGTTCCATTACATATGTATGTGCCAATGTTCCATAATCATGCCCCATCATCAATTTAAAATTTCCATTGAATATCAAATTATGGAGGGGGAACTTTTGTCTTTTATAACATTTGAAAACAAAATGGGGGACCCATCTCACGTATGAGGTGAATGAGAACTATAGAATATTTGAAGAAGTAGATTAGTGCCTTTTCCTGCGGCCATGGAGTCATATACGGTCATCATCACAGAAAAATTTGTCTTGTTCATTCTCACCTTGAAAGTTGCAAAAAATCATGCCCTAATTGAAACGACACTAAATTTGAAAGATATAATAAAAATGCAAGCTAGAATGTCCATTAATACAAAGGGGAAAACCTTCCTACCTACCCCTATTTGAGATAAATTTTGATTGAATAGGAAACATGATATTTCCTATGGAGTTGATCCAGCAACTTGTTAAATGTATGGGACTAAATCATGCATTTGATTTCAGGGGAAACATGCGCATGAAGAGAAAAAGTGCGAGAATTAATGGAAAATCCATACATGCCACTTCTAAAAACTACCGCAAGAAAATTAAAAAAATACTTAAGGCCTTAACTTAATTTGAATCAAAAATGACAAAACAGGATTAGTGAAAACACGAGAGTGGTGTGGGTGAACAACATAAATAAAAAGTGAAGATACCTTTCTGATTGCCTTTGTCACTAGTTGTATGAAAACATGGTTTCCTTTCCCTTTATACATACAGGTAGATACATTGTTTTATAGGTATGGTGTTTTCAAAGAATAGAAGACCTACTTAAATATATCGTGCATGGATTGAATGTTTGGGTGCCTTAATGTGCGATGACATGTTTCCCGAAATTTTGAATTCAGCTTAAGGCATATTTGAAACTCTAACTACGTGTAGGTGTCTTATTAGAAATTATTTCAGTTTTCATTTTGTGTTTCAAGTTAGATATTGTTTTCAAGTTTTTACATTTATAATTTTATTGCAATGTGGCAAACTGATTAGAGTAGTGCAGGAACAACCTCGAGATGGGATGATTGCGGAAAGAGGCCAGCGGAAGAACATGTAAAGTCCCAGCATTTCTCTATCTTTAGGTATTTTAGTTATTTACATAATTGAAATAATATTAATTTTGTTCAAATATGCAGACGCCTAGCCATGGTACGCAGTGAGGCCCTCTTTGAGGAAAGATCTTTCTTCATCCCTATCTCCAGTGTTCTTGTTGCAAAAAAAGGCACGAGATACGAGTCGAATTTAATGCTTTGATAGACGCGCCTCAAACACACGGAAACGGAAGAGGATACAACATCTTATGGGGGCGGCTAAGAAAGATATACGGTAATAATAAAAAAGTCAAAAGGATATTTTTTTTGTTCTGCATGAGATGAATTGTGATAGTTTGATTTTTAATTTTTACATTGACTAAACTAACAAAAAGTTCTTTTGTATGTAGCGTTTTCGGCATTTTCTTGAACCGGTGTTGGTGGTAGTGGGACACAAGGGCAGAGATTGCCCAACAACCCTCTCGTACACCTTCTACTCCTTTAGGTGCTAGCGAAAGCTTTACTGACGGACACCGTCGCCGTGATTGGTTGGCAATGATATGACTGATATGGCCAACTACATTATTGCGTTTCATGGAGCTACCGTGTCGGCTCCACGGGGACCATTAATGGCACGTTGTTGGTGAACGATGAGGGTGTCACAAAAGCATGTACAACTCCCGAGGGTAAATTTTAATATTTTAACTATTTTCCTTCTTACTTTATCTAAAACATATTTATCATGATTTTTATTTCAGTATGGTAATATCTTCTTTCTTTGGTTTGATACATGTAGGAAACAAGCAGTTCTAAAGGATTACGGAAACCATGCGTTGGTAATTTTTGGCCAACCATACGTACGAGGTGGAATTCGGAAATTCCAACTTTGAAAAAGAACTCTAGATTGTACGACGCTGGGGTCGGCACATTTGACGGAAAGCGGTGGCTTAGGTAGCGGCAATATTTGAAATATACCGAGGACACCTATAGACGCAATTGCCATTTAACCCTAGATATGAGCGTCCTCTCGCGATTTCAGAGAGTGAGTGGAGAGAACTCGTCATGACGGAAAAGAGAAAAGGGCAAAGAAAGAAGGAAAAATGCCAAGTTTGGACACTTAAAGGTAAATTACAACTTTAATTCATTAGCTTTAATTTTCTTTATGTCTAAGAACAAAAGTGTGTAATCATATCGACTTAAATATTTTGATGCTAGGTTGCACGACACCTCAGGAGGCAACCAAAGCTAGGAATGAGAAAA
Source organism: Pinus albicaulis (assembly GCA_034641835.2). Taxonomy (NCBI): domain Eukaryota; kingdom Viridiplantae; phylum Streptophyta; class Pinopsida; order Pinales; family Pinaceae; genus Pinus; species Pinus albicaulis. The sequence goes on along the minus strand of CM076580.1, from coordinate 304,699,978 downwards.
GGGCCATCCTGGCTGGCCGGGGTGGCTATAGAGTGTTACCAAAATTTTAATTAAGTAGCTAAACATCTTATAATTAATTGTATCGCATTCCAATGTTTTTGTAATCCTATCGGATATGATTAAAAATACACAATCATATATAATGTAGGGTGATGACTTGGAGCAGGTAATAAGGAGGAAGATAAAAATATCGCTTTCGTTTTGGCTATCGAGGCGCGGATTGAACGTCGCCAGCTTGGGCGAGGGTCCCCGAATCTAGAATGCACGATAAGGTAAAAAACATTAACACTGTTTTGTTTTCGTCCATAAGTTAATGTCTAACAACTTTGTTTTAAATCGGGGAGCGGCACTACGAAAAGACAAATAACTTCGAGTTTAGAGGCCGGATGTAGATGATCCTCTCGTGCAACTTTGATCATTGTAGTGGGGACCGGAAGTGATAATCTTGCTATCGGTGAGGGAGACCGTGACGGTAGTATAATTTCCACTTATAATTTTTTCTAATTATACCTTGATGGTTGTCCTTATAACGTTTTTTTGTTTAAATGACGAGAGAATGTTTCCCTTGAGGATCTTACCACCGGAGAGGAAGACGAGACAGCAGTCCAACGGCGTCGGCCAGGTGCACCGGGTAAATAATCTGCTGCAGTTTTTTTATTAATATTACCGAACTAGTTCAATGATATTTAAAAACGATAATTAAAATTTAATATTATACGTTTTTTTGGAAAGCGATGCCGAATCCTTTGGATGAGACCGGACATGTGCCTGTCAGTCGGCGGCGACAGGCGATTTTTGAGTAAATAATCTCATTGCAATTTTTATTAATATTCATAGAACTAGTTCAATGATATTTAAAAAGCCGACAATTAAAATTTAATATTATGTTGCTTTTGTAGGCGATGCCGTCCTTTGGATGAGCCCCGGACATCGCAGAATACGCAACTAGGTCGGCAGGTGCGGGTTGAAAGGCACGAAACGGGAGCGAACACGATGATATTGATGATGTAATTAGGAGCTTTAAAAATAGGAAGAAGAAAAAAGAAAATTTGACAATGTAAAATATTGTATTATTATAAGACAAACATTACCATACTTGGAATGTTTTGCGTTATATAAAGAAGACTCATTTATCATACTATTTTTATGTCAAGCATTAATTTATAGATTTTTCCTTGCGTACTTTTTGTTGAATTTTTTTTTATTAGTTATTGAATATTTTTTTTATGCTCATGAAAGTAAAAATGAAATATAGATTGGGTATTGGGAATTGAGAGTGATGTGAGAGGGGGGGGCCATAAGAGCTTCCACCTTCACGTGGTTGTACCTATTTAGTAGAGAATAATTTATTGGAGCGATTTTAATCTTGGAGAAAACCTCCCTTGATCCCGGCCATTAGCAAAAAAAAAAGTCCTTGTTGACTTAGTTGCTACTCTTTTGGTCGTGGGAGGCTTGTTCAATTCATGCGACTCAATAAATTGTTCTTAAACGAAGACTTATTCGGGTATGTTTGTATTTTAACATATGTTCTAACATTATCATAAAGATGCATCTTAGAGTAAAATATACATCAATTTACTTGTATTTATTGTATAGATAATGATGGATTTTGATTAAGCTTGTGATGCCGGTACAAATCCTCTTGCATCATGAACAATACAACTTGTGACCGGAGTCATATTACAGGATGACATTTTTGCTTGTGCGCTTGACCGAGTTCGTAATGTCACATTTGTAAGTTCCTTTACGGTTCTTAATTCATCATAAGCTTGTTCCACGATTATTATCTGGTTTTTTGTATGTGTTTTTTCATATTTTGATTTATGTAACTATGCATGTTTCATTGTTCCTTATGATTTCTCCCATTACCACTCCCAGGATGAATCCGACTTTATTGTTACATAGGTTACTTTATTGTTACTATAGTTTTATAAATTACGATTTCATAGGTTACATCATGTAAAGTTGTCAATCTCGGGTTGGTGATGAGCTTTAGTTCTCCGGATTTGCATGAACTTTACGATATTTTCTCCCTCATGTCATTCTTTTGCATCCACCTCGTTGTTTGAGCATGCCAATTGTATACCTTGTACCAATTGGCACATATCAATCTACGAGTGGTGCACATTTTACCACTATTTTAGGTGAGAGTTTAGGGTTTCTCTAACATAGCTTTAGAAATCAATTCGGTCTTTTAACTTGAATATTGTCACATAATACTTATGGTTTAGATTGATGAGCATGTTACGAATGGTTGGTTGATTCATAAGAACCACCCATATAGTCATCTTGAGATATTTTAGAAGATTTCTCGGGTTTCCTTTTTCCATAGTTTCTAGTGGGTGGGATGTTGTGGGGTGATCCATCAATCTTTGGTGCTCTTGTAGTAGGGAATTTGTTTTTGGGGATATAAAGGAGCATTTGATGTAGATATCCCATTGGATGCATTCATAGATGGCCACGAGAGGTTAAAAATTTAAATTAAAAATATACAACCTCTAGCACGCAACGCTTTGAAGGCCGCGAGAGACAACGGTTAAAGATTGTTTTGTCTTGGCCTTAATATAGTCGTGATTTCTTTCTATTATCTTAATGCAAATATATAGTCTGTCTCATTAAAATGAGGATTGTGGTTGTATTTCTCTTTGGTTGTTTCTCTCTTAATGCTCGAGAAGTTGCCAAAAGTTGCGATAGTTGTTTAGTTTACTTTGTTACAACTTAAAGAGTGGTTTTTTAGCAATGGGAGTCATGTTTTTTAAGGTTCATACTAATATGAAGATCTTGTAATTCTATATTGACATAAGAGAAGATGGCCTGCTTTGGGCGGTATGACAACAATTGCCACATCTGCCTCATTTAGTGCTTGATGGAAAGGGAAGAAGTTGGGTGCAATGTTTGATAATTATGGCGGACAATTGTCTTCTCTTTCGGTTTTTCACCCATTTCCTTTAATCTCTCAAGCGAGAAGAGGGACTGCGAGTTACGCGACGGGGGAGAGGTAGTTAATACAAGGCCCATGGAAAAGGAGTTGTCACTTCAACAAGGATGGCTCGGTGACAAAAAAATTGCGAGGTCGAGAGAAAAAATTATGTTTAAAGGAAGGTCACACACGCACGTGAGCTTCCTTTGCGGTGGATCTTTCCTTGTCCACTTATATTCGATTTTAATGTGTTATTTTAATTTTTCATGGAGGGTTGTTTTGGCATATGGTACGGCATTCAATTGCACACTTCTTTCTGACATTGTCGATTTGTCTTGCGGCGGTACAGACAAACTTGCTGATATTATTGTAAGTCCACCCTTGGGGCGAAGGGAAAAAATGTTGTCTTGGAGGAAGCAAGCATGGTTCTCAGAAATAGTTAATGATGGTGTGACGGTAGCTAAGAAGGTAATTTGTAGATGTGTGCTGCGGTTTTCTTTTTAACGTTGTATTAGTTCCCCTCTTAAATGTCTTAGATTTGGTAGGCATAATTTGAAAACTCAAAGGTGAAAGGAAACATATTTGTTACCCGGTGGTCTACTTGGCCTATGGACTAGCCACATTAGAGTAATGCATAAAGCTTTTCACAACAATAAAAAGGAAAAGGGTTATGGCTGAGTCAAATTTTATTGTTATTAACGATTATGTAATGAAATGTATCTCAATGCGCATGGTTTTGGCCTTTTTATTGGTTGAATTAAGTTTGATTGAAAATATTGGGGCCAAGTTGGTAGGCAAGGCACGACGAAGACAAATGATTTGGGCGGGGATGGAACCACAACATCTGTTGTTCTTGCACATGTTGGAATATTGAAAAATTCAGGAGCAATGAATGGAGAATAAATCTCCCCTTCCTCTAACACGAGAGAAAATAAAAATTTCTTTGACGGGAGACAAAGTTTCAATACTTTGAAAACAAATACTAATTCCACTTCAATAACTCAAAAAAAACATTACTGCTTCCTCCTTGAGAGGATTACAAAATTATGTTGCTACAAACGCGGTGCATAAAACCAACTCAACGTACATTCCAAAACAAACATGCTAAATATAAAACACTCTGCTTTGTGTTTTCCCTTTACATAACTAGCATGCATACACATAAAGTTACACTCGGTCACCACTTTTTACACCTTTGCTGTGTAATAAAAAATTTACGTCTTGTCTATAAAAACTACCAAGCTTTTTCAGAGCACTTTTATTTTTATGTGCGTAACATATAAAACATATTATAATAAACCTTTATTTAAAAAAAATAAAATTAAAACTAAATTCTATGGCTCACCTTTCATTTCGCATATGATATATATATATAACATATGTTTAAAACATATATGTATATTAAAACTATCAAAACATTAAAGAACCCTTTAGTATTCGGACTTCAAAGGTACGAATAGATTGAATTTCAAACCAAATTCGCGTTACCAAAAATGGGATGCGACGTACGCCTAATTTTAACTCGAATTCTCAATCCAATGTGCCCTGAAAAAAATTACAGTTCGGTTTTCGGGTTTCGAGATTCCCTTCAATTTCATCGAGTCAATATTAATACTCCCGTGCTCTCCTTTTGAATTTACAAAGCTGTGGACAAATTTACGGTTTGGTGAATTGAGTTGTCTTTGGTTGTTTGTGTTTAAATACAATCAGACAATATGGCTACAAATACAATACAAAAACTGTAGAATTTTTAAATGTCAATTAAATTTCTGATAAGTAATGCTAAACTCCAAAAAATGACAACTGTCATTGAACATTTAAAGTTGAAACCAACAAAGACAAAGGTTTAACAATATAAGAAAGGTAACTTTATTATAGTAATTTGATTAATATCATCTATTCATTTTTGTAGGGTCTTATGGTGTTTGGTTTTTTAGTTTTTGGTTGGGCTTATTGAGTCTAAGATAGTTTTTGAGTGAAAAAATTGCTATCAGGTATTAAAAAAATTTGGTTCTTTTGTCAAAATTTATGAGCTTGTTAGGAAATACAAAACTGACAATGGTTGTATCTTAAATTTGTAGAAAATAATTTGAAATGAAACCTTTTTTTTTAGGTTGTTGCAGCAGGTGCAAACCCCGTTCAAATTACTAGGGGCATTGACAAGACAATAAAGGCCCTTGTTTTTAACTAAAATTTTTTTCAGCGAGGTAAACGCTAGTTTTTGAGTAGTTGGTTTTGCTTTTAACATGGTTTGGTGCATTTAATTGAATGATGTCAAATTTTGTTGCAAATTTTTCACTATACATGTTTTGGCTTCAGGAATACATTTGATTGTGTGTCTTGTTAGATCTAACATTTGTAGTTGTTTAACATGGCGTATTTAGGTGCACTTTCTATTATGGAAATAGTTGAGCACATTACGTTTTTCAGACACTCAGGGTAGCATGTTGAGAAGTTTCTTGTGAAACATTTGGTATTCTAAATGACACTTGATCCTATACAGCATCATGCACTTGACTTCAAAATTCATATTCAAAGTGTGCCAGACAATTCTTGCAAAATTTCAAATATTTATGTTGTTTTAAACGATTATCTTTTTCATGTATTGGATGCTGAAAATGTGAAAAAGACTTTGGTATGAAACCAACTGGTGAATAATTTCCAGCACAACAACCACTTCCAAGACATGATTTAGAAGTAGAACAAATGTGATTATGAAGCATAGAAAGATATCCTTGATGCATTGTCAATGTTTGGCTAGGGTTATTTTTGGAGAAAATAACTCCTTATTCCTAGAATAGTGATCTTCAATACAAGTAAATGCCAAAGAAGAGAGATCATTGTGTGACGCAACAAAACTGAAATTGGACCCCCAAGGAGAGCTGGTGTGTCTACAATCGCTCTGTCATCATTTTCCCTTGGTTTACCCCGTTCTTTTCCTCCAGCCTGAGTCTTAATTGAATTCTTCTTTCTTCGGGTTTATTTATCAAATTCGTAGAATTTGATAAACAAATACTATCCACAATGGTTGGACTTTAATTTATATTCCCGACTTTATATTATCTCCAATCCTTATAACCAATGTTTAACTTTCAACACTTTGTATTTATACTCCACGTTTCTTTTTAAATAAACAACTTGTAATGAACTTTCGGCTCTATATTTCACCACCCAGCCTTACAACAATCACGCTCTAGACTTACGCTAATTATCCTCCAATCGTTTAATTAAACAATTTCATTATACTCTGGCCCCACCTATATATATCAATAACCAATCAAACACTCGTATCGTACCTGGCTATCCTCCGCACACCTTAGTTAACCTCCGGGCAAGTTCAACGTGCGACCACCGTCTGATGGCCCTTCTCCAAATCAACGACTCTTGGCAATTTTGCTCGGCTTCCAACGTCAGGCTTTAACGTGCGATGGCACGGGTTAAACGGTGGTTTTCCGGGGGTCACTTCGCCACATGTCGCATTCCCTATGGAATCACTCGCGAATAGGAAATACCGCCTACTCCGCAAAAGCGGTGCGATATGGGCAACCCGCTTTTGTGATTCCGCTCGTGGTTTTGGTAGAGGGCTTGACCACGGGTGCATGTCTGGTTCCTCTATCCTTTTGTTTGTTAACTCATGTCCAATCCTCGGGTCAGGTTCCGAAAGCACAACAATTTTGTCTCTTTATTAAGCGGGATTTTTATATTTGAACAGTTTTCACGACCCCGGTTCTCTACACAGACCTCGCCTTGGATATTTTTACATAAAAATGATTTTTCTCAATAATTATTTATATAACTTTTCCACATGTTTAGTGTGGTATTCCCATGATTTATTATAAATATGTGTATTATCAAAGAAAACCAACACAAATTTTATAATATGGGATCAAACAAAATTGTTCTTAAGTCGAGCCCACCGGACTTCAAACGGCGATAAACCATAATTCAAACCAAATCCGCGTTCCAAAATAGCCTGCTGACGTCGGCCAATTTTGTGATGCGAAAACCAAATGAATTCCGCCCTAATCTTTTTCGGGTCCGAAGTTGGGCTGGCGTACGGAGGGAAGTTGTGACGCGAATTTCTTATCAAATTCACCCTAATATTTTTCGGGTCCGGATTTCCACTGCGCGAGCGGCCCAAACAAAGATCTGCTCAAATCAATTTCTGCCACATGTCCTCAATAAAAACTTGCCCTGCTCCCGGCTGCGGGTGCATTCGATGGCGTTTAAGGCGATGGGACATGGATATGGTGATTTCATATCAATCGCATTAACATTTAACGCTGTTCAATTAATTTTTCACATAAAATCCACATTAATTAATTTTTAACATTGTTCAAGATCGGACCTCCACTCCTCTTAGTGATTCCGCACGCTCCAATTTGATCCGGCCTTCGGCTCTCATTATTAATGATTAGAGATTAATTATGATGGGCGTCCTTTGATTGCATTGCAGTCAGGTGGACAAAATGGCGTTTAGCCATGGTTTTTTAGACAAGCCGGTTGCTGGATTACACTGCCTGCTAACTGTGACGATAAGGAGAAGTGGCCAGCTGAACTGCTGCCTAGACCTTGCTGCATATTTGCATTTCTCTCGGCTCTGTCTCTGCCTGTCTTCCTCTGTTAATTGGAATTTTGCTTCTCCGTCTCCTCTTGTGCCCACTGCGCCTGAGATTGCACCCATGCCTTGCGTGCGTCATAGGATGCGTTGCCGCAGGGGGAGCACTAGAGGTCAACCCCTGCGTGCTCCCTCCAGCCCCTCAACAGAGTCGACTTCTGGCCAGTCCAGTGATTATTACGCAGGTCGATATCCAAATACTAGGAGTGGGCGGGGTCGGCTTGTAGGATCTGGCCACCGTATGGATTCCCCTGCTCCTCGCTTCCCCACCGCTAGTTCACCTTCTCCCACGACGTGCACTACACAATTTTCCTTTAATTTCTCTCTCAACCGCCTGCGAATCACGGCTTTAGTCACTGTGGTATTCCGCGAGGAGGCCCAAACGGAGGAAGAATGCACCCGTCCGGCGGGTCTGAGCTCGGAAAAAGTTGGCCAGCATTCGGGCCTTCAAGAGGGGAGCCGTGGCATGCATGTGGATGTAGCACCTAGCGATCCTGGACCTTCCGAAGGATGGTGCCGAATCGTGGAGGAACCACCGGAGGAGTAGTTTGGTTAATTTGTTTTTCTTGCTTAGCAGGCCCACTTAATTGGGCTGCTTTTAGATTATTTTACTGTGTTGGACCTTTGTAATATTTTTGAATTTTGTAAATTAAACGTTCAAGACTGGTTTCCCCGTATGAGGGAAGTCTTCTTAATTTTTTGATTTTTTGATGACAAATTTGCCATGAGTATGGCCAGGCAATGTTTTTGACTTCGTTGTAATTTTATTCGCAATGTTAATAGATTAACTTTACTTTGAATTCTCACATGATTAGCGTTTTTCTTGATCTGTTCAAGGATTTTGGGTACTTTAATTTGTATTTGGAACAATGGACGTCGGTACTCTATCTGTTGCTTTACCGTTCTACATACTACTATTTCACTTTCTTATAGATGCCTCGGGCATATTTGAATGCTTTCTCAGATTGTCGATAATCTCCATGTGGACCGTTACTGGATTTTATATCATGTCCCCGTATGTGACATGGGGTATTTTTCTATCATTGTCTGGGGTGGGACTTCCACTTTTCTAGATGGATATTTGGGTTCCAATCTTCAGATGTGAAAATGTAATGACTTCATGGACTGTTTTACTTCATATAATATATTCAAAATAGCATTTTTTCTCTTCCGAAAAAAAAATGATTAATGTTTATCATTCTGCCTTCAAAACTAGCGATGCTGGTCTATGTTGCTGGTTTATTGATATGGTCTGATGGTCTTTTTATATTTTGGACATATCACACTCCTCACATGATTAGCGTTTTTCTCTGTTCAAGGATTTTGGGTACTTTAATTTGTATTTGGAACAATGGACGTCGGTACGTACTCTATCCGTTGCTTTACTATTCTACATACTGCTATTTCACTTTCTTATAGATGCCTCGGGCATATTTGGATGCTTTCTCAGATTGTCGATAATCTCCATGTGGACCGTTACTGGGTTTTATATCAAGTCCCCGTATGTGACATGGGGTATTTTCTATCACTGTCTGGGGTGGGACTTCCACTTTTCTGGATGGATATTTGGGTTCCAATCTTCAGATGTGAAAATGTAATGACTTCATGGATTGTTTTACTTCATATAATATATATTCAAAACAACGTTTTTTCTCTTGTGAAAAAAAAATGATTAATGTTTATCACTCTGCCTTCAAAACTAGCTATGCTGGTCTATGTTTTTTGTTTATTGATATGGTCTGATGGTCTTTTTATATTTTGGACATATCACACTCCTCACATGATTAGCGTTTTTCTCTGTTCAAGGATTTTGGGTACTTTAATTTGTATTTGGAACAATGGACGTCGGTACGTACTCTATCTGTTGCTTTACTATTCTACATACCGCTATTTCACTTTCTTATAGATGCCTTTGGCATATTTGGATGCTTTCTCAGATTTTCGATAATCTCCATGTGGACCGTTACTGGGTTTTATATCATGTCCCTGTATGTGACATGGGGTATTTTTCTATCATTGTCTGGGGTGGGACTTCCACTTTTCTGGATGGATATTTGGGTTCCAATCTTCAGATGTGAAAATGTAATGACTTCATGGACTATTTTACTTCATATAATATATTCAAAACAACTTTTTTTCTCTTGTGAAAAAAAAATGATTAATGTTTATCACTCTGCCTTCAAAACTAGCGATGCTGGTCTATTTTGCTGGTTTATTGATATGGTCTGATGGTCTTTTTATATTTTGGACATATCACACTCCTCACATGATTAGCGTTTTTCTCTGTTGCAGGATTTTGGGTACTTTAATTTGTATTTGGAACAATGAACGTCGGTACTCTATCTGTTGCTTTACTATTCTACATACTGCTATTTCACTTTCTTATAGATGCCTCCGGCATATTTGGATGCTTTCTCAGATTGTCGATAATCTCCATGTGGACCGTTACTGGGTTTTATATCAAGTCCCTGTATGTGACATGGGGTATTTTTCTATCACTGTCTGGGGTGGGACTTCCACTTTTCTGGATGGATATTTGGGTTCCAATCTTCAGATGTGAAAATTTAATAACTTCATGGACTGTTTTACTTCATATAATATATTCAAAATAGCATTTTTTCTCTTGTGAAAAAAAAAATGATTAATGTTTATCACTCTGCCTTCAAAACTAGCGATGCTGGTCTATGTTGCTGGTTTATTGATATGGTCTGATGGTCTTTTTATATTTTGGACATATCACACTCCTCACATGATTAGCGTTTTTCTTTGTTCAAGGATTTTGGGTACTTTAATTTGTATTTGGAACAATGGACGTCTTTACTCTATCTGTTGCTTTACTATTCTACATACTGCTATTTCACTTTCTTATAGATGCCTCGAGCATATTTGGATGCTTTCTCAGATTGTCGATAATCTCCATGTGGACCGTTATTGGGTTTTATATCAAGTCCCTGTATGTGACATGGGGTATTTTTCTATCACTGTCTGGGGTGGGACTTCCACTTTTCTGGATGGATATTTGGGTTCCAATCTTCAGATGTGAAAATGTAATCATGGACTGTTTTACTTCATATAATATATTCAAAACAGCGTTTTTTCTCTTGTGAAAAAAAAATGATTAATGTTGATCACTCGGCCTTCAAAACTAGCGATGTTGGTCTATGTTGCTGGTTTATTGATATGGTCTGATGGTATTTTTATATTTTGGACATATCACACTCCTCACATGATTAGCGTTTTTCTCTGTTCAAGTATTTTGGGTACTTTAATTTGTATTTGGAAGAATGGACGTCGGTACTATATCTGTTGTTTTACTATTCTACATACTGCTATTTCACTTTCTTATAGATGCCTCGGGCATATTTGGATGCTTTCTCAGATTTGTCGATAATCTCCATGTGGACCGTTACTGGGTTTTATATCAAGTCCCTGTATGTGACATGTGGTATTTTTCTATCACTGTCTAGGGTGGGACTTCCACTTTTCTGGATGGATATTTGGGTTCCAATCTTCAGATGTGAAAATGTAATGACTTCATGGACTGTTTTACTTCATATAATATATTCAAAACATCGTTTTTTCTCTTGTGAAAAAAAAATTGATTAATGTTTATCACTCTGCCTTCAAAACTAGCGATGCTGGTCTATGTTGCTAGTTTATTGATATGGTCTGATGGTATTTTTATATTTTGGACATAGCACACTCCTCACATGATTAGCGTTTTTCTCTGTTCAAGGATTTTGGGTACTTTAATTTGTATTTGGAACAATGGACGTCGGTACTCTATCTGTTGCTTTACTATTCTACATACTGCTATTTCACTTTCTTATAGATGCCTCGGGCATATTTGGATGCTTTATCAGATTTGTAGATAATCTCCATGTGGACCGTTACTGGGTTTTATATCATGTCCCTGTAGGTGACATGGGGTATTTTTCTATCATTGTCTGGGGTGGGACTTCCACTTTTCTGGATGGATATTTGGGTTCCAATCTTAAGATGTGAAAATGTAATGACTTCATGGACTGTTTTACTTCATATAATATATTCAAAACAACGTTTCTCGTCTTTTAAAGTTTCATTTTTTTTTTTTAAATTGAACCCTCCATTAGTCTACCGATGCCTTGTAGACGTCAGAACTGCGACAACCCAGAAACGTTGGAAGAGAGACAGTATAAAAATTTCGGACCACATTTCGTCGGAATTACGACAGATTACAAACGTCAGAAGAACGATGTTCCAAACGTCGGACCACATTTCGTCGGAATTGCGACATCTTACAGATGTCGGAAGAGCAATGTCCAAAACGTCGGACCACGTTGCGTCGGAATTGCGACTGTTTACAAACTTTGGAAGAGAGACGTTAAAAACGTCGAACCACATTGCATCAGAAGTGCGACCGTTTACAAATTTCGGAGGCGCGACGGTTTGTGAGACGTCGGAAGAGTGACGCTTGTTTGGAAGCGACGGAAGAAGTGTCGATAGTGCGACACTTTTTACGTGCATCAGAACTGCGACGGCATGACAAACTACGTTTTATCCGCCCTCGAACTATCGCTCTTGCGACGACTATGTGTCGGACTAGCGACGAATTGGCCGTCGAAATTTCCGCCAAATTTTCTAGTGATCCCTCTTGGTTATGACCTTGTGGAGAGATCCCTCTCCAGTTTGGTAGGGCTAGATACCAAGCCAAAAGATTGGTCTATGGTTAACTCTTTTGGGATTTCTTCTTCAACCTTAGAAATCTGGTGGAGTGATAACAGGCTCTTCTAGATCCATGTAGATGGTATCTTCTTCTAAATTCTCATTTTTTTATTTTCTTCTTTCTCTTTCCAAGCTCCATATCATATTCTTACGTTAGTACATTCCAAAACTTTATGTAATATTTTATTTTAACATTTTTAAGCTTTGCTTCTTGTTGAGTATCCAAGGAAAATTCCTTCGTATACTTTAGAATCAAGTTTCCCTAATTTGTCATCATTTTTCTTCATGTAACACTTACTTCCAATTTTTTTGAAATACTTAACTAAAGTTATCCTTCCTTTATATAACTTATATGGTGTCTTGTCATTATTAACTTGAAGTTGTGCTCTATTCACAATATATACTGCTACAACAACTGCTTCTCCCCAAAACTTATTTGGTAATTTATACTCTAACAATATTGTTCTTTTTGTTTATTGCACTAACCTATTCTTTCTTGCTATGACTCCATTTTTTTGTGGAGTTATTGCAACTAAAATTTGTCTCTTGATTCCATTTTTCTCACATAATTCATTAAAATAATTTGAGGTAAAGTTTCCTCCTCTATATGAACTTAAAAATTTGATTCTTAGATCGATTTCATTTTCAACGTAAGGCTTTGAATTATTCGAAAGTGATATAGCGCCTATGATTTTGAATTAAGAAATGTAATCCGGACCATTGTAGTATAATAATTAATAAAAAACATAAAGTACCTTTCAACTTGCAAGGTTGGTGTTCTTGTTGGTTTACATAGATTTGTGTGAACAAGGTCTAATGGCATTTCTATGTTTGAAAGATTCACAAATGGTGCTTTTTGTTTTATATATTTTGGGAATATCTCTCACTGCTTTTGTTCTACTAAGTTTTACCAAATTGTCAAAGCTCAAGTTTCCTCGCCTTTTATGTCATAATCAACTCTCATATATATGTCCAACATAGCATTTCTCTCCTTAAATTTCATAAAAAATATATACATTTCGTAGAGTCCTTATCACTCTTCCCACTACTATCGTAAACTAGTCTTCCTTATTTCACAATATTTAGCACAAAAAGAGAGATCATAACCCTGATCTCACATATTTCTAATGCTTAAAATATTATAATTGATTCCTCCAACATGCAATTTTTTTTTTTCTTTAATCCTACCTTTTTCAAGGAATAGGGTACCTTTTCCAACGATTTTTGCATATCCATTGTCTCCAAAACTCACATTTCCTCCTTTTTCTTCTTTTAGAGTAATAAATTTATTTTGATCTCTAGGCATGTGTCTAGAGAACTTGCTATCAATGTACCACTTACTTTGATTATTTTGAGCATACATAACTAGTTCACATATTTTTGTTAATGGTTCTTCATGTTTTTTCTTCCAAAACCCTTCTCTTGATTTTGTATGACACTCTCATTCTATATGCACCAAATTATTGCATCTATAACATACTATACTTAGATAATGGAGAAAATGAATTAATATTTCTATCATTGAAGCCATCAATATCTCTAATTCTATTGTCTACAAGCTTATTCTTAGAGGTTTGATGAGAACCTATTCCATACATATTATAATATTTACACTCTCTTTCTTGATGTCCAAATTTTTTTCATAAAACAAAGTGAAGAAGAAAAGTAGTTTGATACATGGTTGTGTATGATTTACTTAATGGAAAACTTATTTTAGAGTTGATATGCTTTGGTTATCAGGAGTTCATAAATTTTGCTCAAAATTCAAAGTTACAGGATTAGGTTAAAACCAAGATGGTTGCATAGATCTCATCTTCTTGATTCCATCGTCATGAACGGTTCGAAAAACTAATGTCGTATGAGGAAGATATTGTGTTCTGATTGAAATGCCAAACATGGAAAATTGTGACAGTTTGACTAGGTTAGACTAGGATGCACAATCAACAAAGTGGATGTACAATCAACAAAAAAGAGAATATTCCTTTCTTAGGACCAATCACAAGTTGACAAGTGTCCTTGTACTATTTTTGGTATGGATTGAAGAACCAATGAGAAGCTTCCACGTGGCCCTGAAACCGCATGTTAAAATTTTGTTGGAGACAGGAGGGCTCGATCCCCTGACCTCCCGTTGGGCATGCATAACCATTTACCATCCGTGCTACACAATTTCTTAACCTCATATGGCTTTGGGTTATATTTAATGTGTAATATAATTATGGTTGGGGGTCGGGAACTGCCAACGGTCACAACCCGCCAGCTGTCCCTGAGATATGTATCACATGAAACCATTAAAAGTTAAAAACTCCAACCACACAGTATTTGCATTAACCCACCAGCGGTTTTGATGGTTATGTCACACGGCATACATTAAACTTCAACAAAACATTGTGCGGTTTATGCATTAATCCAACGTCATTAACACAAGGTTTAAAAATTAACTGTAGTTTGTGGCATGAGTTTTGCTCTGATAGTTTGTGTAATAGATTGGGGGTGTGCATGTGGCCACCACCCAATTGAAACATTAAATGCACTGTTTAAATGACGGAAAATTTTAGGTGCGTGCCTAAATTGGTGACCAAGCCAGTTTTAACTTCTGTTAACTAGGTTCTCCACTTTTAATGGAGTTTTCCTAGAAGATACTGGGCAAAAGAGTAGAAGACTTAATTTTTTCCCATTCTGAGTTCATGAAGAGTCATATTTGACTAATTGGAGCATTATGGAGCCATTGGTGCAAAGAAAACAACCATTTCAGCAATTTTAATACATGTAATATCAAAATTTTGAGCATAATGAAAGATGGACAAGCCATTGGGAGCTGGACCAGTAGATGTAGCCCAAGAGGGGTGAACTGCTTCATCATGCATGCTGTGTAGAAATCATGTGGTGACTTATTTCTCTATTTTACACTACTGTTCAATGTTATTTATGCTTATTTTATGCTTCTAATTCACTAAAAATCATCTACAAATCATGGAAAAACTCCTTAAACCTTATTCAAACTAATGAGGCAATTATGCACATGTTTTTAAAACTGAAAGACAATTAGCACAAAAAAAATAATACAATCATTTCAGATCAGATTGGTATCAAAGCTAGAGTTTATTCTCTGGTGTTGTTTATTGCAAAGAATTGTTTAACTATTTGAAAGTTTTAGATGCTTACAAGGCTCAAGCTCAAAAGTGGAGAAGGAAAACTGGTGAAAGCAGGAGGGTCTCAAAAGGAGCCAAAGCAAAGGAGAGAAATATTGCCACAATATCCACCACCTAAAAAAGCAGAAGCTCCATTAAGCATGCCTCATGAGGAAGGAGAAATCCATGAATAATTTGACCCTAAGGAGGAAGAAAGAGTGTTCAGGAAATCATTTCTTGACATGACTGAGATGGTTAGAATACTTTATCAAGAAAGGAATGAGAGACTGGAAGGAGAATGATCTAAACTTCAAAAGGAAGGACAAGGATCTTCAGGAGGTCAACATGATGAAGACAAGTCAAAGAAGGAAAATGGAGGCAATGGAGATCCATCATCTTCACCCTCATCATCATCATCATCATCATCTACTTCTTCTTCAATGCATCAGCCACACAAGTCTAAGAGCACTGATGAATTTCCTTTTTTAAAACTTGATGTTAAGTTAGAATTGCCAATGTTTAATGGTGAAGAAAATGCAGAAAAGCTAGAAAATTGGAGGTCTATTTGAGAATACATAACCTTCAAGATGGTGATACAAAAATTCAATTATCTTCTTTGAGAATGGAAGATGCAACACTTGTTTGGTGGGAAGCCAAGACAAAGGAGGAAATCAAGAAACATGTTAAGATTATTCTATCATAGTCAAGTTTTATTGTTGCAATTAAACAACAATTTTATCCATTATCTCATATGCAGAAAGCCATCATGAACTGGCAGCACCTTAGGAAATTAAAGGGACAAAATGTGCAAGAATACACCCAAGAATTTAAGAGAAGAGCTCTCTTATTAGGGGTGGATTTGCAGAGCCAAGACACTTTTCTAAAGTACATAGGAGGCTTACATAGCTACCTAAAACATATTATTCTCATGTTTAACCCCACCAGTCTAGATGAAGTTTGTGTTCAGGCCACACATATAGAAGCTAGAGGGAAGAACAATTTTGAAGAGGGTAGGAAGAAAAATTTTAAGGGTAAAGCCAAGGAAAATACCTCAAAAGGTAAAAACAAAAAGAATGCATCTATTAAGAAAGAGGGAGAAAAAGTGTTTTTTAAACATTTTTCAAAAGAAGGCCATAAAGAAACTCATTGTTGGAAATTACACCTTGAATTGAGGCTAAAGAAACCCAATAACAAAGGGAAACAAAAAACTGTTGCTACAAAACAACATGATTTAGGATATGATTCAAGTGATGAAACTAAAATTACAGCCATGGGATTGAAGAACATGAAGGGAAATGAAATTAAAACTAAACCCAGTACCAATACATCAAACTGTCACATAAACACTCCAAATGAAGATAAAATAATAAAATTGTTTCATGTGAGGGTCATATCCAAGCATACCAAGATTGACACATTGTTTGAAAATGGGTCACAAGAAAACTTAATCTCTGAAGATTTGGTCAAGAAACTTAACCTTGATACCATACCACATCCAAAACATATCCATGGGGTTGGATTTGTAAGGATCCAAATCTACAGGTTTCCAATAAATGTATATTGAGGTTTGCAATCACTGCAAGCTTTGTTGACACAGTTGAATTAGATGTGGTTTCGCTTGACACAACTGGTATTGTATTAGGGAGTCCTTACTTGTATGACAGGAAAGCGATCTTCTATCACCATGAGAACAAGTATCATTTATTCAAAGAAGGCAAGGAATTCATTGTTAGAGCACATCACAAGAAGACAAACATTGCTTTGGTAAATGTTGGACAGGTAAAGAGGCTGGTAAATTCAAGTAAGAATTTTATTCTTCTTATGATTAAGACTAAAGTTGATATTAATCATGAATATTTTGAGGGATGTGATCCTAAGTTGAAATCAGATTTATATGATGTGGTTAATGGACATCATGAGATGTTTCAGGAGCCTACAGGATTGCCTCCAAAAATGGAAATTCAACATGAGATTCAGTTGCAGCAGGATTGTCCTCTTCCAAACATTGGTATGTATCGCATGTCGATAATGGAGAATGTTGAAATAAAGAGGAAAATCAAAGAGATTTTGGATAAAGGAATCATAAGTCCAAGCACCTCGCCATGCGGTTCACCCATAGTCTTGATACCAAAGAAATATGGGACTTGGAGCATGTGTGTATATTTTTGAGCTTTGAACAAGATTACGGTAAAAATTCATTACCCACTCCCAAGAATAGATGATTTGCTTGATAGGCTGAAAGAAGAAAAGTTTTTCACTAAGTTGGATTTACAAAGTGGATATCATAAAATAAGAATTTTAGAAAGTGATATATGGAAAACTACATTCAAAACCAAACAAGGATTCTTTGAGTGGCTAGTTATGCCTTTTGGTTTATGTAATGCACCGGCAACTTTCATGTGAGTGATGGATAATTTTTTGCAGCCATTCCTTGATGAATTTTTTATTGTGTACTTATATGAAATTTTAATTTTCATCAAAACAAGAGAATATCGTGTCTTGCATGTGAGTAGAGTGCTTGATATTTTGAAGAAAGAGAAATTGTTTCTTAAGATGTCAAAATATGAGTTTGTAAAGACTTCTTTGGTCTATTTGGGACATATTGTAGGAGGAGGAGAATTGAGGATTGATCCTTCTAAATTGGAGGCCATTTTGAATTGGCCCATACCCAAAACATTTACCAAGGTAAGAAGTTTCTTAGGTGCAGCTCAATATTGGAGGAAGTTTATTGCTAAATTTTCTTCCATCACAGCTCCTATGCATGCAGTGACAAGTGTGAAGAAATGCTTCCAATGGGGAGGCAAACAACAAAAATATTTCGAAGCTTTAAAATACAAGGTCAGTTCAGCTCCAGTCCTTGCATTACCAAATTTGAGATAGCCATTCAAGATACAAACTGATGCTAGTGATTATGCCATGGGTACAGTATTTTTGTAGCATGGTAAGTCTATCGCCTTTCATTCATAAAATTTTAATGGTGTTGTGACTAATTATCCTACATATGAAAAAGAACTATATGCATTGCTAAAAAGTGTCAAGAAGTAGAAACACTACTTGATGGGTAAAGAGACTATTGTACGCACTGATCACCAACCATTACAATACATGCAATCACAAACAAAATTGCAGCAATAAAGATATTTCAAGTGGATGGGATTTCTTCAACAATTTCACTTGGTTATAAGGTACAAAAAAGGTATATTCAATAAATTTGTAGATATCTTTTGAGACCAATCATTAGTGCTTCTACTTTACTCAAAAATGATTCTTTTGTACATGAGAGTTACATAGAACAATATGCACACGACATTGATTTCCAAGATGTGTATGCTAGTTTGAGTGAAGGGAATCAATTTGAAGAAAAATATTATGATCGCATGCATAAAAATTTGTTGTTTCATTTGGGTAAGATATGTATTCCACAAGGAGAGAGGCTAAGTGTCATGAGAGAAGCTCATTATTCTCTTATTGCTAGACACTTTGGGGTAAGAAAAACAGTGGCACATCTACAGAGGTATTGTTATTGGCCTCGCATGATAGATAGTGTGTCACGTTTTATAAGAGGTTGTTCTATGTGTGCAAAAAGTAAGCCTAGTAATAGGAAGCTTGGATTGTACATGCCACTACCGGTACCACCAAGACCATGGGAGAGTGTCTCCATGGAATTTGTTGGAGGTCTACCTATGTCAAGAAAGCAACATGATTATCTTTATGTAGTTGTGGATAGATTCAGTAAAATGTGTATACTTATGCCATGTAAGAAAGCCATTACTGCTGAACAAACTGTTGAACTTTATTTTCAAAATGCTTGGGTTCATTTTGGATTTCCCACTTCTATTGTTAGTGACAAGGATTCCAGGTTCATAGGGAATTTTTGGTCAAATCTATGGAGAATTATGGACACAAAATGGAAAAATAGTATCTCTTTTCATCCACAAACAAATGGACAAACCGAAGTGGTGAAAAAAACAATTGTGCATCTATTGAGAGGATATTGCAGCAAACATCCTAAGTTGTGGGATGAACAACTACATTACATTCAACATGCTTACAACCAGGCAAAGCACTCTTCAACACAAACCTCACATTTTGAAGTATGCTTTGGGTATTTGCCAAAATCGCCATTAGACTTCATCTTTGGGAAGGACATTGCAATTTATGGCCATAGTGATATTGATAAGGCTCGAAAGTTCATTGAGCAAATTCAGATTATACATCAACAAGTTCAAGAACAACTTGAGAAAAGTCAAAGAAAATACAAAGAGAGGCATGAAAAACACCGGGTTGATCACAAGATTCAAGAGGGAGATGAGTTATGGTTTCATATTAGCAAAGAAAGGATGCAAGGGCAAGGTAAAAAGCTCAAACCCATTCGCTATGGTCCTTTTAATATCATAAAAAAAGTTGGTAAAAATGCATTCCAACTTGATTTTCCTTCTTACATGCAAATGTATTCAGTTGTTAATGTTGAAAATTTACGGTTGTATGAGCCACATTTGATTGTATCAAGGAATTGATGTTCAACTACCTTCTATTGAATATTTCTCACCAAAATTTCTGGATGAGCTCAAAGAAGATACAATTCTTGACAGGAGGACAACAACATCAAAGAGGGGAATTTTTTACTACCTTCAAGTTGGGCTCAAAGGCACTAAACCAAGCAAGGAAAAATGGATGGATGTTGGAAAGGTGAGGGTGTTGTACCCTCATCTAGTGAACAGATAATCAAGTCATTTGGGGTCCAAAAGCTTCCCAATGGGGAGGAATGATCAGAAGTTCATAAATTTTGCTCAAAATTCAAAGTTACAGGATTGGGTTGAAACTAGGATGGTTGCGTAGATCTCGTTTTCCTAATTTTGGCGCCATGAACGATTTGAAAAACTGATGTCTTATGAGGAAGATATTGCATTATGATCGAAATACCAAACAGGTAAAATTGACATAGTTTGGCTAGGTTTGACTGGGATAAAAAGTCAGCAAAGTGGATGTACAGTTAGAAAAAAATATAATATTCTTCAGAATATTCCTTTCTCAAGACCAATCGCAGGTTGACAAGTTTCCTTGTACTATTTTTGGTATGGGTTGAAGAGCCAATGAGAAGCTGCCACGTGGCCAACCCTAAGGCCGCCACATGGCCCTGAAACCACATGTTAAAATTTTGTTGGAGGCAGTAGGGCTCGACCCTCTGACCTCCCGTCGGGCACACATAACCATTTACCATCCATGCTACAAAATTTCTTAACCTCATAAGGCTTCAGGTTATATTTAATGTGTAATATAATTATGGTTGGGGGTTGGGAACCGCCGACGATCCCAACCCGCTAGCGATCCCCGAGATATGTATCACATGCAACCATTAAAAATTAACAACTCCAACTGCACATTCTTTACATTAACCCACCAATGGTTCTGACAGTTATGTCACATGGCATACATTACACTTCAACAAAACACCATGCGGTATATCCATAAACCCAACGGCATTAGCACAAGGTTTAAACGTTAACCGCAGTTTGTGGCATGAGTTCCGCTCTGACGGTTTGTGTAATAGTTTGGGGATGTGCATGTGGCCACCGCCCAACTAAAACATTAAATGTGTGGTTTAAATGGTGAAAAAGTTTAGGGGTGCACCTAAATTGGCGGCCAAGCCATTTTTAACTCCTGTTAATTGGAGTTCTCCACTTTTAGTGGAGTTTTCCTAGGAGATACTATGAAAAAAGAGTAGGAGACTCAATTTTTGCCCATTCTGAGTCAATGAAGAGTCATTTTTTACTAAATAGAGCATTATGGAGCCATTGGTGCAGAGAAAAAAACCATTATATCACTGTAAATACATGTAATAGCAAAATTTTGAGCATAATGAAAGATGGACAAGCCATTGGGAGCTGGACCAGCAGATGTAGCCCAGGAGGGGTGAACTGCTTCATCATGCCTGCTGTGTAGAAATAATGTGGTGACTTATTTCTCTATTTTACACTACTGTTCAGTGTTATTTATGCTTCTAATTAACTAAAAATCATCTACAAATCATGGAACAACTCCTTAAACCTTATGCAAACTAACGAGGAAATTATGCACATGTTTTTAAAACTAAAAGATACTTAGCACAAAAAAACTAATACAGTCATTTCAGATAATTTGGGGAAGATTGATGGTCATTTCCCCTTATCATATTGCTACTTGAATTTTGAATGGACTTCTTGAGAGCATCATTATAGCTTTTTGGTGTATCAATGTTTCCAAACTCCTCCCCACTTATGTCCTTGATTTTGTTGAGATTGGAGGTTTCGAGATTTTATTCAACTTCCTTTCATAGTGACTTGGGATTTTCATATTCTTTGTACTAAGTCTCACCCATATAACCAAGACCATTTTTTTCATTTGGTGTTATTTTATAGCTAAGAATAGCATATGGGGTTTAAGATATTTTCATTTTTTTGTTGATCTTATCTAGCTCTTTCCTTCATGAGAAATTTTTTCTTGAAGCTTCTCACAATTTTCTTCCTTTTCTTTTAGTTTATTATTCAACACTTCTTCCACTCTTTTTGCTTCCTCTTTTTCAATATTGATGAATATGATTACCTTGGTTAGTATTTTATTCTTCTTCTTGAGGTTATCAATCTCTTCTAATTCATTGATGAGTTATGCTTCAAGATCCATTCTTCCTTCAACACCTTCTTCTTTTTCTTTTAATTTTTCTCTTATGATTTGTCTATGTTGAATTCTTAATTATTGTCTAAAAATAGATGTCTCTTCTATCATCATCATAATTATATTATTCTTCTTTATAGAAATCATTATCCTCTTTGGAGTAGAGATTATTCTTTTTTAATATTTTCCTTTGAATACTTGTTTCTGGGTTTTTCCTCATCATCACTAGCTATATTCCCTAAAATGAAACTTAATAGAAAAATTTCCTATGTTACCACAATTAAAATATATGAGAGGTGACTTACCTTTGGATATGGATATTTTCTGTAGTTTTCTAACTTGTTGAGCCATTTATATCACATATTCATAACTAGAGTAGTCACTAAACTTGCATTTTATTGACTTCTTAGATGCTTTAAATGTTTTTTCCTTATGTGATGAGTTTCTCATCCTCATTTCACATGTAGTGATAATTTCATGAAGCTTTTCCATTTTAAGATTCTCTAAATCCTTTAATTCTTATATGGTAGAGAATTTGGCATATAAAAATAAAGGAAGATACCTCAAATATTTTTGAACAATTTTTATTTCTTCAACTTTTTCACCAAGTCCTTTGAGAGAATTAACCACTTCATCTATTAGAATAAAATAAGCAGCAACATCTTCTTCATCATTCATTTTCAATATTTCAAATTATCTCTAGGAATTCAGAAGGTTTGACTTCGTCACTTTCTCATCTCCTTCATAGTCACTTACAAGATTGTATGGCATCTCTTTCGTTGATTCAAACTACATAAATTTAACAAATTTTGAATTTTAAAAAACACTTAAAATGGATTTTGTATATTTTTCATTGGATATATAATCCTTTCTCTCATATTGGCCAAAAGGAAGAGAAGATGGAACCTTATATCCATTTGTAACATATTGTCAAACTTCAACACCAAGAGACATCAAGTGGGTTTCCATTCTTATCTACCAAAAGGAAAATTTTGTTCCATCAAGAGAAAGGAATTTCGATTGATGCTTCTTGGCTGGTCATTTGCCTTGCAATATCTTCTTCCAGTTGTTATACTATTCTTGAAGAATCTTTCTCTGATACCAATTGTTGAAAATACACAATGATACTGAAACGGGGGGTGAATAAGTATCACTCAATTTTTAAAAAAATAACTTTATTAATATTAAAAATAAAATATAAATTCATAATAAATCATAAACAAATTTCTTGAACACACGAGATAAAGTGAGAATCTAGACTTAAAGAAGAAATTATTTTTAAACAGTGTTTAATTCATTACAACCAGCTGTGAGGACACCAATCCCTTATAACCAATAAATTACAAAAATAATAGGCTCCAAAATTTCAAGAATATGAAGACACCAATCCTTATTAAGCACCAACTTACAATTATTTTACTATTTAAGAGATAGTATTTAGGCTTACAACTTGTTCAAAATAAAACTTTCCCTCCTAGAAGCTTGTACCCAAATCAAAGTATAATTTTGTCTCCACAAGGACTATAACTCGGTCTCCTACACATATTGGCCTCCAACTAGAATAGGTTTATAATTCATCCTCTAACCAAGACTGCAAATCATTCTCTAACCAAGGTTTCAACTCAGCCTCAAACCAAAACAAAATCCCTTCCCAAGGATTATACAAAAACCCTCACAGAAAGCTTCTCCAACTCAGCTTCACTTCACTTCTTGTTGGTTCATGACGTATGAACCTCAGGAATTCTCGTTTTCTCTCCTAAAAATTGATCTAAATACTTGATAAATGGCTACAAATGATCCTTCTCATGCCTACTTATAGTGCATCTAGGGTCTAGGCCGGTAGGGTTGAATTGTCCATTGGCTAGACCGACTTGTCTACTAGCTAAATTTATAATGAATATTCAAAAAATAATTTCTCGTTTACTATGAGGAGTTAGAAAGCATTATTTATATCATTGGAAATCTCTCAAAATAAGATTTCCAACCTTGTATCTTATGCTCCCATTTGAGCTAGGCAATTAGAGTAAAATTTTCTTCAAAGATAGGGTACCCAAATGGGGTTGCTTGTAATTTGGTTGTGTCATCTTGAAAAAATATTACATATATCATCATCCCTATAGAATTAGAGGAAGAACCATAGACCATTGGAAAGGTCTCAAAATATTCTATTTGACTGTGTATTTTTTATTTAATTTTCACAACCTTTGACATAAATAACAACCATTTTCAACATCTTATTAGTATCATGTTAATAAAACTAAACATCTCACCATAAAATTTGCAACATATGGTTCCAAGGTGTAAAAATGGAAACTCCTTCCAACCTATCACACTCTTTAAGATAAATAGTAGTCATGCTTGCAAATATGAGTCACAACTCAAAGGAAAATAAATAAAAAAACAAGTGATCCATGCTTCTATGGTTTAAGCACTTCTCCCAAGCACAGTAGGTTTTCACACTAAATAACTTATCATATGTCAAGAACCTCTCTTAGGCTCAAAACAACTAAAAAATTCAAATTCCTATTCATCTTCAAGATAGAATCATAGTCAAATCAACTTAAATCCATGTGGAAATTTTAAAATTCTACACTTTAATATGTTTGTAAAGTTTCATGTCAATTTCACTGATGGGGGTGACACTAGAGGCTAATGGTGTACATCGAGGGGAATTTAATACTCTTCCCACACGTTGAGTGCATTGATGAAGTGTGTCCTATAAGTACCTTGGGACTGGCAGCAAGATATGGTTCCAAAAACTAGAGGCATTACAAGAGTAAATAATGACCCTTCAAAATGATGTTTGTTGTGCATGATGATGGGAGTTAGGGTGTTAGTGTTGCTTCGAGTGCACAGGGTGGAATTCCACCTTCACCGTAACTTACCCTTCAATATATGATGAGAATAATATGAATTACCCTTGGCCTAGGATTTAATGGTCTTATATCGAATGGAATCCAGAGTTTAAATACTTGGGATACGAGCTCATGGTCATGTGTGTTGTCTTCAAGTGCGACCCTCGAAGCTCGATGAGGAAGGAACCACTTGGGATAGGATAATAAGGTTCATTTGCTAGAAAAATTATATTTTCTAATTTATGGGTAACTTTCTTCCTTTTAGTTGTCATTTTTTTTTACAATTGCTTTGTGAGAGAGATTATTAGTTCTCTAGTTAAGGTGGAAGTTTGGTTCTTGGTTGTTACATTTTCCTTTGTTGATGATACTGAGATGAGAGGGCTACACCCTTCTCATGTAGTGTGGACAAATTTTTTGGGTAAATCTTCTATAATTTCCAACTTTGGTGGTGTATTTTTCATTGTGTCTCCCCAACCATTTTTGAATTATGCCCTTCAATATAGGTAGGGTTTTGTCCTTACAGAGTTCTCAATGGTCTAGATTGACATATATTGGCATCATTTTCTCTATTATGAACACTTCAATTCCTTGGGGACCAGCGGGTTTTCCCAGTTGGGGGTGGGTGGCTGCCATTTTAGCATTGGAAAATAAATTAAGGGATGGAAAACATGAAATAGGCCTTCTCTTCCTATCATATTGTGTTATCTCTACTTTGGTCTTAGGCTTGCTATCCATGGGTGGAACAATTAGAAGAACTAGAATACAAGTTTTTTTATGCTGGTTTTGTATGGTCATAGTGTTGCCCCGAATTCCATACAACAACAACGTGGTCACACATGCCAAGGTGGCGGTCCAAGGGGACCTGTAGCAGAGAATAGAGTAGAGTTGGGGTACCTAGAAGAGGAATTAGACCAACAAGTTGTACACTCCTTGGGAAGAATAGAGTTTCCTTCTCCATTCAATGTGTTGGAAAACCACCTTCTCCAAGTTACTCAGCTCCTGGAACAAATTGCTTGAGACAACCATGATGACCAGAATGAAACCATTGAATTTAAGAATGATCTTCAACACAATGAGTGGCATATGATGGACCGCACGATTTCCTTGTGTTGGGGTCAGAAAAAAATTATAGAGTGGTTGGAATTATTGGAAGCTAGAAAAAGGGAACATATTGAGGGACATGTTCAGGAGGCTTTTCATCCTCCTCCACCTCTAGATAACAAAATGGACAATCTAGTACTGGGAAACCACACAATTTAGGGATGAAAATTGGATTCTTTTTTTCTCTTAGGAATTTCTGGTATTACTGGTCTATCTGTATGTGGTATGTTAGTTTAGTTTTTTCAATGAATATGTTTTTATGCTATTACCTTTTTGCCAATAAGTCTAGTGGGAATTATTTCAAAAAAAAAAACTATTACAAAATCCTCACAATTACTAATGCCATGAATTAATAAAAAAGCTAGATTCACCAAAAAAAGGTTCACCTCAGTTTTTTGAGGTTCCCCAAATCTATTTCATATAAATTTTAGTCTTGTGGTTAGAATTTAAATATTTATTACACAAAATACCTCATTTTCCCAACCCCTTCACTAGAAAATCTCAAGAATATATACATTGAAAATATACTTGAATGAGAGAAGATTCATAATCCTTAGTGCACAATCTCAACCAACACACAAATATCAAATTACTTTTATAATAACATATTTATAATGGCACTAAATCTAATTTAGAGTTTCATGTACACATGTTAAAACACATAGCATTTTATCATATCCATCCCAACATATCAACACATTAAACAACCATGAAACTACTAATATTTATGAGAAACCAAAGTTATATTTTATATATGAAGCCTATAAATTCAAGATAACAATATTACACTTCATAAATTCTACAAATAAATATAATTTTTTTAAATCAAATTGGTTGAATCTAGTATTGATAGCTTGCTAGACAATACTAGAAAGAACTTGTGACTTGGAAAGGGTGAAAGTGACAACCCTTTTTTCTACCCCTCTTGTAATTGTCACTATGAATTATAATTAATGTAAATAATGTGTAAATATAAACATTATATGTGATGAGAGCAGTGGACACATATTCAAAGGTGTGAGGAGCCTGAGTTTCTTGGGAAGTGATTAAAATCAGGGTGCTTCATTTGATATGCCACCATTTTTATGAATAAGTTTAATTGTATGCATAGTAGGAGGGGAAGTGGATTATGGGCTTCTTGAGTGGAGAAAAATCTCGATACCACTTTTTTCCTCATGGCATGTGTTCAGTCGTAAATGCACAAGAGACAAATGATAATTTGGGAAGGAGAAAAGTTGTTAGTGAAGAGAAGGAGGCATTTAGACAATATACGATGAGACACATAGACACGAGATATATTTTGTGTGTGAATGGCATGTTGGCATGCACATATTGTAGTGGAGAGATAAATTGTAGAAGGTGGACACTCAGGAGCAGTGTTGGTGCAAGATTGGTAGCACACTGAGGAGCATGGGTGAAATAAATGAGAGAAATAAAAACATGGAGACATTGTGTGTTCTAGAGGCCTACAAGGTTAAGAAGCTGGAAACATTGTGTATAATGGATTCCTATTTAGCAAAGAGGAGACTTTGTGTGTGTTTAATTACTTGTAGGTTTATCAGGAGGAAATATTATGTGCTATGGATCCATATTAAACAATTGTATACAATATGGACTATGATTACATGAAGTATTTAGCAAGTGGAGTCACAATTTTCTCTAGATTCCTATAAGCAAGTGGAGACAATGTGAGCTCTGGTTCCATGGGTGATCTGGTTGGTTGAAATTGGTGTGAATTCCCTTGAGCACTTAATTCTTGATAATTTGAATATAGATTAGAGGTGGTCAACTGCAAGAAACATTGTAGTGCATTTTTTCTATGGTTTGTTGGAGAGTTGAAGTCCCTCCATCACTTTCTAGTCTCTAAGGTTAATCAAAAAAGTATATTCACATGTATATGTGTGGAACTCTGAATAATGAATGAAGTTGTTACATATTCTAACAATGATTGTATAAACATTCTTATGAGGGAATGTGTTATTAATGTTTGTTTATAATGAGATGGTTATGTGGATTTTATCATGGTTTGAGGGACTTGCAGGTCCCTATGGTTGTTTATATGTTCCTGAGTTACAAATCTAGTTACATGGTCTTGTATGATTTCTTGATGTGCTAAATTATGCTATTATTTTTTGTGATTCCCATTGTTTTACATGGTTATGGATATTCTGATATTAAGACTATTCAATAGTTATTATGTCTAAATGTATGTTTCATCAATGGATATAATAATATTGTGTGAGATCTATGATGTGATTTAATATGATGTAGCTGCATATGTGTTCATGGAGTAGTTTTAGCCATTCCTTGGCTTGCTTTTATTCCTAATAGGAGGCATGTCAAAGGATTCATCCATCGTATCATGGATATTTTTAACGTTTGAAAGGTTGGAATTGTAATGGAGGTTTCATTCTTGTCGCAATAATGGTGCTAAAAATTGCTCAACTCTAGGAGAGGCTTCGTAAATCCATCGAAGTCCTTAAGAATTTTAAGCCTAGTCGTTGTAGATAAACAAGCTTGAATTTAGGTTGAATAAGCCCTAATAGACTTGTGATAGATTCAAAATTTACTAAGGGTGGAGAAATATATATCCCAAATATGGTGAAATGTATGTCTCGAATATGAAGGTATGTCTCCATAGGATTGGAACCCATAACGTTTATATATGGACATATATACATTTTAGGAGATGGAAATATATCTCTGCGGGATGGGAAACATTGACACTTGGAAATAGCAATATGTACTTTTTTGGAGACATAGAAATTTATGTCTCAAGGATTAGAGATGTAGAATGATGCATGATGGGAAAAATGCAATTATACCCAAAAATTAATTATAGTGTGGAATCATTGAATTTCACAAAGGGGGTACACCCCTGTGGTACCCCCTTGACTAGGTTTAGGTGGTCGATGCCAGTAGACTATGTGGGATGCCATGTGAGACTCCAGAGGACATGGATTGGGAATGTGGAAGGGATGCTGACATGGTACGTTGATAGTGTGACATGTGGAAAAACAAAATTGGCTTTTAGATGGCCAAGTGGAAATATTTTGAGTGATACATGGCACCGAAAAAGGATTCCATGTGGTAGGGTGATGTCAGTATGAAGTCATTAGGTCAAAAAATGGATAGATAACATGGATGATAGGTGGTGCCTTGGTCATGTCATGTCATCCCCAGACATAAAGTGTGATGTAAAAATTTGCATCTAAATATGGGAAGATTCTTGTTACTGCCTTATGTTTAGCACCATGTTTGTGTGTGGTATAACTGGCATGTGGGCATGGACTAGTGGGAGAAATAGATGGTGATCCCTCCATTGGTTAACATGAATAATCCTGTCACAATGTAGATTTTTGGACTAGAATTCTCTTATAGGTTTGGAGCATAGGCGCAGAGCCATAATGGATGCAACGTTGGGCCAAGGGTGATATGGTAGAGCCACATAGGCTCTTTTTTTTCTACACAAAATTCCTTGCTAATGTGGAAAATATGGGCACACCATCGCGCTCCCTACAAAATTCTGGTTAAAATGCATATAAATTGTAATACATTCTGATAAATTTTACCTCCTTGAGATCAAAATACTCCCTTGGCATCAAACTTGAATCTTTCTCGAAGATCGTGCCATCTAGTGCGTCAGCCTCTCCTCAAACTATGTGTCTGTCCTTGCTGCCTTGCCTCCTTCTCTTTTCTCATGGCTCTATTGGCCTCCCTGTGCCCTCATCTCTCATGTATTCTCCATCATTCTCCATGGTTTCCTTAAACCATTTGAATGGAATTTTATAATAAAGTGTGAGAATGAATAAGACAAAGTGTGAGGTTGGCACATTGGTTGGCATAATCATATTAAGATAGTTATTGTTGGGAGGTTTTGAGTTCAAATCCCATTGAGTCCTAATATTGTTTTAAAACCCAATTTTAGTTTTAATTTAGTTTTTTCAAACTATATAATATATGGAATTTGTATCTCCATATTGTAACGACTCCCAAAAACAAAAAATGGAGGTTTTGTTTAATATGGAATTTAACCATATTTAATATGATTTTTGTCACATACCAATTTACCATATTTAAATTGATTTTGATTTTTTAATAACTATATTTAATATATAGTTTTTTTTAATTATTTTTTTTGTTTTTATGTGGGAAATTACATATCATTTTGTTTTGTCTTTTCTACAGGGGCAAGGGGCCAATAGAGGAGCGCCATTTGTCAACAGATGAGGGGCTTTCCATGTGGGTCCCACGTGCTTACTGGGATGCCATGTGGCATGATGTGGGCCCCACTTTCCTTGCCTTAACAAAACTTCAATCTACTCTAACTTTCTTATACGAGCTCGGATTGATACGTTGTTCACACCATTGCGATCAAGGTGACAAACTCTTCAAGTTGAACTTGGTTCGAGAGAAATCCAAACACTTCAATTTTTTAAGCTTTCATCAACCCTCTTTGTCTTGTGTGTGTCTCTAGAGCCACCTGGATCATTCCTCCCCACTGAGGAGCTTTTGGTCCTCCAAAATCATTAACAAGAATCTACAACTGTTGTGTACTATGTCTGCACCACAAGTGTCCTGAAAAAGGTCACCCTTCCATCTCCTTCACCTTTGTTCTTAGGACCCTTAACCGATGAGTCGACACCTGCATCCTATGCAGTCCTGTAGTACAATATCCTACAAATTACATGCTCAAATAGACCAACTATGACCCAAACATTTCCATACATGCCACGAGTTTATTACTCATACTCGGTGGTCAAGTTTACATCGAATGGAAATCACACACTAGCTATCACTACAAGACCAAAGCATCATTTTCGCATTTCGAAATGGTGGCAAATAAATCATCACTTTTACATGAAATAAATGCATCACATGATTTACAATACAAGGCCAAAATATGATGGTTGCTTAACAAGCGATAGAAAACACATCATCACTTTTACCTAAAGAAATGCAACACATGATTTACACAAATAAGGCCATGACACGCTAACACATCTAGAAAAACCCCTCTTTATCAAAGTGAATGGGCCATCCCCCTGTGGGGAATTCGCTTTTTGACCAGCTCTTTCTATTGGTTTTTGTACGGACGTTTTGTCTTTAAGGCACTGCTCTAGATGGAGTCTCCAACATGTGGCTCTTTGATGGCCACTTCGGTCGCAATAACTGTAATGTGTCTTCTTCCTCCATACTTGCTTAACCAATTTCTTTTTCTGTTGTGGAAAAGGATTTCCATGCCTCATCCTCCTTTGTGTTGCCATCATTTTCCAACACTTAGAATAACATGGTTATGTAAGCCACAAAAATGAAAATTTTTTCGATGCCATGATTTACAACCATGGTTATCAACATTCTTATAATAACCAGCCTAGATCCATATTAACCCTGGATCTATCAAGCGCCAAGAGGGATCAAATATCTCGAGGTGAGAACCTCTTTTTTGAGCGAAAAACTTGAGGAAAGGTTTGCACCTCGAGGGATTTGATCCCTCTCGGCACTTGATAGATCTGGGGTGAAGATGTATCTAGGCTGGTTTCAATCATGTGCGGTCATACAAAATTTGTTGAACATCTAATTATTTTTATAATTTTAAATATCCTAAAAATGTCTAAGATTAATGATGAATGATGAGACAATTACTAATTTGAATGATGAAAAATGATGAAATAAAAATTTTAAGTGCAAAGTGACAATGTAGCAATGTTGAATGATAGAAAATGTGAGTAGTAATAATGAAGTCAATTACAAACAATCTTCATTGTGATCAATCTGAAACTATTTTATTTTATTGTTCTTATTGTCCCAAATTTAGTTATTCTCTATTATTGTGTTTGAATGAAAAGTGATTAACAATGTTGAATGATGGAAAATGGAAATAATAAGGATGTAGCCAATTACAAATGGCTTATAGTTTTAAGAAGAAGACATTTCAGGTAAGTGAAAATTTTATTTAGGATGAAAATTCAAGTTTTGTATTTATGGTTGCATTATTGCAACACATAAGTAAATTCATGTCATGAATAATGTTTATGTGCTCACACTAAGAGTGTGTGTGTGTATGTTTTTGGGGTTAGATAGAGATACATATGGAGGGGGGATAGAGGGGAGAAGAGAGATGCAAAGACAGGGTGGGGAGGAAGAGATATAGATATGGAGAGAGAAGTGTTAGAGAGAGAGAGAAGGAAAAGAGAGAGAGAGAGAGGGAGTGGAAAAGAGAGAGAGAGAGAGAGAGAGAGAGAGAGAGATGAAAAGATAGGGTGGGGATGAAGAGATATAGATATGGAGAGAGAAGTGTTAGAGAGTGAGAGAAGGAGAAGAGAGAGAGAGGGAGTGGAAAAGAGAGAGAGAGAGAGAGAGAGTATGTGTGTATGTTTGGGGGTGACATAACGAGATAAAGAAGGAGAGACAATGGGAGATAGAGATATATATGGAGGGGGCAGAGATGTGCTTACACTGAGAGCAATGCACACTATTAATCTAATTACTTTGAAAATAATGTACATCATACATCTAGTTGCATTAAATAAAAAATCAACATATACACTAAAATCAATGCATCTAGTGCAAACAATCAAATAGGATTAGAAACCAACTTCTACACTAAAATCAATGCATCTTGTGCAAACGATCAAATAGGATTAGAAAGAAAAATATACACTAAATTCAATGCATATATTGCAAGCAATGAAATAGGATTAGAAATCAATATCTACACTGAAACCAATGCATAGAGGGGAGAAGAGAGATGCAAATACAGGGTGGGGTGGAAGAGATATAGATATGGAGAGATAAGTGTTATAGAGAGAGAGAAGGAGAAGAGAGAGAGAGAGAGGGAGTAGAAAAGGGAGGGAGAGAGAGAAAGAGATAGATATATATGGAGAGAGTGTGTGTATGTTTGGGGGGTGAGATGGAGAGATAAAGAAGGAGAGACAATGG
Organism: Pinus albicaulis; assembly: GCA_034641835.2. Classification (NCBI taxonomy): domain Eukaryota; kingdom Viridiplantae; phylum Streptophyta; class Pinopsida; order Pinales; family Pinaceae; genus Pinus; species Pinus albicaulis. The sequence continues at coordinate 304,667,059 of CM076580.1, read as the reverse complement.
GAGACAGATATATAGATTGAGGGGGCAGTGATGTGCTTACACTGAAACCATTGCACATTTTAATCTAATTACTTTGAAATTAATGTACATCATACATCTAGTTGCATCAAATTAGAAATCAACATCTACACTAAAATCAATGCATCTAGTGCAAACAGTCAAATAGGATTAGAAAGAAAAATCCAAACTAAATTCAATGCATCCATTGCAAGCAAACAAATAGGATTAGAAATCAATATCTACACTATAACTAATGGATCCAGTGCAAGCAATCAAATAGGAGTAGAAATCAACATCTACACTGGAATCAATGCATCTAGTGTAAGGTATTAAATAGGATTATAAATCAACATCTACACTGAAATCAATGCATCTAGTGCAAGTGATCAAATACAATTAGAAATTAATATCTACACTAAAACTAATGCATCTAGTGCAAGCAATCAAATAGTAGTAAAAATCAACATCTAACTAAAATAAATGCATCTAGTGTAAGGTATTAAATAGGATTAAAAATCGACATCTACATTGAAATCAATGCATCTAGTGCAAGTGATCAAATTGGATTATAAATCAACTACTATACTCAAATCAATAAATCTATTTTAGTGAAAAACCAAAATATTTCTGACTTTCTAGATCTGAATTCTGTGTCTATGTGTGTATTTGTGTGTCTCTTTTTTCTTCCCTCTCTCTCCACCTTCCATTCTGTGTCTATCTCCCTCCCTCTCTCCTTCTCTCTCTCCCCCTCCCTCTCTCCCCTGTGTCTCTCTCACCACCTCTCCCTCCCTTTATCTATCTTTATCTTCTTCCATGTCCCCCCTGCCATCTATATCTATACCTCCCTCCATCTCTCCTTATTTGTCTCTCTATCCCATCCGCTGAGACACATGTCATGATCTCTCTCTCTCTCTCACTAATTTTCTTTGTTTATCTCTTATTCCATCTTTCCCCCTAAGTCTATATCTCTATCTCCCTCTGTCTCTCCTTCTTTATCTCTCTATATAATATTGTATACATTATCTCTCCATGTCTATATATCTATCTATCTCTCCCTCTTCATGTCCCTCTTTATCTCTTCCCCTTCTCTCTCTCTCTCTCTCTCTCTTAGCCCCCAAACATGCACACTATCTCTCCATATTTATCTATATATTTATCTCTCTCTCTCTCTCCCTCCCTCCCTATTCCTCTCCCTCTCTCTCCAACCCTCTTCCTCTCCCACTCTCTCCCTCCCTCCCTCCCCATTCCTCTCCCTCTCTCTCTGACCCTCTTCATCTCCCACTCTCTCTCTCCCTCCCTCGTACTCTCTCTCTCTCTTTGTCTCTCTTCCTCTTCTCTCACCATATCTATCTCTCTTCCTCTTTCCCTCTCTTTTACTCTCTCTTCTTCCCTCTCTCCCCCCTCCATCTATATCTCTATCTCCCATTATCTCTCCTTATCACCCCCAAAAAATACACACCCTCTCTCCATATATATCTAGCTCTCTCTCCCTCCCTCTTCCTCTCCCTCTCTCTCTCTCTCTCTCTTCCCCTTCTCCCTCTCCACCTTTCTCTCTATGTCTTTCTTCCCCTTCCAATTCCATCTCTCTTCCCCTCTCTCTCCTCTCTTTCAATTCCTCTCTCTCACTTTCTCACCCACTTCCCTCTATCTCCCCCTCCCATCACACACCAATGATAGAATATAATGTTAAGATTGTTTCCACGATTTAGATTGAGAGATATACTTATATTTTGTTATTATTATTATAAATATATCCATTACAAATATATTGAGTCGACATTAAAAAAGTTTACAAACTTTCTTACATTACATCTACACATTAATATGAATGCTCGATAATAATATTAATTTTTCCCTTGGTATTTGACCCATAGGCTTCACCTAAATAAAACATCCTTTTTGAGTGTCCTTAAATATAAAGTTGATTATGGAGTAAATATAAAAAGAGGGTTTATTTATTTATCATACCTTTCCTTTATTTATATTTTATTTATTTACCATACCTATTTATTCCTCATTAATATTTATTTATATAAATATGGTTTTTCACCCATGGTATTTAGCCCATGGTATTAATAATAATGTGTTCCATGGTATTGGCCCATGGTATTAATAATAATTTGTTCCATGGTATTTGGCCCATAGGCTTCACCTAAATAATTTTATTTTTTTTAGTGTTCTTAAATATATAATGAGGTTTATGGAGTAAATATAAAAACTGGTTTTATTTATTTACCATATTTTTAGAGTAAATATAAAACAGGTTTTATTTATTTACCATACGTCTGATTTGTTTATATTTTAATTTATTTACCATACCATTTTGAGTGTTCGTAAATATAACTTTCGGTTAAAAGGTACGGATAATTATTAAAAATATCTTGATTACAATTAGGCTCACATTACAAAATGTTTACAAACTTTCTTACATTACATCTACACATGTACCCTATATATTGCGCTGACATTACAAAAGTTTACAAACTTTCTTACATTACATCTACACATCTACCCTATACTGGGCCGTAGAGAGCCTCTCAGCGCAAAACTACACTCTGGAATAGTTAGACTTGTTATACCTTCCCTGGTGGTCTCTAGTGCGATCATGGTTATGAGAGCTTGCCTCAGCTCTTTCACTGCAACATGCACTTCCCTGGGATGATGGCAGAGTGTTTCCATCAATCCTCTTCCCTGGTGAGTTCAACAATGTTTGTTTTCCTTCGATTTCCTTCGAACATCCTCCTTCAGTGTATCCCAAACCTGTGTAGCAACATATCTGCACAACCTCCAATGGCTAAGTTATGCCTTGGCCTCAAATTCCAAGTCCTCCTCCTTTGTACCCTATCTTGGTGAGGAGTATCATGTCAATTCCTATAATGGGTATCTCCACACTGCCAATAGAAATAATATCATGTGCAGATGAGACTGAAGATAAGTCAACACTGTTTACCTCAACTGTCGATTTTGACACATGTGAAGAGGGATTCTCTGAGCCTTCGTTGTGCTTCACTTCCTTCAAGGTGTTTGTCGTGGCCTGTAGTTGAAGCTGCAATCGTAGCTTCTCCTCCTTCTCTTCATGTAGGAGTGCCTTCAATGCATCATGATTTGCTTGAAGAATTTCGTTGTTGTGCTTCAATTCTTCCAAGGTCTCTATCGTGGCTTGCAACTAAAGCTGCAATCGATGTTTGTGCTCCTTCTCTTCCTATAGGAGTGTCTTCAATTCAGCGTTGTCTGCTACTTGTTTCTCATAAGCTTCGTACAACATGTTCGCTTTCTCAAACACCCTAAGCATGGTCTCGTACATGTCTTTGACATCCTCCATTTCTCAAATCAACAAATGTTCAATGGTTCATGACTGCAATCCAAATCATCAAGAAGACCGCTCTAATACCACTTGATCCACGTAAATTCCTAATACCCTTATAACCAAGACATTTTCCTTCGATTGATGTGTTAGAATTTCATTAATCAAGGTATTAATAAACATAAATGAACATCTGCATGTTGTAAAGAAGAGGAACATAACAAGCATTAGCAACATACGATATTGATAACGGAGTTCGTCCAAGAGGGACTACGTCTCTGGGCCTTAGTGTCAAGATGGTGTAGGCTACTGCATTAAGTGTTGTAAAGAGTGATGATGTACATGGATGGTGTTTTCTCTGTCGTACAAGAAAAATTCCCTCACGCAGGATTAGTTGGACCTCTCCACAAGATGTTCCACTACAACAACTCTCATTCACAAAAAGGACTCCTATCAGTATGACAATAAATCACACATAATGACTATGAGTATCTTGCCAATATGGAAACAAAGGGATCTCAAACAAACATACATGTGACAATGAGTATCCCACCAACATGGCATCAAAGGGATCTCAAACATAAAACAAGTCCATGATAGAAATTACATCTCACATCAAGAATAAAACAAGTTCCCACATCAAACATCAACAGGGATCTGTACAACACATGAATCTCATAGCAAAGAGGAAAAAAATTAAATGAAATAAACGCATCATATACCTCACACTGAAGATGACTGAAGAATGGGTTGCTCTATTGTTGGATCTGAAATCACCATCGCAATTGTGGCATCGAAAGGTGTAAAATCGACTTCTCACTCATTGAATGCTAACACCTGCACTCCACTTTGAAAAGTGGCCAAAAAACATAAGGCTCATATGGAAAATCTAACTGTACCATTGAACTCGTGTCACCGAGAGGTGTAGTATCAATTGTCAATTTGCTGAATTCTGACAAAGTGAAAATTTGGGCCTTAGGGAATCTTTTAGATTCCCCCTAGATTCCTCATAGATGCTACTCCACAGGGAATCTAGAAATATGCAACTCAAAACAGGAATCTAATATAGCCATTTAGATCCTTGTGAAATTCTGAGAAGAATGAGTACAAGGTTGACCTCATTCTAACACCAACGAATTTCAACCTCCAAGGAATCTGAAAGATTCCCTCAAGATTCTTGAAGATTCTCTTGCAAAGGGAATCTGCAAAACCAATGATCAAAAGGAAAATTTTGGCGCACCATGGCGCTCCCTACGAAATTCTGGTTTAAATGCATATAAATTTTAAACATTCTGAAAATTTTACCTCCTTGAGATCAAAAGAATCCCTTGGCAACAAACATGAAACTGTCTCGAAGACCGTGCCATCCACTATGTCAGACTCTCCTTGAACTGCGTGCCCATCCTTACTGCATGGCCTCCTTCTCTTTTCTCATGGCTCCATTGACCTCCCTATGCCCTCATCTCTCATGTATTCTCCATCATTCTCCATGGTTTCCTTGAACCATTTGAATGGCATTTTATAATAGAGTGTGAGAATGAATAGGACAAAGTGTGAGGTTGGCACATTGGTTGGCATAATCATATTAAGATAGTTAGTGTTGGGAGGTTTTGAGTTCAAATCCCATTGAGTCCTAATATTTTTTTAAAACCCAATTTTAGTTTTAATATAGTTTTTTCAAACTATATAATATATGGAATTAGTATCTCCATATTGTAACGACTCCCAAAAACAAAAAACAGAGGTTTTGTTTAATACGTAATTTAACCATATTTAATATGATTTTTTTCACATACCAATTTACCATATTTAAATTGATTTTGATTTTTTAATAACTATATTTAATATATAGTTTTTTTTTTAAATGATTTTTTTTTATGTCGGAAATTACATATCATTTTGTTTTGTCTTTTCTGCAGGGGCAAGTGGCTAGTGGGGGAGCGCCATGTGTCAACACCTGAGGGGATTTTCATGTGGGTCCCACGTGCTTACTGGGACACCATGTGGCATGATGTGGGCTCCACTTCCCTTTCCCTAACAAAACTTCAATCTACTCTAACTTTCTTATACGAGCTCGGTTTGACGCGTCATTCACACCGTTGCAATCAGGGCGACAAACTCTTCAAATTGAACCTGGTTCGAGAGAAATATGAACACTTTGGTTTTTTGAGCTTTCATCAACCCTCTTTGTCTTGTGTGTGTCTCTGGAGCCACCTAGATCATTCCTCCCCACTAAAGAGCTTTTGGTCCTCCAAAAGCATCAACAAGAATCTGCAACTGCTATGTATTATGTCTGCACCACAAGTGTCCTGAAAAAGGTCACCCTTGCATCTCCTTCACCTTTTTTCTTAGGAGCCTCAACCGATTAGTTGACACATGCATCCTCTGCAATCCCATAGTACAATATCCTGCAAATTACTTGCTCAAATAGACCAACTATGACCCAAACATTTCCATACTTGCCATGAGTTTATAACTCATACTCGGTGGTCAAATTTACATCGAATGGAAATCACAAACCAAATATCATTACAAGACCAAAACATCATTATCGAATTTTGAAATGGTGTCAAATACATCATCACTTTTACATAAAATAAATGCATCACATGATTTACCCGACAAGGCCAAAATATCATGGTTGCTTAACAAGTGATGGAGAACACATCATCACTTTTACTTAAAGAAATGTAACACATGATTTATAGAAATAAGGCCATGACAAGCTAACACAACTAGAAAAATAATCTAAAAAAACCCCTCTTTAGCAAAGTGAATGGGCCATCCCCCTGTGGGGAATTTGCTTGTCGACCAGCTCTTTCGATTGGTTTCTGCACGAATGTTTTGTCTTTAAGGCGCTACTCTGGATGGAGTCTCCAACATGTGGCTCTTTGATGGCCACTTCGGTCGCAATAACTACAATGAGTCTTCTTCCTCCATACTTGCTTAACCAATTTCATTTTTTTTCTTTGGAAAAGGCTTTCCATGCCTCATCCTCCTTTTTGTTGCCATCATTTTCCAACACTTAGAAATAACATGGTTATGTAAACCACAAAAATGAAAAGTTTTTTGATGCCATGATTTACGACCATGGTTATCAACATTCTTATAATCAAAATGCACTCTGGAATAGTGAGACTTGTTATACCTTCCCTGGTGGTCTTTGGTGTGATCATGGTGATGAGAGCTTGGCTCAACTCTTTCATTACAACATGCACTTCCCTCGGATTATGGTAGAGTGTTTCCATCAATCCTCTTCCCTGGTGAGTTCAAAATTGTTTTTTTTCCTTTGATGTCCTTCGAAAATCCTCCTTCAGTGTATCCCAAACCTGTGTAGCGAGGTATCTGGACAACCTCCAATGGCTAATTTATGCCTTGGCCTCAAATGCCAAGTCCTCATCCTTTCTACCCTATCTTGGTGAGAAGTATCATGTCAATTCCTATAATGGGTATCTCCGCACTGCCAGCAGAAATAATATCATGTGCAGATGAGACTGAAGAGAAGTCAACAATGTTTACCTCAGCTGTCCATTTTGACACATGTGAAGAGGGCTTCTCTAAGCCTTCGTTTTGCTTCACTTCCTTCTAGGTGTTTGTCATGGCCTGTAGTTGAAGTTGCAATCGTTGCTTCTCCTCCTTCTCTTCCTGTAGGAGTTCCTTCAATGCATCATGATTTGCTTTAAGACTTTTGTTGTTGTGCTTCAATTCTTCCAAGTCCTCTGTCGTGGCTTGCAACTAAAGCTGCAATCAATGTTTGTGCTCCTTATTTTCATGTAGCAGTGTCTTCAATTCAACGTTGTTTTCTGCTTGTTTCTCATAAGCTTCATACAACATGTTTTCTTTCTCGAACACCCTGAGCATGGTCTCGTACATGTCTTTGACGTCCTCCATTTCTCAACTCAGCAAATGATCAATGGTTCACGCCTGCAATCCAAATCAGCAAGAAGACCACTCTGATACCACTTGATCTGGGTAAATTCCTAATACCCTTTTAACCAAGACATTTTACTTCAGTTGATGTGTTATAATTTCATTTAATCAAGGTGTTAATGAACATAAATGAACATCTGCATGTTGTAAAGAAGAGGAACATATCAAGCATTAGCAACATACGATATTGATAACAGAGTTCGTCCAGGAGGGACTACGTCTCCCGGCCTTGTTGTCAAGATGGTGTAGGCTACTGCATTAAGTGTTGTAAAGAGTGATGATGTACATGGATGGTGTTTTCTCTGTCGTACAAGAAAAATTCCCTCACGCAGGAGTAGTTGGACCTCCCCACGAGATGTTCCACTACAGGAAATCTCATTCACAAAAAGCACTCCTATTAGTATGACAATAAATCACACATAATGACTATGAGTATCCCGCTAATATGGAAACAAAGGGATCTCAAACAAACATACATGTGACAATGAGTATCCTGCCAACATGGCAGCAAAGGGATCTCAAACATAAAACAAATCCATGATAGAAATTACATCTCACATCAAGAACAAAACAAGATCCCACATCAAACATCAACAGGGATCTATGCAACACAATGCATCTCATAGCAAATAGTCGAAGAAGTACATGAAATAAATGCATGATATACCTCACACTGAAGATGACTGAAGAATGGGCTTCTCCGCTGTTGGATCTGAAATCACCATTGCAATTGTGGCATCGAAAGGTGTGAAATCGACTTCTCACTCACTGAATGCTAACACTTGCACTCCACTTTGAAAAGTGGTCGAAAAACATAAGGCTCAGATGGAAAATCTGATTGTACCATTGAACTCGTGTCACTGAGAGGTGTAGGATCGATAGTCAATTTACTGAATTCTGACAAAGTGAAAATATGGGCCTTAGGGAATCTTTGAGATTCCCCCTAGATTCCTCAAAGATGCTACTCCACAGGGAATATAGAAATATGCAACTCAAAACAAGAATTTGATCTCACCATTAAGATCCTTGTGAAATTTTTAGAAGAATGAGTATAAATTTTACCTCATTCTGACACTAGCGAATTTCAACCTCTAAGGAATCTGAAAGATTCCCTCAAAATTCCTGAAGATTCTCTTGCAAAGAGAATCTGAAAAACCATTGCTCAAAAGGAAAATATGGGTGCACCATTGTGCTCCCTGTGAAATTCTGGTTAAAATGCATATAAATTTTAATACATTCTAAAAATTTTACCTCATTGAGATAAAAGATTCCCTTGGCATCAAACATGAATCTGTCTCGAAGATCATGCCATATACTGTGTCAGCCTCTCCTCAAATTGTGTACCCATCCTTGCGGCATGGCCTCCTTCTCTTTGATCATGGCTCCATTGACCTCCCTGTGCCCTCGTCTCTCATGTATTCTCCATCATTCTCTATGGTTTCCTTGAACCATTTGAATGGCATTTTATAATAAAGTGTGAGAATGAATAAGACAAAGTGTGAGGTTGGCACATTGGTTGGCATAATCATATTAAGATATTTATTGTTGGGAGGTTTTGATTTCAAATCCATTGAGTCCAAATATTGTCTTAAAACGCAATTTTAGTTTTAATATAGTTTTTTCAAACTATATAATATATGGAATTCGTATCTTCATATTGTAATGACTCCCAAAAACAAAAAATGGAGGTTTTGTTTAATATGGAATTTAACCATATTTAATATGATATTTGTCACATAACAATTTACCATATTTAAATTGATTTTTTTTGTTTAATAGCTATATTTAATATATAGTTATTATTTTATTTTTTTAATGATTTTTTTTGTTTTTATGTGGGAAATTAAAATATCATTTTGTTTTTTCTTTTCTGCAGGGGAAAGGGGCCAATGGAGGAGCGCCATGTGTCAAACGTTGAGGGTATTTCCATGTGGGTTCCACGTGCTTAATGGGAGGCCATGTGGCATTTTGTGGGCCCCACTTCCCTTGCCTTAACAAAACTTCAATCTACTCTAACTTTCTTATGCGAGCTCGGATTGACGCGTCGTTCACACTGTTGCGATCAAGGCGACAAACTCTTCAACTTGAACCTAGTTCGAGAGAAAAATGAACATTTTTATTTCTTTATCTTTCATCATCCTTGTTTGTCATGTGTGCGTCTCTGGAGCCACCTAGATCAACAAGATCTAGAGGGAACAATGGGTAAGAATTACTCCCTGACAGAGGATGGATTCTTGAAGTTTAAAGTTAGGTGATATATATCTTGCATGGGCGACTTGAAGACACCCATCTCTAATGATTTTCACAAAATAACTTATTCAAGTCATGCTGGTTATCATAAAATAATAACATCTAAGTAGAAAATGTACTACTAGCCTAGTATGAAAAATGATGTTATTGAGTACATTTCCAAGTGCTTTGAATGCCAACAAGTGAAAGTGGAATGTAGAAATCCATTGGTATTTCTACAATCAATCCCCATTCCTAAGTGGATGTGCGAAGTTGTTTCTATGGACTTCATCATAGGGCTACCAATGAAAATTAGAAAACATGATTCCATAAGGGAAGTGGTGGACAAGTTGAGTAAGACAACTCATTTTATAGCTATCAAATCCACTCACCAAGCAAGTGGCATTGCTTAGACTTTCATGAAGGAGTTTTTCGATTACATGGAGTACCCAAGAAGATTATTTCAAATCAAGATGTTAATTTCACCTCAAAGTTTTCGAAGGCATTGTTTTTTGGCCTTGAGTTGGAATTTGGTATAGTGTATCATCCACAAATGGATGGATAGACTAAAATAATATACAAGGTGTTGGAAGATGTGCTAAAAATGTATGTCATGCATCATCCAAAGAGGAGGGAAGAGTTTCTATTGGCTCTCCATTTTTGGTCTTTTTCCACATACATTTTCCATTTATCCTTCTATCATATCACGGTCATTTTCCCACATTTTTTCCTCTTATTACACTTTAAGATAAAATTAGTTATTTCTTTTAAATTTTAGATTTTGTAGTAAATATTTGGTATTAAAAATTATTTTGAATAGAACAAAATTTCTCATAATGGCTCCTTTGAAGTCGTATGTGAAAGACACCTAGGTGGAAGCTGAAGCTATATTTGAGAAGTTTGGGAACCAAGGATTGATAGACTCCTATTGGCTCAGTCCAATTGAGTCCGAACAGGTATGGTCAATGTTGATCAAAATTGACCACACACTTAGAAATCCCTAACTAAAAGGGGCAGTTTTGTGATTTAGTGGGATTTTATCATATTTTGTGCAACCAAAAGGATGATTTTGACCTGAATAGATTTATTAGGACTCTTATAGGCTTTTATAACTTTTTTAGCTCAATTTGTTATATTTTTGGCTTATTTAAGCACAATATTCAACACTTGTGAACATGGATTATGACTTATGGTTTTCAAGCTTATGTGGTTGTCAATTGAATAAGAGATATCTAGATTATCCATAGTGTTATAGTGAACTTGTCGAATTTTCGAATCCCAACAGTGATCCATATTCAGGATAGATTCTTGAATGAAGGTAAGAAAGAGGGACCAGATCAGGGATAAATAGTCAAAGTGAAATAAAGATCAATAAAAAGAGCCGACAGAAATAAATTGATTATTATAAATATAAATTAATTTTATTAGAGACTAATTAATAATTTCTAATAGAAATTATTAATTAGTCTCTAATAAAATTAATTGATATTTATAATAATCAATTTATTTATGTCGGCTCTTTTTACTGATCTTTCTTTCACTTTGACTATTTATCCCTGATCTGGTCCCTCTTTCTTACCTTCATTCAAGAATCTGTCCTGAAGGTGGGTCCCTGTTGGCATTCGAAACATCGACAAGTTCACTATAACACTGTGGATAATCCGGATAGCTCTTATTCAATGGATTATGACTATTGAGACTACTTCATTTCTGAATATAATTTGAAGCACTTTTCTTCTACTTCTTGGTTTTCTTGTTGTGGGATGTGATTGATGATCTACAATAACTGATATTGTTTAAGTGTGCTAAGCAAATGGTGGAGGTCCCCCATTCCAAGCTAAGTGCACTACAATGTATTTTTGTGCATAATTGTGAATATTTTAGATTGTTAAACATTTCCTTTTCTTGTGAATACTTTTATGATTAGATTCATTATATGACATGATTGCTTATGTTTATGAAATGATTTCCTTTCACCAATTGATTTAAGTAGGGAAGGACAACCAAGGAATCTAAGTTAGATCCTCTTCTATGTGAATTGAAATTTGAATTGGAAATTGTGTTTATGCATTTACTGCTTTCTTAATTTGATTATGTTATGCTTTATGGTGAAATTAATCTTGCTGGAATAGGGATAATGAGGAAGGACAACCAAGGAAAGTAAGTTAGGGACTCTTTCTTGTTAGCTATGCTCCACAAATATTCATTGCACTCTGGCTTCTAGATCCAAATTTTAGTTTTTTCTTTTTAGAAATTTATATTTGTAATATGCATTTCCTTTATCCTCACACAAATAACTCCTTCCTATGCTAAACTTAATCTAAGATCCATATATTTTGGGTGCTTCCAAGTTTACAAACCCGAATTTATGAGTAAAATATATGCTCTGATTTAATCCAATAAATTAGACCAACATTTTGGTGTCATTGTCGGGGAAGCACGCTTAGATAAAGTTAAATATGAAGCTTGTTAAAAAAAACATAAAAACATCAAAAAGAAAAAAAATTGTAGGATTTATTTTCATTATGGTAATTTATGCCTAGACAAAGAGATGATAAGGGTAGATATATGAAACAAAACCCCCCAAACACTAAACCATTAGTGGGAGCAGGACCATCCACATTCGAATTAACACCAATTGCTAGGAAACCAACTTCAGAGGATCTAGAGGAAAAATAACATTCAGGACAAAGATTAACTTTGATTGAAAGAAAAAATTTGTTATCTTATGAGGTAAGGAGAAAAAAAACACAAGAAGAACCACCCTCTATAGGTAAACATATTATAAAACCAAGTGATCAACTTTTTCTTGAAAAAATTGGAAAAATTGAGGATATAGAAGCTCAAAAATCAACTGAAATAATTGAAAAAGTTGTGATGACAAAATAAGGACAAGGATCCACTATTATGGGATTAGCCCGAGAACAAAGGATACAATATGAAATGCAACAAGATAATGGAAAAATAAAAGAGAGGAATAAATGAGAAGAGAAGAAGAAAGAAACGGAGAAGAAGATACCAAGAGAGAACATGAAAATAAGAGACGAAAAGATGAGAGAGAAGACAATGACCAAGAAACAACTTTTGGATTCCCAATATTAGATACTAGAGAAATATTGGGAAAAGAAGTAAAAATGAAAAACATTCCACCTTCCATTTTTCCAAACTTTTATGGTATGTCTTTTGAAGATCCTGGTTTGTTCTTATTTGAATTTGATATCTTATGTCGAACTTATGGGTATACTGATGATACACAAAAACTTCGTATTTTCCCTGCAACTCTTAAAGAAGCTGCATTAAAATGGTTTATGGGATTAGGTGAACACATTATTACCAGTTGGTAAGACATGAGAAAAAAAATTCTCAAGAAATATCAAGTATATTGTAGGCCTAGGGACTCAAAAGCTGACATTTTTAGAATGACTCAATAGGAAGATGAAAGTTTAGAGGAATACTTGTAAACATTTATCTACAAATTTCAAAAATCTAAGCATCATCCTTTAAGTCCATATATTATTCAAACAATTTTCTTAAAATACATCCAAGATGAATATCTTGATATCCTTAATGTTATGGGTAAAGGGGATATTTCATATCTACCATTTGATGAGATTGTTGAATTATGTCAAAAATATTCAAGAGGAAGGTAAAAAATTGGGAAGAGAAATGCAAATTCTAAAGTTACTAAGTCAGCAACAAGAATCATTACAAGAGCTGAGCTACGAAACTTATTTGAAGACTTCAAAACTGATATCTTAAGCACTTTAGGGACACAAATTGATGTACTTAAAACATGAAAGAAACAAGAAGAACAAGATCAAATATTATCAATATTTTGTCCCAAATGTAGGAAGAAGCATCCTTTACGAGAATGTCCTCTATATAATATTCATGTTTGTGTACTTTGCACTAAAAATCACACAATTGATAATTGTCCAAATTTAAAGGAATTGCAGGAAAATCAAATAGAGGAAAGTCAAGGGATGGAATCTCTCTATTATGTTGCACCAAGAAGACCTTAGCAGCCTTGATTTGAAAGTATGCCTCAAAATCCTCCTCAACATTTTTCTCAGCAATTTTCTTAAGGCTATCAATATCCTGTTCCAAACCCATGGAACGCTCCTATGGCTTGGCAGGCTTGGCCTTCTCAGAAAACTCAAAATCAACCTTCTCAAGGTTAGAGACGGTATGCCTATGGAGTCCAACCTCCTCAAAAATACTATCCTCAATCATTTCAATCCTATTCTCAACAACCATATCAATCATTTCCTCTAAAATCCATTCTTTATCAACCATTTCAACAACTGCAACAACCAAACCCATCATCATTACTTGCACCACAACTAACCCAACGACAGCAACTTCAGTTGCCATCTAACCAACAACCATCTAGACCAAGTCAATTACTAGCCCAACCAATGACAAATATAGGAAAAAAATCAATTTATAATGTGGAACAAGGAACTTCATTTCCGACATATTCAATTCTTCCTGTTTAGGATGTTCATGTAAGGTCTGGGAAGGTGTTGCATAAAGAATCCCCTATCATTATATAAGAAAAAATAGAAGAAAAAGGGAGTCCTAAAAATCCAAAAACAAACATGCAATAAATGAGGATCAAATTAAAAAAGGTAAGGAAATAATGTCTCAAACACCTCCTTTTCCTAAAAGATTTGTTGAGAAAAAACCTTTTATTACTCTTCCTGAATTTGATATCTTAGATGAACTAAAGAATACTTATGTAAAAAATCCTTTTTTGCAAGCAATAAAATATATCCCAATATATACAAAATAATTTAAGGAATTATGCATAAAGAAAATTGGAAAAATAAAGAAAGACCCACCAACAATCCATGCAATTGGAAGATTAGCTAGCCTTATGTGAACAGGTAGTACAATTGAGAAATATGTTGACCCTGGGATACCTATGGTAAAAATTTCAATCAACAATTTTTCATTTTCTAAAACTCTAATTGACTTATGAGGTTCTATCGATGTCATGACAACAGAAACCATGAAATGTTTAAACTTGCCAAATATGCGACCCACAACTACAATTTTGGAACTAGCAGATAGATCCAAAGTAGTATTGGAAGGAATACTTGAAGATATCATAGTTTATTTGGATTCTTTGGAATATCTTGTAGAATTCCTAGTCTTACAACCAAAATCAAACTTAGGAGTCCATCCCTTAATTCTTGGCAGACCACAGTTAGCCACAGGTGAGGCCTTTATTGGATGTAGATAAGGAGGTATGATCATATCACATGGAAATGAAAGAAATCACATAACACTCTATCCTCCTGCCCAATCTCCTTATTTACTATCATGGCTTGATGAACAAAAGGAAGAAATTTAGCCAATTTTAAGTATCAATCAAGATTTTGATTTTAGGGAAGAAAATCATGAGCATCTAATGGAATTCTTTATTTCCGAACCAAATACATCAAAGAAATTAAGAGAATCGCATTATAATGTTGCAAGCCAAGTCTTAGCACAATGTTTTCAGGAAAATTGCACTATTAATTCATTGCAAACATCATTTGAAGTTATTTTTCCTATTAACTCAATTACAAATTATCATAGTAAAGTAATTCAAATCAACCCCAAAAGGAATCGTAATATTGGTAACAATTTACAATCATCACAGGAAGAACAATTAATTTCACTACTAAAGGAATACTCAAAATATTTTTCTTGGGATTATACATATATGCAAGAATTCATCCAAAAACATGCATGCACCACATTTACATAGATGAAAATATCAAATCGGTAAGAAAACCACAAAGAAGAATGAACCCAATGATGAAAGAGATAGTAAAAGAAGAGTTGTAGAAACTATTGCAAGCATGATTTATCTACCCTATCTTGGATAGTCAATGGGTTTCTCCCTTAGTTGTGGTTCCTAAGAAAAATGGAAAATGGAGAATATGTGTATACTATAGGGAATTCAACAAAGCAACACTTAAGGATCATTTCCCACTACCATTCATTTATCAAGTCCTAGATTCATTAGCAATAAAAAAGTACTTTTTATTTTCCTGATGGATTTAGCGGTTAATTTAGCGGTTATAATAAATTAAGATAGCATTAGAGGATCAATATAAAACTAAATTTACTTTTCCTTGGGGAACATATGCTTAAAATGTGTTACCTTTTGGATTATTTAATGCACCAGCTACTTTTCAAAGAGTTTTCCTAGCCATCTTTGTTGATCTTATACATGAATGTGTAGAAGTTTACATGGATGATTTCATTATTTATGGAAATACATTCGATGATTGTTTAAAAAATTTGGAATTTTTTTTACAATGATGCATTGACACTAATCTATCTCTTAGCAATGAGAAATGCTTTATGATGTTAAATGTAGAGATAGTGTTGGGACACCATATTTCATCTTCTGGAATAGAGGTGGATCTAGCAAACATACAAATCATTGAAAACTTATTACCACCAACAACTCAAAAAGAAGTAAGAAATTTTTTGGGTTATGAAGGGTATCATCGTGGACTTGCCCTTGTTTAAAATTATTACAAAGGACATAGAGTTTCAATGGAATATGGATTTCCAAAATGCATTTTGTTAGACTCAGTCTTGTCAGTCCTCTGTTATTTCTCGTCATTTGCAGTCATTAAATGACTTGTCTTGCTGGGTTGGTCAAATAAAAGTCATAGGTCTAGGGTTTGCAGACTGTTGTTCTTAAATTGCTTCAATAACGCCTGCAAGCCATGAGGAGGTTTTCCATATGTTTTCAGTTCGAAATTTCAGCATTAAGGAGGCTTGAGAATGTTTCTTCTTCAAAACCTTGTTTTGAAGAAGAAAGCATTAAACTCGCAATTATTCAATTTTTTCAGTTAAGGATGTTTCATGTGTAGCTTTCCTGATCCACCAATCATTCCTGCAAACAAACAAAGAGTTTCACGACATTTTTGTGTAATGTTTCCTTTCAATAGTACTCCCCATGAGAAGCACTGCACACTGTGCCACTGTTATGTATGTGATAACCTTGTTCCATGGCCTGTTGTTCATCAAACCTCAGATTTAGTCACTTCAATGCCCATGGAGCAGTGTCCTTATTCTTTAGACTTTCAGAATTTCAATTGTGATTGGTTCAGCGATATTGAATATCCACCATTGTATCCTGGAGCTGAATCTTGGGTACAAACTGAAAGTGAAGTCACAGTTGCATGCCAAGATTGGAATTATGTTACTGCCCAGCCTGTAACCCAAAACAATGAATCTATATGCTTGGAGAATATCCCAGAAAAGAATCCTGGTAGTGATGATACTGAAACAGTTGTACTTATTACACATGGACAACAGCCAGAGTGGGCAGTGCCTATGGCTCCTCAGACAGATGTGAGTGTTACCAAGGGACAATTTTGTTCAGAACAAGGCTTTTCTACATCTCCGACATTGGTTGATCCTTTGTGTGTTGAGCTAAGCAGATCATGTGAAACAGTGACAATGGGGAAGAACTGGCTTTATTAAGCCTGGAAACTTTAACTGCACATCCTCGAAAGTGGTTCAGACAGCGTTGCAGGCTTTTGTTCATATACCAGATTTGATTGTTTGGTATGGGCCAGATTCATACATGGCATGAAATAATTCAGCACGAATGCTTTTGAGAAAATAATCCTAAAAGCTCGTGGAAGAGGGTCACCTGATGGGCACTTTGCGTGTTGCAGTTTGATGGTTTACTAATTCATGAAAGCAGTTTGAAGAAACTTCCACCATGAAGCTCAAAAAACGATCAGTCAAATTCCAGCTCTCTTTTTTTGAAAGGGATGTTTCAACAGAACATCAGAGTTTGGAAGGTCTTTGTCCTTCAAGGACTCTTTACCAGGACCAGGTTCAGCTAATGGTGCAAATACGGAGTCACTGGGAGAGAAAACACACTCAGATGGATCTTTTGTTACTGTGATACCAATTAACGAATCAGTCAATCAAGTGAAAAAGGAGAGTGGTTCGAGGATTTTATTATCTTCCTGCATAATTCTTTGTGCTTGGTTTCCTCTAGCTCACAAGTTGAAAAGCTTATGTGATAGCAAGGCATCCTTAGAGCGGCAGACTTGTGAGGATGACATGCTTTATTGCAGTTTATATACAGCAAACATTGTCGAGTATGTGACAAATGTGTAGATGGTTTTGATCATCATTGTCGGTGGATTAACAATTGTATTGGAAAAAAGAACTACAAGGAATTTTTCGTCCTTATGGTATATGCCTTATTCTTGCTTATTCTGCAGTGGTCAACAGGAATCTTTGTACTTGTGCGTTGCTTTCTTGATCAGAGTCACTTTCATGCGAAGATTATGTCTAAGATGGGTAGTAGTTTCTCTCTTGGACCATTCATTGTGGTATTGGGTTCTTGCACTATTTTGGCTATGGTTGCTACACTTCCTCTTGGACAACTTTTCTTCTTTCACATTTTGCTCATAAAAAAGGGTGTCAGCACCTATGATTATATTGTAGCAATGAGGAAGCAAGAGCAGCAAAATATGGATGAAGGAACGTAGAGTCCTCAAATGTCACATGCAAGCTCCGTCTCAGCATTTAGTGGTCCAAGCTCAATTAATGCTTTGCAACATGGCTCTTGGTGTAATCCCCCACAGCTATTTGTCGAGAATGCTGTATTGCCACCAGATAATATCAAGTCTTCTATCAAGGGAGGTAATGGAAGTATAAAGAGGACACCTAGTGAATGAATGGTACAAAGGAACAAGAGGCCAGTGAAACTAAGTCATTGGGCCCTAGCTCGTATGAATGTTGAAGAGGTTTCAAGGGTAGCTGCCCAAGCGAGAAAGAAGTCCAAAGTTCTGTTTCCCATATCCAAACAAGAAGGTATGATAGTGATAGAGACAGATAGTAGTCTGGAAAGCAGCAGTAGAGATCTAAGCATAGAAATAAAGTATCTAGTTGACAACGAAGGCTATAAGTTTATTCTCGACTTATTATTTTTATATTAGGCATCTTGACTGCCTATACCTGTAACTGGAGATAAGAAGATGGCATTCGGAGAGCAAATGATTGTTTTGCCTTGGGCATCCAGGATAATGGAAATATTGCGAATTTTGTTGTCATTAATATGTGTTCGCTGGTGATTGCAGCTGGAACCGGTAGAATTTTAGTTTAAAGGTTATTTTTGTTGGTTTTATTCAAAACAGTAAGTGAATGCAAATAGTCCGAGAAGTAAACCAAAACTACTTACCACAGCAGAAGAATAGGATTCGATTCCTATTTAAGACTTCAGTTAATGTTTCAAATGGATCTGCGCTCCAGTTTGTGTCTTTCAATTGGCCATCAGAGGATTTTAAGGGGAACGATCTTCTGTTTTTAGAACAAAGAGATGACTCTATCTCTATTTTTGTAACTTCAGGTGAAACAGCGCCCTTGTTTCGGGTCGATCTATTTTCTCCTAGGATAGTTTATTTAATGCATTGAAAATCATTTGTAAGGGGGGGAGAATTTTGAAAGCTGGTGGAGGAAAAATACAGAGCTTTATTGTACAGTTTTGACAGAGAAACTAGTTGAATGGTACAGCTCTGTTTCATAAGATTCTTGTGGTACGAATTTAGCAAATGTTTTTTCCTTTTGTTTCATATGTTATCGTTATGTTTCACAGTTCATTAATCACCATTTCAATATTGAATGTTTCTAAGTGAGAAGGGCAGAATTCAGCTTGCTGCTCTGCCGTGGATAAGCGTTCATGTTTTGTGTAATTTCTTCTGTTTGATAAGGATTCATCACACATGCCCTTGTCAACCTCTTAGCAGTCTTGCCGCTCCATTTAATTTCAACTTGGAATTGTTAAACTTCATGCTTATCTCGCCTTATGGAATAATCCGTGCTTTTGATTAGATCTCTGCTCTTGCTGTCTTTGCCCCATGCTGTCCAGAAAACCCAATCATTCATTAAAACCCCTTTTCATATCTCTTTACTAGCCTAAAATCAGTTCCAGTTTGAAGTCATCTCACACCTTATTGTTCATTTTATTGAGATTGACTGGAGACAGCCCTCTCCTGTCCTCGTAGGGCTAGCTACGAGGCTAAGCTTGGTTTGATGTTTCCTCGAGTTTTGTCTTCCTCAGCCTGAGGCAGATTCGAGCGCTAACACATTTGAGAAACTAAAACAAAAAATATCCATAGCATCAATTCTTAGAGGACCAAATTGGTCATTGTCATTTCACATATCCATGGATGCATCATATACTGCAATAGGAGAATTATTAGGCCAAAAAGAGAACTAAATACACTATGCCATCTATTTCATTAACAAAAATTTAACACCGGCTAAGTTGAATTACATTGTTACTGAAAAATAAATTATTGTTGTAGTACATGCAGTAAATAAATTTAGAAATTACATAACAAGATATGAAGTGTTCATTAATATTGATTATTTAGCCATTAAATATTTAATGAATAAACCCATTACTAATGGCAGGATTACTAGATGGTTGTTATTAATGCAGGAATTCAATATTATTGTATTAGATCGACCGGGAAAAGAAAATCGGGTGGCAGATTTCCTATCAAGGATTCATCTTTCTGGTGAGATTGTTCCATTTTCTGATAACGTTCCAGACGAAAATTTGTTTTCTATAACAATGAAAACTCCATGGTTTATTGATTTCACTAACTATTTATCATCTGGAAAATTACCTTCTCATTTTACAAAAAAACAGAAAAAGAAAATAATTAGAGATAGTGCTAGATATAGTTGGGTTAATGGATACCTCTTCTATACTAGACCTGATCTTTTAATTAGAAAATGTGTAAGAGAGGATGAAATTATAGATATCTTAAAATCATGTCATGATGAACCATGTGGTGGTAATTTTTCACACAAAAGAACAACATACAAGGTCTTGAATCTGGGCTATTACTGGCCATCCATATTTAAGGACTCAAAGACTTATGTTAAAAGGTGTGACAACTGCCAAAGAATAGGGAAACATGTAGCTTCTGATGAAATGCCATTGAAACCACAAGTATTTATTAAACCATTTGAATAGTGGGCTCTTGACTTTTTGGGTCCTATTAATCCACCCTCTAATGATAAGAAGTACATCTTAGTATGTACTGACTATTTAAAAAAGTGGGTAGAAGAAAAAGCAATGTCAAAAGTAACAAAAAATGCAGAGGTAACTTTTCTTTTTGAAGAGATATTTGTTTGTTTGGAGTTCCAAGGAAAATTGTCACAAAACAAGGAGCATAGTTCACTTCCAAGCTTGGTAGAAAATCTAAAAGAGAAATACAAAATCAAGAAAAGGAAATCAAATCCCTATCATCCACAAGAAAATGAGCAAGTGGAATCAAGAAACAAAGTCTTAGAAAACATCATGACAAAGACAGTGAATATGCACAAAAATGATTGGTCATAGAATTTTAATGAAGCATTGTGGGCTTATAGAATAACATGGAAGAATACCACTAGATTTAGCCCCAATCATCTTGTCTATGGTAAGCAAGTTCAGCTACCAATAGAGTTTGAGATCCATACATATAGACTTGCAACCAAATTGGGATTGGACTTGTTAGAAGCATAGCAACAAATAATTTTGCAGCTAAATGAACTAGATGAGATCAGAAAGGAAGTTGTAGAACATACATCACTATTGCAGTAGCAAAGAATGAAATGGCATGAAAAATTTATAAAGAAGAATAATTTTCATATAGGGGACTAGGCGCTTATATTTGATTCAAAATACAAAGATTTCAAAGAAAAATTTACCACTCATTGGCTAGGCCCATATGAAATAGAAGAAATATTTGACAATGGATCGTTGAGAATTAAAACAATAGAAGACGTTGCAACATCATTCTTATTCAACAGGCATAGACTAAAACTGTACAACAAAACCAGTGAATAAGGATGATTTTCTAAAGAAACTTTCAGCGGATGAAGACATGTATGTTTCGGAAAATCATAGTCATATGCCTTCCTTACTTGCAGAGTAAAAAATGAATACAAAATATAAAATAAAATAAAATATATAAAAAAAAAGAGAGAAAAAGATAAAAAATAATAAAAATATTTGGTTGTGAAAATCCAGATTACTGGCACAGTACAAATCTAAATTCATATTGGAAAACCAAGTCACTTGGCTAATACGAATTCCTTTGTTTTTAATTCAGATTTTTTTTTTTTTTTTAGGTTGAGATTCAATCCTCTAATTTCCAGACTTGAAGACAAGTCTCCAAATAAGCAAGGGGGGGAGTCATAATAAAACAAGAGCATTTGTTTTAAAAATTTGAGCAACTCAACATGATATAACAACTATGTTCATATGGAACCAACTCAAAATATGAAGAACTTGTGGAAATTGCAAATTTAACTTCAGAGGGGCATGAAAATTCAAACATCAAATTTTTTAGAAGGGACCTGAATGGGATCAGCATCACATGAACAACATATACAGGTACATGAGGATCAACATAGAAATTTTTGTCAGAATAAACTCATATACAATTTTAGAATTAAAAGGGACATGTACTCAATCAAGTTCAAATTCAGTATCATAAGGGACCTATATTAATTCAATTTCATTATTCAAAAAGGGACATGTACAAGACTTACTATTCAAGACTATATCAACTAAAAGAGAGCTACTCAAATAAGGAAAGTACTGTAAGTTACAAATTATTTTTAATACCATTTGATTTTGAAAGAAATCTTAATTTAGAATAATAACTAAACCTAAATGTATACGATATAAAACCCTTCATTCTGTATACATTTTTCCCATAAAAACCCTTCATTCCATGTATATCCTCTCTATCATAAAAAACCCTATATCCCTCTTTCATAAAAAAACATACAACCTATGACCATAATCAAAGTCTTGTATCTTTTCCTACAACACAAACAAACATGGATTAGTGAATGATGCATTAATATATTTGTTTGATCTACAGTGATATGTTTTTACTCTATTTTTTTTTGGATTTGAAATGATCTTAAATGGTCATTTCAAAAGAGTCACCTTGAAAGAGTAACAAATACATAATGCATCAACCCTAAAAGGACAAAGGGTATGAACAAATTATGACCAAAAGGACTTGAAAAATAATTAAAAGGATATGCAATGGAATAGCATGAAGATAAAATAATTCAATATCATTTCAAAGAACATTAAGAAAATGGAATATGCATCAAGAAGAAGAAATAAAATAATGGCAAAAGAAAAAATATGATGAAAAAATGACTAAGAGAAGGAAATTGCATTCATAAAAAGAATGAGGAATTGAATATGCAATAAGTGAACTATATGCATGAATGGAATATCAAAAGTGGAAGAAGGGCATATATATAACCCATGGTGGTGCATATGAATGAATAGAAGGCACATAAAAAAACCTTTGAAAAAACCCAACTATGACGCAAACATTGAACCGCATTTCATAACTTTTGAAATCGATTTGGGACATGTGAATTATGCAAAGAAGAGGTCATAAGAAAATAACAAAATATAGACAATTATTCAGTGCCACGGTGGAAGGAATTCAAACACAACGCCACTCAAACTTTCACAAACTACCCAACGCAGAGAGTGAGAAGCATTTTTCTAACAGCAAAACATAGAAGAAATTTTTCTAAGGTTGAACGCAACACCTTCACATTGGAAGAAGGGATGAATTCAACCACACACAGAGGAAATTGGTCAATGCCTTCATGCAGATAATTTTACATAGAATTGAACCACAGTTCAGGTAGGGAACGCAACCCTCTAAAAATGGAAAACAGAGGATAGGGTATGTGTATGTTTTTATGATAGGGAGCAAAAAAAACATTGAGTTATATTAATGATAGCCCTGCCAAATGAAACATGGAAATCCCTGCTCAAAATCCAAATAATTTTGCAGTTGAATGAAATCGGATTAAAACATTTTAAAGTGAACCAAATTTTGATATTTGTAAATGATTATCAGTGTAGGTGACCACCTCTAGTTCACAATCACATTTACATTTTATAAACTCTAGCTGTTACACCAGAAAACATGGTGACAAGTCTGATTTCTCAACTACGCATTGGCACCATAAGACTACATTTGAGCTACAGGTGTGTGAAATGCATGGTGACCATTTTTCTCAATGAATGATGGTTGTTTCCCCTACATATTTTGTTTTCTTTTAAATATGCAGTGAGTGGTGGTGCTATTAAAAAGAAATGTTGAAATTGCAGAGACCTATAGAATGGTTTTTCCATAAATCAATTTCTAAAAAAATGGATGCATGAGTGGTTAATTTAGAACATTTTTTAGTTTCTCCATATCTGTATTTTGATTTCTAAGATATATTTCTGAGATAATGGAATTTCGATTTCGGAGATAATGAATTTTTTTTTGTTCCTAGAAATATGATTTCTGTTTCTAAGGAGACGGAGTGGGTAGTAATTTCTCTAGAAGTTAAATTTCAAGTCAGAGAGGGGTAATAAAAAATATTTGTTCATTTCATTTCTATTTCTGAGGAGACAAAGAGGGGTAAATGAAAAAGAAATTGTGCATTTCCAGAATTCATTTTTTTATGGTGTTGATTTTAAATGTTGAGGGAAAAAATCAAACCTGTAGGTGTCCAAAATTCAAAAGTGAACTTATTTTCAGAAGCAATAGTGATAAGGAGATTTTTCTCAGAATCATTTTGACAGAAGAATTTTTCAAAAAGGGTGTTTTAAAGTTTTAAATCCTTCTCTCTCCATAAGTAGTTGAAAGAGAGGTTAAATATTAGAATTATTCTCCTTTTCTCCCATCACAGGAAGTGTCTAAAAATCCAGATCAAGTCTTGGTAAGTCACACTTTTGTGATTTTTGGAAGCAAATATTGTTCTTTAATACATATACCAAGAAAAAAATTTCTCCTCTGGCCATAGATATGATTTCTCTATTGTATTAAAACTTGCAAAATTTTAAAAAAAGGAACATAGAGTTATTATTTTTATGTCATGATATTATTCACAGTGGAGGGCTATTTAAATTGGTACAGAAACCAAAATGAACAAAGACAACCAGATTCCAATATGGGGAGTAGAAATGAACCAAATGGATTTCAATTGGAAAATTGGAACAAAGAAACAATAGAAAAAATCTACCAAAAAGGGCTATTATAATTTCAAAGGAAGTTTAATAGAAATAATGAAAAAATTTAAGAGTTTGTAGCCAATTTTAACAATGAAAAAACTAGAATAGGAGATATTTTTATTCCTATCACTCCAGAATACATATCCCAAGCCACAATTTTTCCACTGATAGGATAAGAGTACTACAAGGGGAAGCACTTTAAAGAGAATTGATGGAATTTATTTTTAGAAAAACAGAGAAAACGAACATTTGACAAGACTAAGGGAATTCCTAGAGATTGGGTCACAGAACCTTGGGCCCTTACTGTTCAAAAATAATGTACATGTGATGATAGATATAGTGGTGTACACTTATATCACATTAAGCTGCTTTAACACATCAAAGGAGATTGCACAATAAACCTTCCCTATTTCCTTGAAAAAAGTTTGATAAATATGATCGAAGGAATAAAAGCAAAAAAGAGAACAAAGAAGCTATTTACTACCATAAGGGGCTAATTAATATGTTTATTGACTATCAGTAGAGAAATAGGGGAGAAACTTGGGATAGTTTCTTGAAAAAACACCACTTTACAAAAATCCAAAGGGAAGAAAAGTTAACCAAAAATGAAGAAACACTTGGGAGATTGCTTCTTTCCAAGAATATTATGCAATCACCCTTGTATCCAAAAACAAGGTCTAAAAGGAAACAAGAAGAAATAACCACTAAAAAGTAAATATATTTCATATCCATTCCAAAGAAGCCAAGAAGGAAAAAAATAGAAGAATCATATGAGAATGTTGAAGTAGATATCCTATAATAAGTTCCTCACATAATACATGAACAAACACCTCAGGAAATCATTGAGAGACTTGAAAAAGAGGCACAAGAAAAAATTGAAGAGTTGGAGAAGAATTCATACTATGAAAACATTGAAGAAGGATCATCTTCATATGCAAAACAGATTGAAGAAGCTTCCAAGGAAGGTCACAATGAAGATTATGCCAAGAGGGTAAAATACTTAACCACCCATCTTAAAGTCAATGAAATAATGGAAAGACACCTTAATAAAGAAAACGAGATGTACAAAGAACAAAACAATAAGGTAGTAAAATAAAACAAAATAATGACAAAGAAAATGAAGAAGCTAGAAACACAAAATACGTTGATTTCAAACGAGCATATAGGTGATTGAGAGAAAATAAACTTTGGAAAAATAAATATGAAAAACAAAAAGTGAAGACTGCCATCTATAAAAAGGAAGATAAAGGACATCAGTGTCTTGAAATCCTTTTATAGGTAGCTCAGCAGGAAGCTTCAACATCAAGGGATATGGCCACAGTTACATCAGCAGGGAGTCATCATACAGCGGAAAAAGGTCAAAGAGACAGAGGCAAGCATGAGGACATGCTTGAGACTAAGCAAGGGGGAGATTTTGGCTCTCCATTTTTGGTCTTTTTCCACATACATTTTCCATTTATCCATCATCCTTTTCTATCATATCATGGTAATTTTCCCACATTTTTGCCTCTTATTACACTTTAAGGTAAAATTAGTTATGTCTTTTAAATTTTAGATTTTTTAGTAAAAATTTGGTATTAAAAATTATTTTAACCAGAATAGAATTTCCTGTAATGGCTCCTTTGAAGTCGTATGTGCACAACACCTAGGTGAAAGATGAAGATATATTTGAGAAGCTTGGGAACCAAGGATTTACAGACTCCTATTGGCTCAGTCCAATTGAGTCTAAACAGGCCTGATCAACGTTGGTCAAACTTGACCAGTCACTCAGAAATCCCTAACTAAAAGGGGCAGTTTTGTGATTTAGTGGGATTTTATCGTATTTTGTGCAACCAAAAGGATGAGTTTGACCTGAATAGATGTATTAGGACTCTGATAGGATATTATAGCTATTTTATCTCAATTTGTTATATTTTTTGCTTATTTAAGCACAACATTCAACACTTATGAACATGGATTATGACTATTGAAAGTACTTCATTTTCTAATATAATTTGAAGCATTTTTCTTCTACTTATTGTTTTAATTGTTGTGGGATGTGATTGTTTATCTACCATATTTTATATTCTTCAAGTGTTCTAACCAAAGGGTGGAGAGCCCCCATTCCAAGCTAAGTGCACTACAGTGTATTTTTGTGCATAATTGTGAATATTTTAGATTGTTAAACATTTCATTTTCTTGTGAATGCTTTTATGAGTAGATTCATTATATGTCATGATTTCTTATGCTTCTAAAATGATTTCCTTTCAGTAATTTATTTAATTAGGGAAGGACAACCAAGGAATCTAAGTTATACCCCCTTCTCCCTAAATTGAACATTGAATTGGAAATTGTGTTTATGTATTTACTGCTTACTTAATTTGATTATGTTATGATTTATGGTGAAATTAATCTTTCTAGAAAAGGGATAATGAGGAAGCACAACCAAGGCATCTAAGTTAGGGCCTCTTTCTTGTTAGCTATTCTCCACAAATATTCATTGCACTCTTGCTTCTAGATCATAATTTATTTATTTATTTATTTATTTTTTTCTTTTTCTTTTTCTTTTTTTTTTCTTTTTTTTCTTCAGAAATCTATATTTGTAATATGCATTTCCTTTATCCTCACACAAATAACTCCTTCCTACACTAAAGTTAATCTAAGATCCATATATTTTGGGTGCTTCTAAGTTTACAAACCCAGATTGATATGTAAAATATATGATTTGATTTAATCTAATAAATCAGACCAACAATTTCTACCTTTGATAGAATTTGATTACAACAATGGGTACCAGGAATCATTTAGAATGAGTTCATTTGAGGCTTTGTATGGTAGGAAATTTAATACACCTATTAGCTTGAATGATCCAGTGAACATGGTGCATATTGGACCTAATATGCTGAAGGAAATGGAACATGAACTAGCCATTATCAGGAATAAATTAAAAGTAGCATAAGACAAGAAAAAGAGCTATGCATATTAGCATATAATGCATAATGAATTTCAAGTGGGGCAACATGTTTACTTTCGCATCAGAACAAGGAAGAGTTCACTAAGAATTGGATCTTGTGCCAAGTTGATACCAAGATTTTGTGGACCATTTCATATTTGAGAAAGAGTGTGACCAATGGCTTACAGACTAGCCTTTCCACCCATAGTGAAAGTACATGATATTTTCTATATTTCTTATTTTTAAACTTTATTTTACCACTATTCTATGTTGTCACAATCACTTTAGCCCAATTCTTATGTTTTATTAGCAATCTTTCAAAACAATTTAATATTCTAATGATCAATAGAAATTGCAGATAGAACAATAAATGAAACGAACAATAAGATAAAAATAAGAGACCATATTTGGTCAAAGACCAAGGGAAAACCCCATAAGGGGGAAAACCCTTTCAAATTCTTATTTTTCTTAGATTTTCATAAAATTTTCAGCAAAGATAGAGTACAATGATCTAATTCTTCAATTACAAAAGTATCTAGAAAAACCAACCAAACAATAACTAACAGATGAACACAGTAAAAATATTGATCACAATTAACATTCCAAGTCTACGAGTAACTATAAAAAAAAACACTAGGTCCCAACCACACAGAGCTAGTAAGCATGTGGGCGGCTAAAACATTCCAGTTGCACAGAGAACCTTGTATGCATGCGGCTATAGTTGAAATATTCATGTTCCAACATTGTGGCTACATACCAAAAGCTTATTCCACACATGTGAGCTTGGACCCTGCAATTTCGAACTTATATAAACTGTTGAGATTCAACAAGATGATGAGCTTAGTGAAAAGTAAGCACCTTCACTAAGTGGGGCGCGTAGGCTATTTTTAGGTGTATGTCTATTTTTATACATTGTGAGCATATTATATAAGTTGCAGGATGCTATTTGTAGATGGTTGGTCAAATGTGGAAAATAAATGAAATTCTATTTTTAGAATATTGGGCGAAGTCTATTTATATATCGTCAATCTAAAAATAGGTACATGTCGATTATTATTAACCCTTAATAATAATCCGACGATAAATATCAAATTATTCTCTCGGAGCACTTTATTTCAGTGAAAAAATTTGGCAAATCAGTGGGCTAAAGGAATTACACAATTCCTAGGGTTATTGGTGTCTCGTGCATGGAGGACTCAGTTAGAACTGAAGTGACAAAGTTATGACAGAGTTGGAAGAGTAGTTACGAGAGTTGTTATTCAGTTTAACTTAGTTGAGCTAGTTGTATCTAGTATAACTAAAAGATACACCAGTGAGAGTTAACTGAATTAATTAGTTAAATTAATTCACAACTAATAACTCACTAACAACTGAAAAAATACAACAGTTAACTACTTGCATGTCAATTCCAGTGGAGACCCAGTGGAGAGATAGGTGAAAGGGTGAGATGGACTATCTTTTGTGACTATAGTGATGCATTCAATGCATCTGACACACATTGGAGTTGCCAATGAGGATTGCACAGTCAAGGCAAGGCCAATTCTAATTCATTCAGGGGTATTCTTCAGTAGGGATTACACAGTGGAGGCAGGCTATCAGGAGGCAAGAAATTGGTGCATAGAGATGCAAATTTCTGCATGACAGTGTGTAATGATTTTTTATTGTACTGAGAGCTTGATGTACTAAGATTTTTATGAGATTATTACATGATTCCATTGATACACATAATATATGATAGTTGGGTTTTTTAGCTTTAAGCTTTCCCGTTAAACAACTATGTTATGTGCAATTGAATTTATTCACATGTGTTTGCAATTGAGTCTTAAATTTCCACAAGTTTAACAATGGAAGGATTCTATATTTAACAAGAAGATAAATATTGTTAGATCAGGAGAATCTAGTAATACATCAGTATTAATAAATTTCTACATGGTATTGGAGCTATGTTAATCACTCGATATTGCAATTGTGGATAAGTGTTGAGTTTTGTGCTGGTGGAAAATTCGAATTTGTTGCAGAAATTTCTTGGTGCGGTAGTTGAGTATTCATTGAAATGTCTTTCAATGGGTTGTGATTGGAGTATGCCCTTGAGGATAGCTCAAATTACATAGCCTGGAAGGATAGGATGGAGGCAGTGCTTGAAGATAATGGACTGAAGGATTTCATCGATAGTGACGTTCCTAAGTGCTTCTAGCGATGCTGAAGCACTTGATGCATGGAAAAAGAAAGTAGCAAAGACAAGAAGAATTCTATTAGAAGGTGTGAAATACCATATTGTGTCAAGCCTTCAGGGGAAAGCCACTCCATTTGCAACGTGGAAGGCTTTGAAAGATCTTTTCCAAAGCAGCAGCCACCATAGGAAGTTGGCGCTAAAATATAAGCTCAAAAAAAACAAAATGGAGAAGGGCGACAGTATTCCAAAATATCTCACGAAGTTTGTCCAATGTAGGGATGAACTAGGAAGTGTGGTGATTACAATTGCAGATGATGACTTGGTGAGATTGGCTCTCCTTGGGCTTCTGAGGAGTTGGCACAACTATGAACACTCTGTCAATGGATGGGAGAAACTGTCGGATTGGGAGCGACTTTGGTCAGATCTTGTGCAGGAGGAGATAAGGCAGAATACCAAGGATGGCTCTTCATCGAAGAATGATGATGAAGAGAATTTCGCTTTGGCTGCCAAAGCAAGGAGAGGGAAGGGGAATAAATCCCATACAAAATCCAAGGCTAAAGGCAAGAAGTTGGATTTGTCCAAAGTGAATTGTTTTCACTGTCACGAACATGGGCATCTCACCACTAACTACCCACAAAAAAAGAAGAACAAGAAGGTTTCTGGAGCTGCAGCTAGAGAGGCCTTAGCCTCGTGATTTGAACTTGATTTCTCCTTGATCGCATGCTTGGTTTCAAGCGCAATGGGATCGGTGTGGTATCTTGATAGTGGTGTGTCTTTCCATATGACGGGAGACAAGGAGTTGTTTAGTGACTTGGAGGAGAAGGATCTCCAAATGCATATAGAGATGTTTCACGATGGTAGATACTGTGCAACTGGCATTGGAACCATCACCTTTGAGAGGGAGTCAGGTAAACCATTTCTGTTGAAAGATTTTATGCATGTTCCAGGTCTGAAGAAGAACTTGGTCTCAGTTGCAATGTTGGAAGACAGAGGTTATGACGTTGTTTTCAGCGAGGGAAAATCCTTCCTGCGACATAAAACGATGGGTCAAACCAAGAAGATAGGGATTCGAGTTAAGAATCTCTACAAGATGGAGGGAGATGGTTATGCTACAATGATGGGCAAAGTAGAAGAAGTGGTGAGCCGTGATGAGGGCGAATTATGGCACAGAATATTGGGCCATCTTCACCATGGCGCCTTGAAGATTTTGCAACAGGTTTCTACTGGACTTACCAAGGGTACTCTTGCGCAATCAGATCAGTGCAAGGGACGTACTATGGGTAATTTTGTGAAGACCACCTTTCATGAGAAGGAGAACCGTGCTTTGGTGATCCTGGAGAGAATTCACACAGACGTGTGTGGACCTTTCTCGGTTGCTTCAACAAAAAAACAAAAACATTATGTTATATTTGTTGATGACTATTCTTGTAGATGCTGGATCTTCTTCATGCAGAAGAAGAGTGAAACATTCTCAAAGTTTTGTGAGTTTAAAGCATTGGTGGAGAAGGAGTCGCGGAAGCAAGTGAAGGCTCTACAGAGCAATAATGGTGGTGAATATATCTCAAATGAATTCAAAGAATTCTGTAGAAAAGAAGGAATTCGAAGAGAACTCATAGCGCCACATAACCCACAGCAGAATGAGGTTGTAGAGAGGAAGAACAGAACAATCGTGGGTGTTGCACGAGCTATGCTGCATGACCAGGTCCTATCGATGCACTTGTGGGAGGAAGCATGCAAAACTACGGTTTATGTGCAAAACCGTTGTCCTCATAGAGTACTTGGCATGAGTACACCTGAAGAAGCTTTTACTAGTAAGAAGCCTGATATTTCTCATTTGAAGATTTTTGGCTCATCTATTTACATTCATGTGAAAAGGGGTGGTAGGAAGAAGTTGGAGCTGACTGCAGAAGTTGGGATATTTGTGGGGTACACAGAAACACCGCATAATTATCGTGTGTATTTTCCAAACAATCGAATGATTGTGGTGCGACGGGATATAAAATTCAATGAGGTGAAAGCCATGAAGTTGTTGCTTGAGAGGGAGCTACACTTGCATGCGGAGGAGAAACTTCTTCTTCCCAAAGATGAGCCTTTAGACGTGGATCAGCCACAGGAGGAGATTTATGGAGTGGAGGAGTCCACTTATGCAGAACCAAACATCAGATCTGGGAGAAATCATACCACAGAAGTTGAGAGACTGAAGCTTGATGCGGCATAGAATGTAGGAGTCCCTACATCATAGCATAGACAGAGACAATCACTTGACCGATTTACTGGATACAAGGCTATTATGAGAAATTATGTCGTGACAGAGCCATCTTCTTTTGAAGAAGCAGCGCAGGAGCCCACATGGGTAGATGCCATGGTGGAGGAGTATGACTCCATTGTCATAAACAATTCTTGGGAGATTGTTCCAAGGCCAGTGGGTAAATCAATGGTAGATTCGAAATGGATCTACAAGGTAAAGCAAGCTACTGATGGGAGCATCGAGAAGTATAAGGCAAGATTTGTTGACTGAGGCTTCTCACAGTTCGAGGGGATTGATTATGAAGAAACCTTTGCACCTGTCGCACGGTATTCTTCCATAAGGACCATCCTTGCTCTCTCAGCACTGATGGGTTGGCACATTCATCAGATGGATGTGAAGACTGTGTTCCTTAATGGGATCATTTAGGAAGAGGTGTACATTGAGCAACCTGAAGGATTTGAGATCTTCAGCAGCGAGTCACATGTGTGCAGACTCAAAGAGCATTGTATGGGCTGAAGCAAGCACCACATGCTTGGTACACACATACCGACATCTATTTCACTGGACTTGGCTTCACCAAGAGTGAGGCGGATGCAAACCTGTACCAAATTGTGGTGGAGGGTAAGATTTTAATCATTGTTCTTTATGTTGATGATTTAATACTAACGAGTGATGAGTAGTTGATATACTCATGCAAGGCAGATCTTGCAAACGAGTTTGAGATGAAGGATTTGGGCCTCCTTCATTATTTCCTTGGATTGGAAATATGGCAGCGAGAAGGTGAACTGTTTGTGTCTCAAGGCAAGTATGCTCAGGAGATACTTGGTAAGTTTCACATGGAGGACTGCAAGCCCATGGATACTCCTCTTCCAGGAAATTGGAGGAAAGAGGATGCTACATCGGTAGAGGTAGTGGATGCCACTATTTATCGATAGTTGGTGGGTTCTCTCATGTATTTAGTTAATACAAGACCGGACATATGCTATGCAGTGAACCAACTTAGTCAAGTGATGGTTAAGCCTATTAAGCTATTTTGGAAGGTAGGCAAGCATGTCTTGAGGTATCTCAAGGGCACATCTGAGTATGGCTTATGGTACAAACAGACGAATGAGGTGAAGTTGCATGAATTCACGGATGCAGATTGGGCAAGCAGCCCAACGGATAAAAAAAGCACATCGGGAGGGTTTTTCAATATCGGATCTACAGCATTTTCTTGGTACATCCAGAAACAAAGATCTGTGGCACTCAGTTCAGTGGAAGCAGAATACATGGCAGCAATTCAAGCTACATGTGAGGCTATCTGGATGAGGAAGATCCTGGTCAGTTTGTTCGGTTCACATTTAGATCCTACAGTGATACATTGTGATAATCAGAGTTGCATTAAACTCTCAATTAATCCTACATTTCATGATAGATCTAAACATATTGATATCCAGTATCATTATATCAGAGATTGTGTGTAGCGGAAGATCATGTTGCTTCAGTACATTCCTACGGAAGATCAAGATGCATATATTCTGACGAAGGCACTCGGCAAGAGAAAATTCGAATACCATAGAGGCAAGATCGGGGTGAAGGATAATCCCTATCTTGTTGAGAGGGAGTGTTGAGATTCAACAAGATGATGAGCTTAGTGAAAAGTAAGCACCTTCACTAAGTAGGGCCCGCAGGCTATTTTTAGGTGTATGTCTATTTTTAGACATGGTGAGCATATTTTGTAAGTTGCAGGATGCTATTTGTAGATGGTTGGTCAAATGTGAAAAATAGATGAAATTATATTTTTAGAATATTGGGCGAAGTCTATTTATAGATCTTCAATCTAAAAATAGGTGCATGTCGATTATTATTAACCCTTAATAATAATCTGACAATAAATATCAACTTATTCTCTTGGAGCACTTTATTTCGGTGAACATATTTGGCAAATCAATGGGCTAAAGGAATTACGCAATTCCTAGGGTTATTGGTGGCTCATGAATGGAGGACTCAGTTAGAACTGAAGTGGAAAAGTTATGACAGAGTTGGAAGAGTAGTCACGAGAGTAGTTATTCAGTTTAACTCAGTTAAGTGAGTTAAACTTAGTTGAGCTAGTTGTATCTAGTCTAACTGAAAGATACACTAGTGAGAGTTAAGTGAATTAATTAGTTAAATTAATTCACAACTAATAACTCACTAACAACTAAGCAAATACAGTATTTAACTACTTGCATGTCAGTTCCAGTGGAGACCCAGCGGAGAGATAGGTGAAAGGGTGATATGGACTATCTGTTGTGACTATAGTGATGTATTGAATGCATCTAACACACATTGGAGTTGCCAATGAGGATTATGCAGTCAAGGCAAGGCCAATTCGAATTCATTTAGGGTTTTCTTCAGCAGGGATTGCGCAGTGGAGGCAGGCTATCAGGAGGCAAGAAAATGGTGCTTAGATATGCAGATTTCTACATGACAGTGTGTAATGATTGTTGATTGTACCAAGAGCTTGATTTACTAAGCTTTGTATGAGATTATTACATGATTCCATTGATATACATAATATATGATAGTTGGGGTTTTTAGCTTTAAGCTTTCCCGTTAAACAATTGTGTTATGTGTGATTGAATTTATTCACATGTGTGTGCAATTGAGTTTTAAATTTTGGCAAGTTTAATAGTGGAAGGATTCTGTATTTAGCAAGAAGATAAATATTGTTAGATTAGGAGAATCCAGTAATACATCAGTATTTATAAATTTCTACATAACCATTTTTTGTGAACCATTTCACACCTATGAAAGCCAAATCAAAGGAATAATGATTGATGATGATGTCCAAATGAGGCTAACTTGACTTGTATATATAGCCATCCAAGGGTGTCCAATTTATCTTTAGGGACAACTTGACCTTTTTTTCACATGTGAGCTTTCATATTAAAAATATTATTTTCCTTAGAAAAATTAAATTCTTCCAAGGGCTAGGAGGGGTATTTCTTGATGAGGAAGGTTGTCTAAAGGAGGTAATTTTTCCCTGATCTTCAAAATTAACACTCACTCTTAGCTAGGGAGAAATTACCAATTGCAACATGTGTCCTATCTGAAATATCATCTATTTTCATCTCTGCTCATATGTTGAACACTTTTGAATCTAAAAGAAGAGGAATTTAACATCAGAGGGGAGCTCAAGATATCACCCTTAACTCATCGGGGAGCCATTGCTACCATCTGGAATCATCCTCATTGAGGAGTTCCAACTCAATCCACATCATAGGGGTGCCCAAATCAACCCACTATCCAAGGATAAAAGGAATAATACAACTTACAATAAGGTAGAATCACAACTATCCTATTGTCTAATGATATTCCCATTAGGACCTTGAAGATTCAAGTGGTAGGAAACTTGTATCCACAACATTAGGAGAATATACACACATACCCTACAAGATAAGGACTATACACAACCCAAGGCACTTGGGGGAGTACACACTTACCCTACAAGATCAGAATCATACACGCCCAAGTCTTCATCTACCCCTATTGGCCAAATGGGGAGGAACAATCCCAAAAAGCACATATTATGGATAGGATAAATACTGGGGTATATTTGGCAGGGGGATATGCACACTTAATGTGAGTTAAGGATTAGACACGCCGTAAGTTGGCAATAGGGGGGATACACACTTACTGTAATATCCCAGAAGGGAATTTTCAGCAGATCATGCCAAAAAACGAATTCCTCAGGTATGAGGGCTTCAGATATCATATAATATCTCTAAAAATGTTCATCAACCAAAATAAATAGCAACAGAAACCTTTACTCAGCTTTTAAGGGAAAAAAGGTGGGGAAAAGTGAGGATTTTGGCCCTAAAATGAGTGAATAAGGAAATCTGCGTAAAATTACGGGAAAAAGTTCTGGAATATGTTATAATAGGTCAAGAGGGACTTCCATGTATAATTTCAGCTCAAAAAAATGCGTTTTTCTAAGTTAAACAGTTCCTCCTTCCTGACTAGTCAAGAAAAACCCTGATTTCCCAAGACTTTGAGTATGCAGAAATTTACTGAAGCAAGGGCAGCGTATTTTCTGAAGGAATATAATGTATAACACTATAAATAATCATATAATGGGTTTGGGAGCATGGAATATGATTTCAGCAAGGATAAACAACAGTTTTATATAGAAAACCCCTCAAGAATGATGTGCCGCAAGACAAGAGAATAATCCAGAAACCCTACGGCGTTTTCTGTAGTATATGTGGGACAATAAGATGAATATATAGCCAATAATATATAGCAGCAAGAGAGATTACAAATCTTGAGGAAACAACCTCTCAAGAGAAGAGATGCAAGCCTCCACAACACATGTACATAAACATGGAAAGCATTGCTATTTCTGCATAAACCCCAGACTAAGAAAAACGCAGTCTATAATAAATTAATGCTCCAGAAAGATTTCAGCACATGGATATGGCAAGATATGGCCCGAATAATATGGGAGAAAAGCTCTAACCCTGACAAGCAAGAATATCTAATTCCTCCAAGGGATTGGCTAAAATACACAATATGACAAAAATGCCGGAGTTGCTGGGCAGCTACTACAACTCCGAACTGAAACCAAGTAGAGAAGGCTGAATATGATGAGTGACTTAATTATACCTCCTCCAATAGATCTCCAAGGTGGAAGGTTGATCCTTACACTTGAGATCTTCCCCTCAAATCAAACGGCAAACCCTCACTGCAGATACACCATGAAAATAACGCAGAAACTGAGAGGGTCTGCGCAGTAGTGGAAATAAACACTTTGGCCAAGTGCCAAGATCTGAAAATCAGCTCCAATATCCTCCAAATTTATCCTCCAAAGGAAAGAGAGACTCTCCCTCTGAAAAACAAGAGAAGGAAGTGGTGTCGTAAATTCACCACGGCAACACCCTACAACACAGTATTACGCTGCTGTAGCAATAACGATGTCCTGGAGGATGATGCTAAGAAAATAACCTTGCCCAAGCAGGCACTCGAAGTACCCCGAGGCTAAGGGTGAGATCTTCGCACGGAGACACTCAGTGCACTAAACAGTGCAGCAGACGGGCTAAACAGTCGGCGTGCCAAAGGAAGACAAATGTCTCACTCAATAATCAATAATCCAAGAATCCAAGCATGAATCAAATGAGGAGGCTCCTCCATCTTTTATAGTGTTGGTTTCCCTCCAAAACCCAATGTAGCCTCTCTCTCTCCTCCACATCCTCATCCTTATCTCCACAGAAGCTTGGAGAAACTTCTAGAGTGTACGTAGGCCCCCTCCTCCACATGGTGTTGGGTCCCCCCCTTGACTCCCACTTAAGTCACAACGTTGTGCTACTAGGTGGATGTCTTATTTCATTTAAGTGAGTTTAGACCCTCTTTACTCACTTTTTATTTACTTACAAACTATAGGTGGCAAAATAAACAAAATAGAATATTCCAATTTGCTGTCGCAAATTAGGAATATTACACTTACTGTGAGGTAAGGACCAGACACGTCGACTTTCCTCAAGTTCCCTCAACCCTAGGAGCTCTTCGGCTCAATTCCTCACTCTGGGAGCTTATAAAATAGGGAAGAGCATAGCTTAGTGTCCTCGATCAACTAGGACCCTTACCTAGGATGGTCACATCCATCAATCCAAGTTACTCTCTAAAGACCAAGAACTTCCCTTTCAGAAAAGCCTTGGTGAGTTTGTTTGCAATATGCTCATCAGTCGATATATTATGGAGTCTCATGGCTCCTCTCTGCCCCATGTCATGTATTTAATGATATTTTATCTCAATATGCTTGGAATTTCCATTAAACACATGATTTTTTCCAAATGGATCCCACTCTTTGTGTTGCAATATATCACTTTTGTATCAAGTACATACTCAAACAACTCTCCAAAGAGCTTCCGCAACCAAACTGCCTACCAAGTGATGTCACTTTGACATCAATATGATGTTAGGAGGTCATGTAAGGGATATATGAATAGGATTTCAAGTCGAACACAGGTCATGCCATGTCGTCCTGAGATAGAAAGAGTGATGCCAAAATTAGTGTCCAGAGACAGACATATTCTCTATTAGAGAATTTTGAGGTCTAAAATGGGCCTCCTAAGGAATATTATAAAATAATAGTGGAAATAATAAAATAAGATTAGATTACCTCATCAATTTTTGGAGGGAAAAAGCAAAAAACTACTTTTTCAACTCGTATTTTCAACTTATCTCCCTATGATTTAACTCAAATTTCGAGTGGACACACTCGTTGGATGAAAATTTTAATTTTCCATCCAAGGAGTAACCATGTTTCATACTTTCGATGGACCCTACTACACGAAAATTGTGAAATACATGAAAAACATGATTGCAATCACATTTTTTCATTTATTTCGCATTTTTCATATGGTAGGCTGCATCGAAAGTATGTAACATGGATAATCCTTGGATGCAAAATTAAATTATGCATCCGATGATTTCTCTCACTGAAAATTTGAGTAAAACTGTAGGGAGGTAAGTTGAAATAGGATATGAATCATCGCATGTGGTTAGCATCATCATATTTAGTCCTATTGGTTCTTATAAAGTTGATTTTTGTTGTACATTATTCTTTTGAGGCCCATTTTTTATCTCAAAATTTCCCTAGTGTGTCAGCACCTTCTATTTAGCGCAAAGTTCGTGTGTGGTATAACTGGGATATGGGAACGAATTCCCGGTGTTGAACTTGTAACTATGGTCGGTATTCATAATGTATATTGTGTCACTTTATGTACTTGTTTATATCATTGTAAATCATTTTTATAAATGATAGAGTCAAAGAAAATTTATTTTGAGTCAAAATCGTATTGCGGATTTTTAAAGATGAAATTTTAAATATTTTAAATGTAATGTTTGGCTCCAAAAGTGACAATTTGGCTTCCCTCCAAGTCAAGTCATCCCAAACCAAGAGATATGTCCATTCATAAAAGACAAACTGTAGAAATTTGCTGAATAATGATTAATTATCCACCGAGACTATCCTGATCACATACAATTCGAATTTATATGCAACACATAATCTCTTCCATTCAGATCATCACACATGCGGAAATAAAACAGGCGATAGCACATCAATTCATCATACACATTAACACAGTATGTATGGGGAAAGCTTATAGCTGAAAGCCCCATAGCTATTGTGTATATTATAATGGAGAAATCATGTAACAAACTCAGTACAATACTCCTCACAAGTACTCAGTACTATCTCATGAAGTTACACACAATCTAGCTCAGTTTTGAACAGGTTACTGGTTCAAAACTCACCACCAATTGCCTTGCCTCTATTGCGCAATCCAGGCCTGTCTATATAGAGATCCAAGGTTCGAATCTCCTTGGCTTGACAGCGCAATCATCATGGGAAATTCCTCCAAGTGTGGTGCAAATCTCATGCACAACTGATGTCGCCACTGATAGCTAACTCCACCCTTTCATCTACCTCTTTCACCGGTCTCCACTGAACTGTCCATGCACTGTAGTGAACTGATGTGTTCTTGAGTTTAATAATGAGTTACTAATTAATGAATTAAATAATATTTAATTCACTCCACTCATAACTAGTTGATTAGCTAGTTAAACTAATCTCAACCAGTTCAACTAAAATAAACCGAACACAACTCCACTAGCTATCTCATTAACTCCACCAAACTTCTGCCACTGAAGTCCTAACTGAAGTCAACCATGCATGATGCCATCAAACCCTTGGGAATAGCGTAATTCCTCTGTCAGATGCATGAGCCACTTCCAAGGCTCGAACTGAAGTGCTCCAAGAGAGTAAACCGAAGTTTATAGTCCAAATATTATTAAGGGTAAATAATATTTGACTTCCCTATTTTAAGGAGAGGCAGTCTAAAAATAGACTTCGACCTATAGGTCCAAAAATAGAGTCCCATCTATTTTTACCAACATGACCAATACTCCAAGAATAACATACTGCAATCCCCGGACCATGCTCCATATGTCTAAAAATAGACATAGTCTAAAAATAGAATTTGCGCCAGAATTTGCCTGCGGGCCCACTTAGTGAAGGTGACTTCATTTCACTAAGCTCCATCATCTTGCTGCATTTTCAACACTCCCTCTCAGCAAGATATGGATTATCTGCAACCCCTATCCTGCCTCTGTGGAATTCGAACTTGCTCCCGGTGAGCGCCTTCGTCAAGATGTCGGCATCCTGATCCTCCGTGGGAACATATGAAAGCATCATGATTCTCCGCTGAACACAATCTCTGATATGATGGTACTTGATGTCGATGTGTTTGGACCTATCATGAAATACTGGATTAGCCGAGAGCTTGATGCAGCTCTGGTTATCACAGTAGATCACTGTAGGCTCCAAATGCAACCTGAACAAACCTGCGAGGATCTTCCTTATCCAAATAGCCTCACATGCAGCCAAGCTTGCTGCCATGTACTCGGCCTCTGCTGAACTGAGTGCCACGGATCTCTGCTTCCTGCTGTACCAGGAAACTGCTGTCGACCCAATGTTGAAAACTCCTCCAGAAGTGCTCTTCCGGTCTGTTGGGCTCCCTGCCCAATCTGCATCAGTGAAACCAGAAAGCTTCACTCCATCCTCCTGTCTGTACCATAGACCATATCCCGATGTGCCTCTGATATAGCGCAATACATGCTTGCCCGCCTTCCAAAAGAGCTTGGTAGGCTTAAGAATAAGTCTAATGCTTTTCAAACATTCAAGAATTTTCATGCATGGATTGAAAATGATGCACAAACACATATTGGCTCTCTACGTACTGATAATGGAAAAGAATACACTTCAAACGAATTTGAAAATTATCTTCGTCAACATGGAATAAAACATCAAACAACAGTGCCATATAATCCCCAACATAACGGTGTAGCTGAAAGAATGAACAGAACTATCTTAAATATGGTTCGCTCCATGTTATTTTTCAAGAATGTGAAATTGATGTTTTGGGCTGATGCAGTTCTATGTGCTGTTTACATAAAGAATAGGTGTCCTTCAAGTTCAATTAGAAACAAAACTACTTTTGAAATGTGGCATGGCCACATTCCTTCGGTAAAGCATTTCAGGGTCTTTGGGTCCACCTGTTATGCCTTGATACCCAAGGGTCAAAGGAACAAACTTGGTGTTAGAAGTAGAAAATGTATCTTCTTGGGGTACTCCAATACCTCCAAAGGATATCATCTCTATGATGAAGCAAATAAGAAGTTTGTGATAGCAAGAGATGTCATATTTCTTGAATCTTCCAAGAGTGACAAGGTTGTTGAGTGGCAACTTGATCGCCTGGATAGATTCACACATGCAAATTCTTTCCAAGAATTTGATAATGTGATTCCACATCTTGAAGGGGGGATTCCGATATTGAATCAAACTGTGGAATCATGTCCTGAAGCACTCTCTCCCCCACATGAAGAAACAACCATGGATGACACATTGGATGATGTGATTGACAGAATTAGGAGATTGAATCTTGAATCAATCCCAACTCAGTCAAATGACCAGCCTGGGCCATCTTAGAAAGGTCCTCCCAAATGGCTGACAAAGACACTTGAGAATGTTCATCCTGATGAGGTTGGAAAAACAGGAACAAGAAGTTCCACTCAACAAATCGAAGGTGATGTAGATAATTCTGATTCCCCTGTTGATATGGATATTGCTTATAACTGTGAATTGAGTTTGTCTACAGATCATGAACCAACTTCCTTCAAAGAAGCCGCTTCTCATGATGAATGGAAAGAAGAGATGCAGAAGGAGTATGATGCCTTGATAAAGAATGGCACTTGGAAGCTGGTTGATCCGCCTTTGGGAACGAAACCAATTGGCTGTAAGTGGGTCTACAAGAACAAGTACAAAGCAGACGGCTCACTTGACAAGCACAAGGCCAGGCTTGTGGCAAAAGGATTCGCACAGAAAGAAGGAGTCGATTATGAAGAAACTTTTTCTCCCATAGCAAAATGGACCACCATCCGGACTCTCTTTGCCTTAGCAGCTCAAAATGGATGGAAAGTCCATCAGATGGATGTAAAAACAGCCTTCTTGAATGGAGATCTAAAGGAGAAAGTTTATATGTCCCAGCCAGAAGGATTTGTGGTAAAGGGTCAAGAACACAAAGTTTTCAAGCTTATAAAATCCTTGTATGGCCTCAAGCAAGCACCACGAGCCTGGTATGAGAAATTGACCGAGCATCTTCTGAAACTTGACTTCAAACATTTTGATCTTGATGATGCAACTTTGTTTGTTAAGAAAGTTGGAAACACAGTTGTATATCTTGTGGTATATGTAGATGATCTTTTGATAACAGGAAACAATGAGAGCTATATTGCATCCATGAAGAAAGAGTTGAAGAAAGGTTTTGATATGACTGATTTGGGTCATGTTCATTACTATTTGGGTATTGAAGTAATTCAACATCCTAAATTCATATTTCTTTCTCAAAAGAAATACATTGGAGATCTCTTGAACAAATTTGGCATGGATGACTGTAAACCCTTAAGCACTCCAATGGAACAAAACTTGAAGCTCACATCTATTGAAGGGAAGGAATTTGAGAATGCAACTAAGTATAGACAGCTTGTAGGAAGTCTTATCTATCTGACCACCACCAGACCTAACATTTCATTTTTTGTTGGAATCCTCTCAAGGTTCATGCAAAAACCTTGTGAAGGACATTGGTCTGCTGCAAAAAGAGTGCTAAGGTACTTGAAGGGGACTCAAGACTTTGGACTCAAATATACACAGGTAGGCCGTTGATCGAGCTCAAGTCCAAGCCATGGAAAAGAAGCAAAAATGAAGTTGCTCAGAATTGCTCCGAAATAGATCGACTGGAAAGAGCTCGGCGATACGATCCCAACGCCGCAAACGGCACTCAAATCCATTGCCGTATGAAGAAGTTGTTGCATTTTGAAATCACCCAATAACCTTTAATGTTGAATGGGTTCATGATTTTAATGTGGAGAAATATTTTTAATATATTAAAAATTAATTAATGTTTTATATATATATAAAATTTTAATATTTTATTTGATTTTTAAAAAAATCATATATTATATTAATTTTTTTTTTTATATTAAATATTAATTAAAATATCAAAGTCCATATTTATTAAAACCCACATTTGAAGCACGTATTAAAAACCAACTTCGAAATTTCATGAAAAGGGGTATAAACCCACTATTCTAAAGTTTTTAAAGAGCATGTGTTTTAAAACGTGGACATGGGCTTTGGTGACGTGTTAAGGCAGGTGGTTTAAAAGTTTGGGTTTCAAAACATTACGGTGAAGTGGGTTGGAGCGGAATTCAAAAACATGGTTGGTTACGTGTGCAGTAGGTTTGAAACGGATTAACAAACGGGAGTTAAAAAATTTATTGTAACTGTTGCATATGAACGAAAGTCACGGCGGGTGTTTGCCACGGTTTACAAAACCGTTACCTCAAACCGTTTGTTAATAATTAAATGCTACAGGTTGAACGCATGTGAACACGGAAGACTTTAAACCATCACATTTAATGTTGCCGCCGAATTTGGAGCGCGCCTGACAGATTTGGGGGAAGTTGCTATTTTAACTGGAGTTAACTTCAGTTCTCCACAGTTAGCGGAGCTTTTGAAGGGCAAACTTCAGTTAGCCATA
This sequence comes from Pinus albicaulis, assembly GCA_034641835.2. NCBI lineage: Eukaryota > Viridiplantae > Streptophyta > Pinopsida > Pinales > Pinaceae > Pinus > Pinus albicaulis. Next base: position 304,623,537 of record CM076580.1, on the reverse strand, counting down.
ACTTTGGCTAGGAAAGTCCTTTTTGGACGAATTTTTTTTTGATTCTGGGTCTCTTGGACATGCTGGAGCTGTTGGGAGTGTTTGCAGAGCCATCAAGGCACTCTAACAGAGAATTTACCAGCGTTTTTGGTCGTTGAGCCACCAGGGCCTAAGGGAAGAAGAGCTGTTTTGGACTACCTTCATCCAATGGAGGTGATTGTGTAGTCATTTTATACTGAATACAGCCTTCTGAATCTTAATTTGCAGTGTATTTTTCCATTTGAGGCTTCTATATAGTTGTATTCACATTTTGAGCAATTTAATCAAAGAGGACAAGCCCATTTTGGGAGGCTTGATCCAGCGGAGGTAGCCCAAGAGAGGGGTGAACCGCTTAAACAATTATTTGCTGTCATACTGTATAATTTTGCTGCATATTTTTAGATTCTGCTTCTTTAAACAGTAAATATTTATAAGCAAACTTTTCCCAAGCTGGTTTAAACAGTAAACAAAACTTGTTAGTTCATCTTCAAACCACTACACTTCATTTGCAGAATATGTATACTTGCCTATTCACACATTAAAGTTGGATCAATGAATACTTTGCAGTTAAAAAAAATACTTTCATTGATCGGATCTTTGTGATTACTTTTTATTTCTTTAGGCAGAGTCTGTAGAAGGGCCAGATAGCCTCCGGATTCATCCTTTCTTTGAAAGGTGAAAGATCCGGTGAATGCCCCTACAGTCAATCTCTGTATGAGAAATTCTTTGTTCTCACAATTTCGCATCACCATGCTGTGCCAGGAGGAGTATTGGTGGTATTCAGCTTATATTTTCAAAATCACCTTGTAGAAAAAGTGGAAAAGTTGGACACTTGACTCGCACACTTCGAAGGGCACGTCCATTGCAACTTTCGTCCACCACCCCCTCTAGGAACAACCCTGGAAAACCCAACTTCCATTACGTCGGATGACTAGTATGCTCTCATGTGTTTTTTATGTATTACATGTATTTTGGTGTCTTTGACCCTCTCATTTATGGATGTTGTGCTTAGCCTCATTTTTGTACTTTTGTCACTTGTTGCAAACATTGGTCAACAAACCTAGTCGGGGTGAGACCACCTGTTTTTTTCTTTGTTGGTTGTACATATTTTTCACCATATGAATGAATATCGACTTACAAAAAGAAATGTTATGTTTATCTATTCATTAAATGTAAATATGAAGATTTGACCTTAGATTTAAAACAAGAGTCACACTTTTAACATAAATCAATGAAGTTTAAAGATTAAACATTATGGCCAAAGAAATATAAATATACATATTAATTTGACTATCTAAATATTACCTTTACTAAAACTATAATGAAGGCATTAGTGTAAATTAGATAGATGATACATGCAATATTTATGTTAATTGTAGAGGAATCCATCTGCAGTGTTAAACTTTAGAGACAAAAGAGTATTCGGAATTTTAACACTGTAGATGGACTCAAAGACCCCTTTGTCTCTAAATCTCAACACTGCAGATGGATTAAGAGACTCGTTTAGTGAAATGTAACACTTCAGTATCAAAATTGCAAATTTTCATTTATGGAGTGATACGATTAAAAATTACTAACATTAATGACAAATTCATATACTTTTGTACTTGTTATTTGGTCATATTTTTATTCTTGAACTATAATAGTCATTTGCATTAATCATTATTAATTTTTTCACTTATTATCTAGTCATATATTTTAATCCTAGACTAAATTAGTTATTTAAGCTAGTCACTTTTACTTTAGTCATTTATTATCTAGTCGTATATTTTATCCCTAGACTAAATTAGTCATTTAAGTTAGTCGCTTTTAGTTTAGTCACTTATTATCTAGTCGTATATTGTATCCCTAAACTAGATTAGTCATTTAAGTTAGTCATTTTTAGTTCGGTCACTTAAAATTTCTCAAATTTAGTAGTATTTCACTTGAAATAATTGCGGTGACTAACTTTTTTAGTCACCTAGTCATTCATTTCATCATTTTCTACTAGTGAAAATGTAAAAAAAAATAGCAATGGAGGAAACCAATATACTGAATTGTTGAGCACTGAGCAGTATACGTGAGAGGAAGTGGAAAACGTTTTAACAAAAGAAGAATATTGAAAATTGATCATATCTTAAAAGTGAGTGTGTGCAAAAATGTTTGGAGAATTCTTTAAAGAATAGTAATAGACCAGGTGGAGGTTTTTGTAGTTGGTCAAGTAACAATGATACTAACTCTTTTAGAAAAACAAGACAACAAAAAGAAGACACAAGGGACTTGAATGGAATAAAAGTTCAATCTAATTCTTCTATTGATTCTACCTCACCTATGTAGATGGTGCACAATCCTCAAGTGCGCAAATGAATTGTGAGCCAAAACATCAACTTTCAAATTTTATTCAGGACATCATAGAGAATATTTTGTTAGAAAACAAAGCTTTAAAGAGACAGAGAGTGGTAGGTTGCAACAATGACGTAGTTGGAGTGTTAACTTTTCAAAAACCTTCACAATTTCAACCACTACATTTTACACATCTAGTTTGATTATAGTTATACAATATTCAAATCTTTGTCGCAACTACATCTAAGTATTCATGCCTAGTCCTTGAAAGTCTAAACCTTCAGATGCCAACTCCCCATTATCTTCTCCCATCCACCTAGAAGTTGTATTCACATTGTCATAATTCATGGGTTTTTAGCTTGGCTGTAAGATATAAACAACCACATAATGGGTATCCCAAATTAATTTTGGTGAAATTGAGTAGGTTGTAGTAGTTGAGACTTCTCACCCCAAACTGGGAAAACTAAAAAATCATTTAGAGCTTCACCTCTAGCTTTTATCATGAATCAATTTTGTTGTCCATTATTGGATCTAGGTGATCTACTTTTATTTGTATTAATCTTGTTCAAATAACAAGCTAGATAATTTCATCCTAATTGGAAATTGTGGGAATTCACCAATTTGTCATTATTATTGACTTCCTTATTTACATATTTTTTAAGAAACCCAACTTATAATAATTAAACCTCGAGGAAACCATTTTATGGGGAAACACTTAAGGTAATGAACCTTTAATAAACTATTTTCCAGGGAAACACTTTAGATAATGTTATTGTTCTTGTGAAAAGATGTAGGAATTATTAAATGATAGTTAGTATATTCTTGTTGGAATATAGTTATTTTTTTGTACGTAATAGTCCCCTCTCCTTGAATTGTTGTTCCCTAATGTTGTTGTAATGATGGACATATAAGCTAGGAAACCAATTATTTAGATAGGTATGATAATCTGCCAATATTTTTATTGTTGTGGTAGGACACTACACTAATAAGGAAGCATAGCCTTATCACTTGGACCAAGAACCACTATGAATTGATTACTTTCATTGTTAAAATTTACACTTTGTTGACAAAGGCTCCAATTAGTGCAAGAGAAACCAATTTGTCTAAATAAATGGCAATGTGGTAGTAATTGGTTAGCCAAGTTTCAAATGCTAGAAAAACTAGAAGAAATTATTTTTTGTCACTTGAATTTGCATCTCATCGCTCTTCAATATTTTTTTTATGATATATGTCAGTTAAATTGTATCAACAATTTCTTGGAAAACACCTTCTAGTAATTGGAAAAGGTGTTCCGACACTTGTTTATGGCCTCCACATATGCTGAGAGTAATGCAACCTTCACATTTCAATACAGTTTGGCATAATGTAGAAAGCAAGAACTAAAAATAATGCTTTTATTTTCTTATTTTTCTCTGGTAGCCGAGAGATTATATGGTAGAAGATTATTCTATGATTGTTTCCATTACCCATTTTGAACATGGTGCAAGATATGTTGTTGTGGTTGTTGTTGCAGCAAGTTCTGTACTTAACATTGGATAATATGTTGTGGATTCCCTTAGTGCTGAAAATTTTGACTTCTAATAGTCGTTATAGCACAAATTAAAGCTGTTGAAACTAAACAAGTTTTAGTGATTGAAATTTCGAAGGTTGGTTTGATGGGTTAACACTCTTATTTCTTTAAATTTAGCTTCAACCATTACATTTTACACATCTAGTCTGATTCCTGTTACACAAGATTCAAATAGTTGTTGAATCTACATATAAGTATCCATGCCTAGTCTTGAAAGTCTAAACCTTCAGATGCCAACTCCCCATTATCTTCTCCCATCCACCTAGAATTTGTAGTCACATTACTGTAATTCACGGGTTCTTAACTTCATTGTAGGATATAAACAACCACATAATGGGTAGCACAAATTAATTTTGGTGAAATTGAATAGGTTGTAGTAGTTGAGACTTCCTCTCAGGTTCCTCTCTCAAAAACCTAAGAAGATATTAAGACTCAATCTCAATGGGATCTAATATCCATCAAAGACATATGAAAGGAATGGTGCTCATGAATGGGGCTGAAAGGCATCATTTCCTATTGGAAAATGCAGACCTCGTGACACAAAACCATGCTCGTGATATTGATGAAAGTATTGTTGTTTTGGACTCAGAAATTGAGCAAAATAATTACACATTTATAACCATACATTTGGAGGATTTTAAATTAAAGTCTTAATGCATGCCATCTAATGAGGATCCAAGGAAGGAGTTTGCGTAGAGGGCTTAGGTTAAGTGTGTTAGAGACGAGATTTAAAGACCATTAAAAGGACCCTCAAATCAACCTTATGAAGGGTTGCTCTGTGAATCAGATTTTCTAAGTTTGAATAAAGGTTTGATTCAAAATCAACACCAAAGACAACATGATAAGTTTTTCCTTATCAGAAAGAGCACAATTCTTCGAGCCCAATCAATGATAAAAATAGGGATTTTCTTGGCCCTGGAGACAACCTTTCCTCTTCTAGAATGAAAATATATATTTTTATGAAAAAGAGAGAGTCTGAATGTGGATGTTTGTAGAAGAGCTTTAGAGGGTGGATTCAATGAATTTATCAATGATACAGAGGGTTTCACTCCCATAATATGCTATTTTCACAGTGATCAAGGACTTATCGGTCAATTTTTTCCTATAATGTTGAGAATGAATGATCCCATGGTATCAAATGGAGGGAATTAGGACACTAACCCACCAAAAACAATACTTGTGTCTTGTAAGTACTCTTATTTTCACATGCCACTTTTTTTGATGATGAGTAAACACGGGAAAGGGACATTGCAATCTTGATATGATGAAGTGGATTCATTGGATCATTGATTTTGCCTTAACAAATCTATGTTGATATGTTCAGACTTGAGGGTTCTCAAAAAATCTTTTATGGGGCACTTTCCCCTAAGTTAGAGCCATATACTATCTAATAGTTTGCACATGGATTGGCATATATATTCTATAATCTAGAATATAGGGGGAGTCCTATGGAAGGAATCATTTGATGATAAATATGCATGACCTTAGGATTACAGTTATTGATATGTCATCGCACATGAGAAACTCCTGTAGGATCCAATGTGATGTTTTCCTAGGAAAAAAGGTATTAACTACAACACCTTTCTTTTTACAGTTAAAATGGCCTTGGTAAGAACACTCATATTTTGTAGCCTATATTATCGGTTCAAAGGGAAATCAAATATTTATCTCATAATAATGCTATCATATTCAACAGGAAGGAGGGTCCTTGATATGTATCAACATTTATTATGTCATGGTGATGAAAAAATCAAGTGTTATTGAAGGTTTGATCTTAGACGGAATGCAGTGTTAGCACGCAACTTGTTCTTACAGATTGTAACATGTCCTTTCAGATCTGTGGAGTGAGTACCATATTATAATATTTTGGTATAGGTTGGCACTAATATGAATTAACAAGTGCCTAGTGCAGAGCTACCCAGTGAACTAGTTACAAATAACTTTCTTGATAAACACTTGCAAAGATTGGAAAAGTAAACATATATTGAACTGCAATTTGTTTGTTGTATTTCTGACCACAGAGGAAAGGGCGTGTTGGAATTATTTTAAGTAGGCATATAGGATTAATTCAATGTATAGGAAGTGATTACATCCATTGTAAACAAACAACAAATTCTCCATACGCAAGATTCATTAGTAGATTTGTGAGGGAATAATCCTCTAGTTGCATCTTTTTTTTCTTAGCCTTTGAAATAATCACAAGTGTCTAGCAACCTAGAATAGACTCACAGAGTTATAGTAAATTCAAGTTGTTTCATGACCTCAGATCTATGGTGTGTTATGACACTGATATTGAGAATAGTACAAATAGATGCCCAGTGATGCGGTCGTCTATTTGTACAAGTCTAGATGGTATGTTATCATTTTCAACACATAAAAAATATCTTCTCGCACAATCACATAAACAAGTAATATATTCTCACACAATCACATAAACATAAACAATAGTTAATAATTCAAAAATGGTATTAACTACAACATTTTTCTTTTTACAGTCAAAATGGCCTTGGCAAGACAATGCCACTCAGTTTTTGTAGCCTCTCTTATCAGTTCAAATGGAAATCAAAGATTTCTCTCATAATCATGTTGTCATATTTAATAGGAAGGAGAGTCCTTGATATGTACAAACATTTATTACGTCATGGTGATGAAAAAATCAAGTGTTATTGTAGGTTTGATCTTATAAGGAATGCAGTGTTAACACACAACTTGTTCTTATAGATTATAACATGTCCTTTCAGATTTTTGGAGTGATAGTATTGCATAATTGTTGTTGTGATTTTCAGTAAATGTGTTGAAAATGATAAAATACCATCTAGACTTGAAACGCCAAACATATTTTACATTTTAATATCTTCTCGCACAATCACATAAACAAGTAAGGCCAAACAAATATTGAGAATAGTACATGTTGAGATTCAACAAGAAAATTTTTTGATCCTAGTGAAAATTAAGCACCTGCACTAGGGTGGGGCCCACAGGCTATTTTTAAGTGTATGACTATTTTTAGATGCATGTCTATTTTTATTATCCCTTAATTTAGATGGGCATTAAACTATAATCTATTCTCAATGAGAACTTGAAAATAAAAAATTGAAGTGGAAAATCAGTTAGCTAAGTGAATTTCGAGTTAAGTGGTTGGTTGGTGGGACATGCAGGTTGAATTTAGTTGTAACTGAGTTATTCTAGTTGTAACAGAGTTGGAAGAGCAGTGGTGCATGAGTTGTGCAAGTTGTAAATAGTTTAACTTAGTTAAGTGAGTTAAACTCAATTGTGCTAGTTGTAACTGAAGATACACTAGTGAGAGATCAAGTGAATTAATTATTAATTGATTCACAAGCAGTGATCTCACATGTAGCTGAAGATTTACTATTATTAGCTGCATGCATGTTAGATCCAGTGGAGACCCGGTTGAGTTCTAGGTGAAAGGGAAGTAAACTATCAATTGTGACATTATCTACGTGCAAACATGCAAGAACACAAACATTGGATGAGACCATGATACTTGCACAATCAAGGTAGGCAAGAAGGCATTAATTTAGGGATTTCTTTCAACAGGGATTGCGTAGTGAAGGTAGGCTGTCTGGAGACATTAAATTGAGAAATGGATTTGCCAATTTTTGTATGACAGTGTGAGACAATTAGATGATGTACTGAGAGCTCTTGTGATTAGAGTTTTCTATGTAATTGTTTCATGATCCATGATATAATATACAATAGAAGACAATGGGGTTTTTTTAGCTGTAAGCTTTCCCTGAGAAATTATTTGTGTTGTGTGTGATTGATCTTTCTTCATGCTTATGTAATTGGCGATTGTGTTTTTATTCCACAAATATTTGTAAAAGAGATTCATTATTTAACTTTAGCATATTTTTAGATCGGGTGAATACAAGATATACATGCATATTATATAATTTCTACATGGTATTAGAGAAAAATAAATTGCAGAAGTAAAGCAGGAGCTGATTTTGTCGTTGGATAGAATTCAAATTTGTAGAAAGAAATTCTTGGTGCTACAGTTGATTCATGATCGAAATGGCTTTCAATGGCTTGAGGTTAGAGTATGCACTCGAGGGTAGCTCAAAATAAATTTCTTAGAAGGGCAAGATGGAGGCAGTACTGAAAGACAATGGCTTGAAGGAATTCATTGAAAAACATGTTCCTAAGCCAAATGCTACAGATTCTACCAATCTTGATGCACGACAAAAGAAAGTGGCCAAGATGACGAGGATCTTGTTGGAGGGAGTATAAGACCACATTGTCTCAAGCCTTCATGGGAAAGCCACACCATATGCTATGTGAAAGGCTTTGATGGATCTATTCCAACACAGTAGAGACCATAAGAAATTTTCTCTCAAAGATAAACTCAGGAAGATCAAGATGGAAAAGGGCGACACCATTCCAAAGTATCTCACAAAGTTTTTCCAATGTTGGGATGAACTGGGAAGTGTGGTAATAACAATGGCTAATGATGATTTGGTCAGCTTGTCTCTTCTAGGAATTCCTAAGGGTTGGCACAGTTATGAAGACTTTGTCAACGGACGGGAAAAATTTCCGGATTGGGAATGAATGTGGTCGGATCTGGTGCAGGAGGAGTTCAGGCAGAACACCAAAGATGGCTCTTCATTAAAGCATGATGATGAAGAGGATTGTGCTTTGGCTGCCAAGGAAAAGAAGGGGAAGGGGAAGAAATTCCATTCTAAATATTATTATAAAGGCAAGAAGCAGGACATGTCCAAGGTGAAGTGTTTTCACTGTCACGAACATGAGCATTTTGCTACTAACTGTCCACAAAAGAAGAAGAAGAAGAAGGTTGTTGGAGTTGTAGTTGGTGAGGCCCTTGCCTCAAAATTTGAGCTTCACTTCTCCTTTTTTTCCTGCATGGTGTCAAGTGCATTAGGATGGGTGTGTTATTTGGATAGTGGTGATTCCTTTCACATGACGGGAGACAAGGAACTTTTCAGTGACTTGGAGAATAAAGATCTCCAGATGCATATTGAGATGGGCGACGACAGATGGTCCAGTGCTATCAAGTTTGGTACCATTACCTTTCATAGGGAGTTAGGTATACCATTTCAGCTAAAATATGTGATACATGTACCATGTCTAAAGAAAAATTTGGTCTTAGTTGCAATGTTGGAGGACAGAGGCTATGACGATGTTTTTAGTGATAGAAAAGATTTCCTATGACATAAAACAATGGATCAAGCCAAGAGGACAAAGATTTGAGTTAAGAATATCTACAAGATATAGGTACATGGCTACGCTGCCATGGTGGGCAAAGCGGAGAAAATGGTCAGCTGAGATGAGGGCGAATTATGGCATAGGCGATTGGGCCATATTCATCATGGAGCCTTGAAAGTCATGCAACAAATATCCACTGGACTTCCAATGGGAACACTTGCTCAGTTAGATCAGTGCAAGAGTTGCACCATGGGGAAGTATGTAAATTCCACCTTTCATGAGAAGGTGAACTATGCTTCAGGGATCCTTGAGAGAGTTCACACAGACGTGTGTGGACCATTCTCAGTTTCTTCAACAACAAAACATAAGTACTATGTAATATTTGTTGATGAATTTTCTCGTAAATTTTGGATCTTCTTCATGCATAATAAATATCTAACATTCTCTAAGTTCTGTGAGTTTAAGGCATTGGTGGAGAAAGATTTGGGGAAGTAAGTGAAGGCTCTTAGGAGCGATAATGGTGGAGAATACATCTCTAACAAATTCAAGAAATTCTTCAACAAAGAAGGAATTTGAAGAGAACTCATAGCGCCTCATAACCCACAGCAGAATGGGGTTGCAGAGAGGAAGAACAAAACGATCATGGGTGCAACACGAGCGATGTTACATGATCAGGGCCTACCAATGCATTTGTGGGTAGAAGCATGCAACATTGCGGTTTATGTACAAAACCGTTTTCCTCATAGAGTACTTGGCATGAGTACACCTGAAGAAGATTTCACTGGTAAGAAACTGGATGTATCACACTTTAAGATTTTTGGCTCATCTGTTTATGTGCATGTGACCAAGGATGCCAGGAAGAAGCTGGAACCGACTGCTGAGGTTCGGATTTTGGTGGGGTACACAGAAACACCCCATAATTATTGTGTGTATTTTCCAAACAACAGAATGAATGTTGTGCGACGGGATATAAAATTTGATGAGGGGAAAGCCATGCAGTTATCGCTTGAGAGGGAGCTTGAATTACATGTGGAGGAGGAAATGCTAGGTCCCAAATATGAGTCTCAAGATGTGGATTAACCACATGAGGAGGTTCATGGAGTGGAGGAAGCCACTCATGTAGAGCCATCCATCATAAATGGCAGAAAGCACACCATAAAAGCTGATAGGCTGAGACTCGATGCTGTAGAGAATGTAGGAGCCCCTACTTCACAGTGCAGACAAAGACAATCTCTTGACCGATTTATTGGATACATGGCTCTTATGAGAAAATGTATTGTGACTGAACCATCTTCCTTTCAGGAAGAAGTGCAACAGCCTACTTGAGCTGATGCAATGGTGGAGGAGTATGACTCCATTTTCAAAAATAGTGCATGGGAAATTGTCCCAAGATCGGTTGACAAATCAGTGGTAGGTTCAAGATGGATCTACAAGGTAAATCAAGTTGCTGATGGGAGTGTGGAGAAATACAAGCCTAGATTTATGGTCTAAGGTTTCTCACAGATCGAGGGGATAGATTATGATGATACTTTTGCGCCGGTCGCAAGGTACTATTCCATAAGGACCATCCTTGCACTCTAAGCGCAGATGGGTTGGCGCATTCATCAGATGGATGTGAAAAATGTGTTTCTCAATGGGTTCATTGAGGAAGAAGTGTACATAGAGCAGCCTAAAGGTTTAGATATCTTTAACAACAATTTTCATGTGTGCAGGCTCAAAAGAATGTTGTATGGGCTGAAGCAAGCACCCTGTGCTTGGTACACTCGGAAAGACAGCTATTTCACCGGACTGGGCTTCAAAAAAAGTGAAACAGATGCAAAAATGTACCAAATTATGGTGGAGGGTAAGCCTTTAATCATTGTTCTTTATGTTGATGATTTAATATTGATTGATGATGAGCAGATGATACATTCATGCAAGGGTGTTCGAAATGAAGGATACAGGCCTCCTTCATTATTTCCTTGGATTGGAAATATGGCAGCGGGATGGTGAAATTTTTGTGTCTCAAGGAAAGTATTCAAAGGAGATACTGGGTAAGTTTAACATGGAGAGTTGCAAACCCATGGATACGCTTCTTCCAAGAAACTGGAGGAAAGAGGATGCTACTTCTGGAGAGGTAGTGGATGCTATAGTCTATCGACAGTTAGTGGGTTCACTAATGTATCTAGTGAACACGAGACTGAACATTAGCTATGCGGTTAACCAGCCGAGTCAAGCTATGGTTAAGCCTACCAAGCTCTTTTGGAAGGTGGGGAAGCAGGTCCTGAGATACCTAAGGGGCATATCAGAGTATGATTTATGGTACAGAAGAATGGATGGAGTGAAGTTGCATGGATTCATGGATGCATATTGGGCTAGCAGTCCATTGGACAGAAAGAGCACATCAGGGGGGATATTTAGTATCGTGTCTACAACTGTTTCTTGGTACAGTAGGAATAAGAGATCTGTGGCACTCAGTTTAGCGAAAGCGGAATAAATGGCAGTGACTCAAGCTGCATGTGAGGATATCTGGATGAGAAAGATCTTGGTTGGTTTGTTTGGTTCTCAAATGGATCCGGTAGTGATTCATTATGATAATCCAAGTTGCATTAAACTCTTGATTAATCCTGTGTTTCATGATAGGTCCAAGCATATAGATATCCGGTGCCATCATATCGGAGATTGTGTGCAGAGGAAAATTATGTTTCTTTAGTACATTCCCACGAAATATCACGATGTAGATATTCTGACGAAGGCGCTCACCAAGAGAAAATTCAGATACCATAGAGACAGGATTGGGTGAAGGATAATCCCTTTCTTCTTGAGAGGGATTTTTGAGATTCAACAAGAAAATTTTCTGATCCTAGTGAAAATTAAGCACCTACACTAGGGTGGGGCCCATAGGCTATTTTAAGGTGTATGTCTATTTTCAGATGCATGTATATTTTTATTATCCCTTAATTTCGATGGACATTAAACTATAATCTATTCTCAATGAGAACTTGAAAATATTTAAACTAAGTGGAAAATTAGATAGCTAAGTGAATTTTGAGTTAAGTGGTTGGTTGGTGGGACATGCAAGTTGACTTTAGTTGTAACTAAGTGATTCTAGTTGTAACAAAGTTGGAAGTGCAGTGGTGCATGAGTTGTGAAACTTTTAAATAGTTTAACTCAGTTAAGTGAGTTAAACTCAGTTGTGCTAGTTGTAACTGAAGATACACTAGTGAGAGATCAAGTGAATTAATTATTAATCAATTCAAAAGTAGTGATCTCACATGCAACTGAAGATTGACTATTATTAGCTCCATGCATGTCAGATCAAGTGGAGACCTAGTTAAGATCTAGGTGAAAGGGAAGTAAACTATCGTTTGTGACATTATCCACTTGCACACATGCAAGAACACACACATTGGATGAGCCCATGATACTTGCGTAGTCAAGGAAGGCAAGAAGGCATCAATTCATGGATTTCTTTCAGTAGGGATTATGCAGTGAAGGCAGGCTGCCTGGAGACAATAAATTGAGCAAGGGATTTGCCAATTTTTGTATGACAGTGTGAGACAATTAGCTGATGTACGGAGAGCTCTTGTGATTGGAATTTTGTATGTAATTGTTTCATGATCCATGATATAATATACAATAGAAGATAGTGGGGTTTTTTTTAGCTGTAAGCTCTCCCCAAGAAATTATCTATGTTGTGTGTGATTGATCTTTCTTCATGCTTATGTAATTGGCGATTATGTTTTTAATTCCGCAAAGGTTTGTAGAAGCGATTCCGTATTTAACTTTAGCATATTGTTAGATCGAGTGAATCCAATATATACATGGATATAGTATAATTTCTACAGTACAAACAGATGCCCAATGATTTTTTCATCTGTTTGTACTATTCTCAATATCACTGGGCATTTGTTTGTACAAGTCTAGATGGTATTTTATCCTTTTCAACACATTTACTGAAAATCACAACAACAATGATGCATGAAATTGGTTCTAGGGATTCACATACATTCAAGGATGTAGGAGTGGTGTACAAAGCTATAGTTTGGTAGATATCTCTTGTTAGTGATTCCAAAGTAGATGCGAATAAAGAGGCTAAAAAGGACCCACAATTGAAAATTTGGCACCAAAAATAGTAGGTATAGAAGCTAGAAATGTCACTAACACAGTTTCGGTTGTTTGAAATGTGAACCAAGTGTCTATGAGGAATGGAATTGTTTCTCATTGGTCCATTGAACCCTAATATATTTCTGTTCTACAAAAAAGACTTCGTCGCCATAAAAAATAGACCATGGTATCGAAGGGATTTCAAGAGTGTGGCTTGATCAGCTTGGGTGACATGCAAATGCATCAGAGGTTGACATTGGAGGCTCTGTAAGTGCGGGAGAAACATCTCAAGCCCAGAAAATTAAAAGGATGTCACCTGATATCCTAGATGTTGACACTATGAATAAGGTTGTGTCTGCAATGTGAATGTCTTATGTGACTCTTGTGAAGGTTTTGGTAGTGCCCAATCGACATCCTGATGATATAGGATTGCTTAGTGCAGAAACCAAGACTGTAATACAACAATGGTGAATTATTTCTATGATCATGGTACAATTAAAAGTGTTTTTGACTACTTTTGAACCAACAATTCATTTACTATGGCTAATATCATTATTTCATAGCAAGGAATGGAAATAGAAAATGACAAATATTTTGAAAATGACAAGCAAAAGCATGCACCTTGGTTGTTAGAGACATACGAAGCTATTGCGGGATTTTGGAGTACCATTAGGGGAATTTTGAGGTCTAAAATGGGCCTCCTAAGAAATATGTACAACTAAAATAAACTCTAGAAGAACCAATAGGATTCAAGATGATGATGTCAACCATGGGGGATGATTCACCATTTTTGGAGTAAAAAAGTAAAAATATTAAAAAATAATAAAATAATAAAACTAAATTTTCAACTCGTATTTTCAACTTATCTACTGAAGGGTTTACTCTAATTTTTCGTGTAGCAAAGTTCATCAAAAGTATGCAAAATGGGTACACTTTGGATGAGGAATTAAATTTTGCATCCAACAAGTATTCCCGCTTGAAATTTGAGTAAAACCTTAGGGAGATAAGTTCAAAATACGAGTTGAAAAAGTAGTTTTTTCTTTTTTTCCCTCTAAAATTTGATGATGTAATCCAATCTTATTTTAATATTTCCGCTATTATTTTATAATTTCCTTAGGATGCCCATTTTAGACCTCATAATTCCCCTAATTCTTATGAATTATTCTTTACTATTAATTGTGCCCTCTGCATCACAGCTGTTAGTGTAACCAATTTTTGGAGGCCCTGTCACTGTTCCAAGGGATCCATAGGTTTTTCTCTACACCCTACAAGCTCAAGTTCTCAAGGGTTTTCTACCTATACTGAGCAATCCAATGTTTTTTCGTTCAAATCTAGCTTTAATTACCCTTGTTTCCATTATTATCCTCATTAGGAAGAATTTTTTCAAATTATTGTGAACAGGTAAGGGAGAAAAAGAGGGAATCCCTTTAGTAAAGTGGTAGTCATTAGCTAACCCAAAGGAAGTTGGTGGATTAGGTTTAGAAAACATAAATTCCTTTGGCGAGGCTTAGACAACCAAGATTTTATAGAGGTTGATTTCTAAGAAATTCATACGCAGGAAAGTGATTCTTCATAAGTATATAAAACCACTATCAATGGAATATTGGATTAAATAGGTTGTCTTGCTTATTGTCACATTTTAGAACTAGGGAATCCATTACTTGGCACAGCAACAGATCCCATTCCCAAACCCATTTGGAACAAGGGATAGAAAAGTGAGGTAGAGTTAAAGATATCATAGAGGGAAGCATAATAGTGTAAGGAATATCTAGTACAGCTTCAGAAGAATTACATTAGGCTTAGAGAGGAGGAGGATTATTTTTTCTGGTAAAAGAATCCCGCCATAGGGGAATATACTCCGAAGCTAATATATAAAGCTATATTTGTAGATAATTCATGATGAGGAGCATCCTGGTAGTGGAAGAAGCTCTAGAAGTTAAAAATCCTCAAAAATCTAAGTGACTAGATGCATATATACCTATTACGGATATCACGTTCAATTTTTAAAAAACTAGGTTTCGAATAAAGAATTAAAGGGTTGTAAGGCACTGCGTCTTATGGTGTTTTGTTGTATCTGTCTTGCCAGAAAATCTGAGATCTTTCAAGGCAAGGTTTATCCATCGTTTCAGTGTGTATCCTATTCATGACTGAGCTTTCAAAGTAAAAAATCCCCTAACACTAGTAAAAAAAAGGACATTGATCCATCTTTCTATTGTTAAGAGTGGGAATGGTGCTATTCCAATTTTCAACAATGCCAATCAAGGTCAACAAGAAGAATATGTTGCAGGAGGTATCCTATACCTTAGTGATTATGTTATACTCATATCTTCAAAATATAAAGTATTTATTGGTACAGGCTCTAACAATTGTGATGAAATAAAGGCACTAAAATTTTTGTTAGCAGTAGCAGTAGAGGAGATGTGACTGAATTCCAAGTCTTTGGATATTCCTTGGTTATTAATTGGTTGAATAGTAGTTTTAGGGTGGAAGAATATTTTTTGCAACCCATTCTAGAGTACTTGAAGACAATCAAGTCATAGTTCTTGAATATATTATTCCTATTGAATTTCCATGACCTTGGGTCTATGATAGAGTCTTAAAATATATGACACTACCAAAACAAGAATCTCAACCATGAACTACTTTGCACAGTGGAAATATAAAACATTAAATCACACATGCATAGGATATAGAAATTTTTTTAAAATTTTCAACCCAACTTTGTTATATTAACAACATATAATAAAATAGTCTAGGGCTCCCGTACCAGGGATAATGGCCCTCATACATCCACTAGTACAAGATAAAAAACAACATACTCTAACCATCTCGTTATATCATGCTCCCACAGCTCCTATCGGTCGTACCCTGTATTTTCTTGGTCCTTTAGCTCCTGATCTACAGATCCTGCCTCTATCACTTCTCCATGTCCATCTGGCCACTATATCTCAGATATCCAATCTTCTCTCCAGTTGTCCCTTCATCCATCAAGGGCACAACACATCAAGACTCTTGTCGAATTGTTCACAGCTCCACTTGTGAACAACTCTCAATCTTCACATTGTTTCTCCTCAGCTACTTAGGGACTTCAGCCCACTATGGTCTTCTTGCACTGCAACAATGAAGACCAACATATGGCACAGAGGGTTTCCACCTATAATTGTGAGATTTCCATCTACCAAAATGAACATGGGCTAGCAGGACTACCCATCATCTGTTGTAGAAGTCCTTATCCACACAAAAGTCTTGAGCTCCACAATCTTACTACTGGTTGGATAAAACCTTGAGCTCCACAACTGCCAGGCTAGCAATCACCTTCATCCATCAAGGTGTTGCACTTTCACTTCAACATGGACACTATCATTCTGTCCTCCAGCAGACCATACGTGCCTGATATCGTCCACACTTGGTCCTCCCTCACGCTTCCATCCAACAATATACAAGAGACCAATTCCACTTTGTAGCATCTTCCTCGAGTTAGGGAATCCCCACACTGGGGAGAACCTTACAGATGGATACCCACATACTCCACCATTCTTCCCTTTTCCCTGCAATAGATGAGTTATTGCGCAAATCTAGGCACCTCAATGTGTCCTTGCCTAAGACACCATAAAGCCATCATACAAGCTTCCATCTGCAACATACCTTGCTATTGTTCTCTTGCCTTCCGATCTAATGTGCCTGCTTCCACCTTGGTTTCTTGGTAGGCCTCCCAAAAATCCATGTGGGATCCTCCAAACAACTCCTAACAGCTCCTGAAGTTGTCCATCAACTGATCCATGCAAAATTCAACACTTTGACACAATACATGAAAAACTCTTGCTCCAAGTCTGCTGCACAATCACTGTGGAAACTATCACTGGTCTAGGGCATTTAACCATAAGATATGCCCTATCCTCATTGAATTCCACAGGTTACCCTATCACGATCCAAATCTGGTCAACACCTTTGACCGACAAACCTCCACAAAACATCGTTGTCCCTTTTTTTCATTTGTTGTCCACTGCAATTATGGTTAAGGCATACCATGCAACCCTTAATCCTCCACACAATCAGCAATTTTAAGCCCTCAAGGGTTGTGACCTACCTTGGAGAGGCACCTCCCATGCCACGTCGCCCCTTCCATCCTTTTTTCTCCTTAACGCTGCCCTAAAGACACCTCCAACTACTTGCTAAGGCCTGCAGCCTAGAAAAACAGCTTGTTGTAGCTACGACCCTCTCCAAAACTAACCCAAACAAGCTCCTAATAGTATTGTTTTATCCCTCCAGCATCTCGACATATCTGCCCAACACCTCAGCCTTAGAAAAACCCTACCTCGGACTTGTCTTTAGCCCTAATACAGTCCTAGACAAATCTGCAATCAGCCTAGCACTTCAACCTAACACACGGACCTTTCTCATGCTACTCCTCGGCCTCCAAAATAGATTTTTCCCCACGTTATCTTGACCCTTTCTTGCAGTGGCTAGGGCATCTGAATTTCATAGCTATATTCTAGGAGGATTGTCACACCAAATGGATGCACTAAAACACAAGATTTCACTCTCTATTTATAGCCTAAATGAGGGGCCCCAACGAATATTTAAGAGACACATCTATCGGGATTATTTACATCAAGCCTACATGACTTGACAACCAATAATTACCTTGTAACCTTAAATTTTGTTTATCTCTAATGACAACTGGGAATCAGATGATTGTCGATGCGTTGGAATCATATCATCGAGCACTATCATCCTCATCCATCACATGTCAATTTCTCATCATGGGGTTGGCCCAAATCACGATGGGTGAAAAACCCCAAAGCTTGGATCTCAAGCCCACAAGCCCATTTGTGGCGATTTTACCTCCAACCCTCGATCACCAAGGCTTGGAGTGCCTCCCAAGCTACACAAAAATCAACACTCCCTCTTAGCGAGGGAGGTACTTCCAAGATTGGGAAGTAACCATCATCATCTAGCGATGACACTATCCCATCTAGCATCCATGACTGTAGTATACCTTGTAGATGAATCTTATAATATTGGTAGTCCCTCTGCCTCATCACATCTGAACCTGAAGATCCTAAACCTCCATAGGTCTTCTCCCTATGAGACTATACTCTCTCCGAGCCTACACTATCTCCACTTTTTTAGTCCTGTTAGTACTCATCCTCCTGTATCAAATACCACTTGTGCAAATCCCTCCAATCTCAGATATGAAAAACCATGATCTGATGAAGACTCTAGCCTGCCAATATCCAGTCCATCACTTGAAGCCATATCGATCAACCCGATCCTATCCTAGCTAAAGAAACCCTCGTGTTGTCCCAACCATCCATGGCACATCAACGGAAGTCCACGATCAACAATTTGCCTTACAAATAATTGTTGTTGACCATGTTGACCACAAATCCACTGGAATTCCCAACCCATCTCGCCATGTAATTTTTCAAGACCATATCTCCATGTCTTCAATTGCACCCTCTACTCCATGATCTAGACAATGAAAACTCCCTCTAAGTTGCTTCACTATGCACACTCAGATTCTCTGTCCCTCAAAGTAGCTCAGATACACTCTAATATCAATTTGAATTTCCATGTCTAAGATAGATTCTTAAACTCTCTGATGCTACCAAACCAAGAATCTCAACCATGAACTACTTTACACAACATAAATATAAAGCAGTAAACCACACATGCACAAAATATAAACAACTTTTTAAAATTTTCAACCCAACTTCGTTATATTAACAACATATAATACAATATTCTAGGGCTCTCGTACTAAGGATAATGGCCCTCATACATCCACTATTACAAGATACAAAATATGATACTCTGACCATATGGCTATAGCATGCTCCCACAACTCCTCTTGATCGTACCCTATACCTTCCCAATCCTTCAACTCCCGATCTACAACTCCTACCTCTTTCAATGCTCCAAGTCCATCTACCCATTAATTCTTCGTTATCCAATTTTCTCTCTAGTTTTAATTCTTCGTTATCCAATTTTCTCTCTAGTTTTCCCTTCATCCATCAAGGGAACAACACATCAAGATTCCTATCAAGTTTTTCATAAATCCACTTGTGAACAACTCTCAATATGCCCACTATTGATCCTCAACTAGTCAAGGACTTCAAGCCACTATGGCCTTCCTACGCTATGACGATGAATACCAACATAGGGAATAGAGGGCTACCACCTATCACTGTGAGATTTCCATATCCCACAATCAAAATAGGCTAGGAGGACTGCCCATCATCTGCTATAGAATTCCTCCACACACAAGTCTCGTGCTCCACAATCCCGCTCCTAGTTGGCCAAAACCTTGAGCTCCACAACTTTTAGGCTAGCAGTCACCTTCTTCCATCAAGGTGTTGTTGTTTGGCTCCAACATGGACATTATAACAATGTCCTCTAGCAGACCGTAAGTGCCCAATCTCATCCACTGTTGGTCCTCTCTCACGCTTTCCTCCAACAATCCATGGGAGATCAAGTCCATGTTATAGCATCTGCTCTTAGTTAGGGCATCTCCAAACTTGGGAGACACTTACACGTGGCTCCCCACAAACGCCACCAATATTCTCTTTGCCCTACAATAGAGGATATATTGCGCAAATATAGGCATTGTTGGTGTCCAGATATGAACAATATTCAAACCGTTTTTCCACATAAATTATCAATCTAGGTGCGTTAGTTATTTCAAGACTAACATGCACAGTATATGCAAGAGAAATAACATAACCTACTATTGAATCACAGGCTTAATCAATGAAAGTAAACAACATACTGTAACAACAATTAAAGATAGATTTCAGAATTATAAAAGTATTTCAACAATTATAGAATTATGTCGAAACAATAGTTACAATGATAAACCAAAATATGAAATCAGCAAAAAGGAAAATAGCACAACACCTGATCAAAAGAGTGGGCCCAACTCTCTGATCAGGGCTACGACAAACTCACATTTCACAAATAGAAAAACAAAATACTGAATTCAATTGATTAAATAATTATGTTACAATATTCGTTCTTTATGCTTAACCCCAAATCACAGCTCCGAGACCTTCTTTATACAAATGTTCAGGGAACCGTAATTTCCCTCTAACAACTAAATATCTACAATTATACATCTGTTACAACAACAACCTAGTTGCAGAAAGGAAACCACAAAAATCCTAAAGATAGGGCTGGGTAAGTAGGAATCTATTGTGTTGTTGAAGCATGCTGAGATGGCGTTGATAATTCGGAGTTGCTTCACAGCTTGCAAACGTAATTCCTTTCACTTTGCCCAATCTGTGGAAATAATGGAGTTAATACTTGCAAAGGTAAAACCTCCATGAATATTAATTCATTAATTAAATATTTCATATAATACAATGGGAAGGGGTTTACCTCGTGTGTTTTAGAAAAATTAATGATACAAAGAGATAGAAAGCTGGGCGAAAATGGGAGAGAAAAGTGCACATATTTGGTACCCAACATCTCCCCCCAACTGGTCTATCTACATGTCCTCATGAAGCTCATCATCTCCTCAAATCTGGGTTGGACTGACTGTGGCTGGCATGAAGTTGTTCAAGGTAATATTATTCGGCCATCTCTGTCCCAGGGGGTTTATAACCTTCCATCAGAACAACATCCTTCCACCAATCTGGGCTTACATTGTATGCAGGAGTATATTTATCTGCTGGCAACTAAATGAGGGGAAAATGAAACCTTAGCCCCATCCATCGGACCCCACAAGTTTCAATGCATGCTACAAAACATGGCACTCTTTCTAATGCTCGTGGAAATTTAGGTGCTCCAAAAGGTTCTCTACTTCTGACGGCCGATGATGACAACATCCACCTTCTCTGACAACTTTCCAGTGCTTCATTTCAGAAAGTTAATATATGTCTGACATAGAGGTCAGCACACCATTTCTGGGCTGTTAACATATGTCCCCTATGTCCCTGAATCTGTAAAAAGGTAAAATTCTTGTTATAAATGTTTGTTTCCTGGCCATGCTCCCTCCTCATCAATAGAGGCCTTGCAACTTGGTTTTCTTAAAAAGTATCATAGGCATTTCTCCAGTTAATCTGATTGATAGTGTAGGAGGTGAAGGCTCTTAAATGAATATCCCCCACAAATGGAACGGGCTTGAAGGCCTGATCGTGCCTTAGGAAGTAACTATGCAAGTAGAGTTCACACATTAAGTGTTGACCTATGATATCATGAATTTTCAAAATACAGAGGAACTGGATTGGATCCTCGATTTTGTGACAAATTTCCTTATATATACTCTCAAGGCAAAAGAAAATAAACTGTTCATTAAGGAATAAGGCATAACTATGTGCGGGAGGTCTACAGGCCATTACCTGCTGCACCAAGGAAAACATCTTCTCCTTATCTGATTGCATCGTTTTCACTTGTTCTTATAACTCCTCTATCTTGCCCTGTTGTTTTCTTTGCCTTTCTCTGACTCTATCCAATTGGTCTATGTACCCCGTGACAATCTTGGGAGCCTGCTGTCAAACCCATATCGTCTCCTTCTTATGTCCATTCGCAATAGACTTCCATCTCTGAATTTCAGTGGCCATGAAAAATTCCCGGCCTTCAAACAGATGTTCAATTGGACATGTCTATGTAGCCGCAAAGGAGACCTCAATTTTAGGTTTTATTGCCTTCCACTTATATGCTTTTACCTTCTTCTTTAACTGGGATACTTGCCTCTTCAACTCTCGAACTTCCTTCTTTAATTGCATGGTTTCACTAAACTAAAACTGGTACCTTTTCTTGAGAGGTAATCTTCTTCTCTCACAATGTTCAACCCATTCCTATTTGACAGTACATTCATCTTCCAAGCCTGTAGCCGAGTTCTAGGACGCTCGTAGAAGTGGTGGAATGCGCTGATAATAGGGTTTCGATTTTTTCTCATAGTATTTAGGTTTGGTTCCCCCTTCTTCAAAGGGCTTCTCTTCATTTACCTCGTGAATTCACCAACACGCTCGTTAGCCCCCTAATTTACTCTCTTTTTTTCATTTTCCCTTTCCTAAATCATAACCATTTACCTCTGTTTTACCTCTTTTATGCACCCTCATCTTGCACTAGTCCAAGCACGGTGACATATTTCATATAAAATTTATTTTTCATAATTTTAATTCAACTTAGCATTAATTAATCATTTATTACATGATTTCTTACTTTTAATCACTCTTTTTAACTTATCGATATCTCTAATGTTTATTTGATAGTTATAGTACTTACCGTGATCGGTGATCCTAGTGCAGGATTGGATCTTGCATCGTTGCCAGCACAGAAAATCCTTGCAGCAGATCCTAACCTCCTTGATCACCGCCTCATTTTGAGCAGCTTCAGCCATGACAACAAGATCGATCCAAAGGCAGCCGAGACCGAATCTGTGAAGGACGAAAGCTGGATATTGGCTACGACCAGTTTTGCTAACTATCTAATTTTGAAGGCTGAAAAGATAAATTCTGCGTTTGGTTATGTAATCAGTTGAATGATCTATTTTCGCCTTTGGAAAAAGATTTATATAATGTAGAATGTAAATAGGACTAGAGAGAAGTTTTGATAGGAGAAGAGAACAGAGACACAGCTAGAGAGGCGGTAATAGGTTGCTATATTTTGTTATCGCCTAAATCTGGGCTGGACAATGTATTAATGTACGTACTTGCCTCAGTGAATTAATAGAAGGAGCTCCACCTCATATTTCATAAATTGTGTTTCTGTATTTGATCTGATGAATTGATTAAGGTACTGAGCAACATTTTTATTTAAAAGGGAAATGCATTGGTTGGCTAGGGCCCAACCAACCCAACACGTTTACCCCATTTCCCGTTTTCCTATAATTTGTGTTTACATTGTCAAGTGTGATTTAATTTTAAGCACATGCATTCCTATCTGAGTGAAATCAGATCCGTTGTGTGAAGTAGATAAATTTCCTTTTCCTACAATTTCCTTTCCTGTACTTGATTTCATATTGGTTTTCCTCCGCCTGGTCCAAGATGGAGAAATAACCCTGCACCAGTGCACGTTAGTGTGATATCTCCTTTTCTGAAATTCTGTTTGATTGGTTTTCCCTACCTGGTCCAAGTAGGAGAAATGAACCTTCACCAGTACACGTTGGTGTGATGCAGCAAGCCTTCTTAGTCTACTTCCCGCAATCTTCTTTCTTTCATTAAATGATTATGGCAGGATAATGTATATTGATTGTTTCTTTATTCCTACACTTTGTTAAGATTAGAAACATTCACTTTTTATGTGTGCAATTTGATTTAACAAGTATAATAGAACTTGCAATAACTAAGCACTTATTTTAAGAATTAAATGCTAAGTGCAGGAAGCTCTAATCTAGTGCAAGGACTAGTTTCTTGCCACGGGATCTGAGTGCTTTGAACCTGGAAAGTTCAAGCCCTTGCATGAAGTAAAAAATCCTTTAGTAAAGACACCATTTATACCTTCTTCATAAATCTCTGTTCCTGCACTACTGTAAGAAGACTGTGATAGTGCAGCACATATTAGTGCAAGAAGGAAATTTCTAAAGGAGCATGTTTAAGGGCCCATCTGATGAGACTGATAAGTGTCTCTGCTAAAGAAAAACACACACTCACTAGTTAAACAATAATTAGCTAGAGTGATTTCCTTTTATCTTTAATTCCCTCTTGAAAATGCATTCTTCTTTGTTCCAGTCTTAGATTATTTTGATGGTTCAAGTTGCCTTTTTTTCTTTTTAATTTGATTCTGCAATATTAACTTTAAAGAAAGTAGGGATTTATATGAGGAAGATTCATACCATCTCTTGGCATCGCATGTGCTTCGTCTCTAAGTTTACGAATCCCCCGAGTTGACAAGTTAAGTGTTGAGGAGTTTGCTTAAGTGTAATTCCCGCACCCAACATTTTCGCACCGTATTTGAAAGAAACTAATAAGTGTGCTATTTGTGCAGAAGACCATGTCACAAAAAAATGTCCCTCTATACCAAGACTTAAAGATGTATTTACAGGGGGACAGCCTGAAGCTGAATACTTGTATGCTATGGAAGCAAGAAGGAATTGGCCTCAGGTAGGTACATGTATGGCTCCTGAATTTTCTCCACACTATCTTGGTTATAATTCACATGCATATTATTTATCCTAACACTAATCAGTAGTGGCAGTATGGGAATCAATATCAGCATGGGAAACCTTCTCAACCATGGCAACAAGGTTGGAGAGGGCCAACTCATTCTCCATATTCCTACCAGCCACCTATGCAGTCATATCCATCTACGCATACACCTTATTCAATGCCTCAACTTCCGAGTCAGTCTACTCCACCGTTGCCTTTACCTCCACCCTTTCGACCTCCTCAGTTGCCTGCCCAACCTATGCCCAATCCTAACAATAATAAAGTAGTGAAAATGATCTATGTAACAAACCCACCTTTACCATTTGAGTACTAGTCTATTCCAGTTGGGGTTCATGATATTCAATTAAGATTGGGAAGGACTATAACATCAGAAAATCAGAAGCAACCTATATTTATTGTTGAAGAGAAAGGAGAAGAGGAAACTCTTAACCATTCTCTCAAAGTTGTCACTAAGCAGCCCTTACCCTCTGAATCCTTTCCATCTTCTTCCAACCAGCCTCCCTTCCCAAAGAGGCTAGTAATGGAAAGAAGTGAGCCTATTTTTGAGACTAGTTTGGCATCTGAGCTTCAGAATATTTTCATTAAGATACCTTTGCTTCAAGCCATTGATCCCAATTTGTACCAAGATTATTAAGGAACTCTGTCTCAAGAAACCTAGGAGGAAGAGATTTGAACCCCAAACCATTCAATTTGTTGGTAGGGTAGTAGAATTGATGACGGGATGTGTGTCTATGGAAAAATAGACTAATCCTAGAAACCCTGTTGTCTCAATTCAGATTGGTAATGTCCTTGTCTCTAATATTCTTATAGACTTGGGAGCAGCCATTAATGTCATGACTAAGCAAACCATGGATCAACTTCGGTTATCTCATCTTTTCCCTACTCCCACTTTACTTGAATTAGCAGATAGATCTAAAATTAGGCCAGAAGGAGTATTGGACAAAGTGATCATCTCATTAGATTCTTGGGAATATCGTGCTGATTTCATTGTGATTCAACCAAAGAACCCAGTAGGAGGACATCCCTTTATCTTGGGTCGACCATGGCTTGCTACATCCGATGCATATATTGGATGTTGTTCCGGTGATATGTATATTTCGCATGGAGATTCTAGGAAGAAAGTTACCTTATACCCCCCTGCCAGATCCATTCAGGACCTTCGAGATACTTTATGGTTGGATCAAAGCAGTGATGAGGAGACTCAACCCATTTCCCTTATCCATCATTATACTGGGTCTTCACAAGAAGATGAGATTCAATATTTCCTGAATAATCTAGACACTATGCCTAATTTTGAGCCATTGAGCCAGGTTTTCAGCCTAGATTTTCAAGATAATCATGATTCTCATTCTTCTGTACCGTTTCATTTGACCACTCCCTTGAGTACTCCTAAGCCTGATACTACTCTTGTTGATATTAGCCCTGGTAAATCCTTGCATATTAGTTCAGATTTGGACTCATCTCAGTAGGAGCAGCTTGTGAATTTGTTGCAAAACCATCTTAGTGCCTTTGCTTGGGGCTATGAAGATATGAAGGGTATTCCTCCTGAAACTTGTACACATCATATCTATATTCAGGAAGGAACCCGACCTGTCCGACAACCCCAAAGGCGAATGAATCCAACTCTAAGAGATATTGTGAAGGAAGAAGTATAGAAACTCTTGGATGTCGGTTTTATCTATCCTATTTCCGACAGCCAGTGGGTCTCTCCATTAGTGCTAGTACCTAAGAAAGATGGAAGATGGAATATTTGTATTGATTATTGAGAATTAAACAAAGCCACTCTCAAAGATTACTTCCCTCTCCCTTTCATTGACCAGGTGCTTGATACCCTTGCAGGAAAGAAATAATTTTCATTTTTGGATGGATTCAGTGGCTATAACTAGATACAGATGGCACCTGAAGATCAGGATAAAACTACTTTTACATGTCCATGGGGTACATTTTCTTATAAAGTGCTTCCCTTTGGTTTATGTAATGCCCCGGCTACCTTTCAAAGGGCAGTCCTGGCCATTTTTGCTGATCTAGAATTTGTAGAAATTTATATGGATGACTTTTCTGTGTTTGGTGATTCTTTTCAGGAAGCTCTCAAAAATCTGGAGAAAGTAATCCTTTGTTGTCAGGAAGCCCATCTCGCCTTGAGTGACAAGAAATGTAGATTAATGTGAAAAGTGAGAGTGGTACTTGGCAATTTTATTTCTGGTAAAGGTATCCAGGTTGATCCGACAAAGATTGAAATCATTCTGCATCTTCCTGCACCCAAAACTCAAAGGGAAGTAAGAGTTTTTTTAGGACATGCTGGTTACTATAGAAGATTCATTGAAATTGTTTCTAAGATAGCTGCCCCTCTTTTCTGACTTCTAGCTAAGGATAGTGAATTTTCTTGGTCCACAGCTTGCCAATAGTCTTTTGAAACATTGAAGGAAAAGTTGGTACAGACACCAGTTTTGAGAGGTCCTAACTGGTCCCTGCCTTTTCACATTTCCTCTGATGCTCCAGATTTGGCTATTGGCACAACTTTAGTACAAGAGGAAAATAAGCAATCCTATGCTATTTATTATATTAGTAAGAATTTGTCTTTCGCTGAATTAAATTATACAGTTATAGAGAAAGAGCTTTTAACTGTAATTTTTTCAATTAATAAGTTCAGGCACTATATTACAGGATATGAAGTATTTGTACATACTGATCATTCCGTGATTAAATATTTGATGAAAAAACCATTGACTAGCGGTAGAGTGACTGGTGGTTTCTATTGTTTTTTTTTTTCTATGTAAAACTAATTCTATTATGTATAAAAGTTACTAGTACAAAACTGCCGCAACGTCATCTGTGAGAGCCTGACTACTAGGCTTGATGAACATGCTAGTCATAGAGAGTCTGGACCACCCTATATGGGAAACCATTCCTTTTAACAAGAAAGTCTTGGCCGCCTTTAAAAGGGAAACTGGCCTTAAGTACATGCATAACAAAGAAACATAGAAATAGGTACTGAAATTAACCATCAACCATTCCAGCTGAGCCTTGAGACCATAAAGAAAAAAAATCCAACCGTAATTGAACAAAAAAACCTGGAGAGTTTGAGAACTGAACTTGTCACTGTTCATGTGCTGGAGACAAAGGTTCCTCCACGATCCTGCATCCATAATCATAATCATTACTGCTATCATCCATTCCAGCTTGACGCACGTCCTTCATGACTGTGTGTTCATCCTCCTTGCCCAGCGCACTCTGTGGAGGGAGATTGGAAGCTGCAGGAAGGACCTCTCCATCGGGGGAGCTTGGGACCTGAGGGGGCAGGGGAGAGGCTGAGCGGGCAGGAATGGGGTAAGGAATCTCTTCACGAAGAGTAACAGTTATAAAGGCAAAAATAATGGACCTATTTGAGGAGCAGTCAAAACAAAGCTCAACATTCTGGGTGGATTTCCGAATGAAGGTCCCAGCAGGTACAGGAGAGACAGGGGGGAGAGCACTGCTGGAAGGAACAGAAGCCGCAGGAAGAGTTGACGAAGCAGCACGAACGGATTCCGGAGGGCGTCCACGTCCTCTACCTCTGCCACTGCTCGGAGCTTGAAGCTGAACATGTTCCTCATCAGCGGAGGAGGAATCCGAGGCGGAGCAGAGAGCAGGGCGATGATGAGAGGTAAGGCCACGACTAATTCCCTGCCTGCATTGCATACTCTGACGGAGACGAGGCATGGAGATGGGGACAGGACTAGGGAGACTCGAGCAGAAAGAACAGCCAGAAAACATAGGAGCCCTGAGAGAGGAATGAATACCGCGGCAGATTGCCAACTGAGCACTGACAGGAGGGTCCATACCGCCAGGATGATCTGCCGAAGCGCTGGGTAGAGGATTAACACTGCAAAGGGGGCTATGAGAGTAATGATACACAGGGAGAGTCTCAAAACAAGCAAGAAAGTTGCACCGACGACCAGTATGGGTTCTCTCACTGGAGTCTGCAAATACAGGAGAGCAATCGCCACAGAGGGGAGTCAGAGATTTGCCACAGCAAACACAGTCATGCGCGCTATCCATATTGAATGCCAAGACCAGAAGAACCGCCATAAGAATTGACATGGTGAGACAATTAAGAGAATGATCACCTACCCGATTTGGTAACTAAATGAGCTCATAAATGCTGGTGCAGGGAGCCATATGGGCTTCCCATGCGAGCTCCGTTGGGAGTTGCACAGGGACCCCTGTCCCATCAAGCCACTCTAGCATCCGCATCCGGAAAGGAACAATCTTTGTGCACCAGCATGGTGCAGTTCTGAAGCATTTCTCCTTCATGGATGATGGTGAGGTGGCCATGAGTGAGTGTGCTTGTGCTATCATTTCCAATATTGGCCAAGAGATCTGCAACTTTGTTGCCCTCGCGTTTGACATGGGTGAAGGAGATTGCCCTGTTTCTTTGCAGCCAGTTGCAAATCTTGTCAATTCTAGCAGCCAAGCGCCAACTGTGGGCTGCTTTCGCAGGATTGGCACCCCATAGAAGCTGGTTGACCATGTTGATGAGAACTTGAGAGTCCCCTTCAATGATTATTGGAAATAAGTTGTAATGAAGAGTGAGGCAGAGGCCTTGCCAGAGGCCTTCAAGTTCAGCCGAGTTATTAGTATCCCATCCAATTGATCCATAATATATGTTCTGAATTTCACCCTTAGAGTTTCTAAAAATGCCCCCAAAACCTGCTTGTCCGAGATTGCCCCTGGAAAATCCATCAAACCCCGTGAGGAGGTGGAGACCATTGCAAAGGAGTGTCAGGGGTCGCTCTGTCCCTGATAGTAGGTGTAAACACAATTTTGAGATTCCAATTTTGCCAAACAGAGATTTCTTTGGGATGTTTTAGATAGTCATCTTCCTGCTAGGATTGGAGAGCCAGAGTTTCCTAGAGATTGTTGTTAATGGAGCTCCATATGGTGTCCAGAGTAGAAGCTTGGTTTTTAAAAATTCGTTTGTTTCTTTCTTTCCACAGGGACTAGAAGAGCATGCCAGGAAGGAGCTGCCAGAGAGCATTGAGGAGAGAATATTGGTAAGGGCGTTTAGGCCAGTTGCGCAGAATGTTTGTGATGTCTCCCGTGGGTTTGTTCCTTTGGCAGCGAAGGCTGCACTTTTCCCATAATGTGTTGGCTAAAGGGCAGAGCAGCATGAGATGATGGATAGTTTCAGCGCTTTGATTGCAATTAGGGCATTGAGAAGGTCGTATGAAACCTCGTTCGATCAGATTATCCCAAGTGAGGATTCGTCTATGGCTAAGGAGCCAGAGGAAGGTAGAGATCTTGGGCCAGGTGTTTGGGATCCAAATCAGCTGCCAGAGAGAGTCACGAGGGAGCGGAGAGGGGTGCATCAGAGAAAAGGCTTCTTTCATAGTGAAAGTACCTTTCGT
The DNA here is from genome assembly GCA_034641835.2 of Pinus albicaulis. NCBI lineage: Eukaryota > Viridiplantae > Streptophyta > Pinopsida > Pinales > Pinaceae > Pinus > Pinus albicaulis. The sequence continues at coordinate 304,593,856 of CM076580.1, read as the reverse complement.
TGTATAACCCCCTTTCGTTGTATAACCCCATCTCTGTTGTCTCCAAAATTGATTTGAGAGTAATTTTCACGAAGTTTTGGGTTTTTCTTCCAAGATTCGGACCAGAAACGCGCCGAATTGCCATTGCGTATTTCCCAAAAACTATGTTGTTGTATGAGCACGTGGTGTTGCTTGGATGCATTCCAAAAAAGAGAACCTGATTGCTCAGGAGCAAGCCTTATTAAGTCTGCTGTGGATCTGTTGTTGGCATATTTTGCAGTCCAAAGTTTAGCCCAGGGAGTGTGTGGGTTGGAAATCCATTTCCACCAAACACGAGCTCCCATGACTTCGTTGTTGTGCATGGGATTTCTCAGACCAAGACCGCCTGCATCCTTGGGAGTGCACACGGTATTCCAATTTACCAAAGCCCATTTTCGATTCTGACCCGAGGATCCCCAAAGGAAGTTTCTTTGCAAAGATTTTATTTGTTTAAGAACCCACTTTGGGGTAGCAAGAACAGAAAACAGGTAAAGGGTCATAGATTGCAACACAGCTTTAGTGAGAGTGAGCCTGCTGACCATGTTAAGGGCTCTGAAGGTCCAAGAAGATAACTGAGATTCCAATTTTTTGAGGAGGCAGTTCCAGGAAGAATGCCTGATGGAAGAATCGATGAGGGGAGTGCCAAGGTATTTGTCAGGGAGAGAAGTGACCGAGAACCCCATAATGCGAGCAATATTGGCTTGGGTAAGAGGGGGAGTATTGAAGAAAAAAATCTGAGATTTAGAATCATTAATAGATAATCCAAAGGCTTTAGAAAAAAGGTTAAGAATGGCTTTGAAATAATGGGCTTCTTGGACTGAAGGATGGCCAAATAGCATATTGTCATCCACAAATTGCTGGTGAGTTGCAACAGCGGCTCCATGAAGAGATATACCTCGCAGATGATGATTGCGAACCTCATTGTGAATTAATCTACCAAGGTCTTCAGCCATGAGGACAAAGAGAAAGGGAGAGAGAGGATCCCCCTGCCTGATTCCTCTGGATGGAAAGATGAGGGGAGAAAAAATCCCATTGATACGAATAGAGAGAGAAGAGGAAGTGATGAGGCTCATGATCCATCTGATCCACATCTGATCAAAACCAAAGTCACTTAAAATTTGTTGAATATAATTCCAATTCAGTTTGTCAAAGGCTTTGGATAGATCGATCTTGAGGAGCATACCTGGCTTTTTGCAGACTTTTAAGGAGTGTATAATTTCATGTGTTAAAATTATACCATCCAAATTTTTTTGTCCTTCCACATATCATGTTTGCTCCGGTGAGATGGGAATCGGAAGAAGCGGCTTGAGCCTATTGGCAATGACTTTGGAGATGACTTTGTAAATCACGTTACAAAGAGCAATCAGTCTGAATTTCTCCGATTTGTTGGGTTGCTCCTCTTTTGGTACCAGCACAATGAATGTGGCATTGAGAGATGGCAAGAGCCAATGCATGGTTTGTGACTCCTCAACAAGTTGCCAAACCTCATATTTAATTAGCTCCCAGAAATAGTGAAAGAAATTAGCAGTAAATCCGTCCGGTCCCGGAGCCTTACCATCCTTGAACTGTGCCATAGTTGTATCCACTTCTTGGGGAGAGACAGGGCATAGAAGCATTTGATTGTGCTCAGCCGTAATCAAGTTGGGTATAAGCTTCTTGATTTGGTCGATAAATGGCTGTATGTTGACCCGTAGTTCTTGTTGGATGCCCTTAAAATAATCTACAAGTTCCTTTTCCATGTCTTTATGCTTCTCCATCCGCTCCCCTTGCTGATTGGTGATGTGCCCGATTCGATTTTGCATTCTTCGTTGGATAGTTGAGTTGTGAAAGAATTTGGTGTTTCTTTCACCTTCCTTCAGCCAACGAATTCTAGATTTCTTCCTCCAGAGGATCTCCTCTTGTTTGTATCTATCCTCCAACTATTTTTGAAGGTCGAGTTCCTTGGAAGCGAGAGTCTCAGATCTTCCCTTAGTGATGATTTCTTGTTGCACTTCATTCATCTTCTACTCAAGAATCTAATTTTCCACAAATATATTTCCAAAGACGGTCTGATTCCAATTTTTTATATGACCTTCGAGAAACTTGAGCTTTTGCTGAAACTAGTACATTTTGGAGCCCTTTGGCAGTACAAAGCTCCTCCAAGCAGCATATATCATTTCTTTAAAGGAAGTATGAGTAAGCCAGAAAGCTTCAAATCTAAACGGCCACTTTGGATGAGACCCTATGTTTTGCCATTGGAGCATAATGGGCCAGTGGTCAGAGCTAGCAAGGGGGAGAATTGAGCCGGTGATATCTACGCCCACATGAATGGCGTTGTCCAAGGTGTTTAAAAGCGCTATCTTACTAGCCTAATCTTGAGGAAAATAGACATTGGACAAATTCCCATGTATGTTAGTTCCAATAGGGTGGAAGGTGGCCTGGATGAGATTGTGAGCTGCATGAAAGTCAGTTACCGACAAGGACTGTGTATCCCAGGCTACTGCAGGCCCTCCAGAAGAACCAGAGGCGTCCACTGTGACCGAGCTGCTACTGGGCCATGCTTTTGATAGGATTGAGCCCACCATTTTACTGTTACACTTGGTTTCCTGAAGAAAGAGTATTTCAGGCTTCTCTTTCTGAATCATGTTCTTAATCATTCTGTACTTCCCTGGGCTATTGAGCCCTCTAAAATTCCATGAGACTAACTTCATGGGGAACTATTTGCTAGTGGTTTGAAGAACCGAGTCAACTTGGGATATTGCCCTGAATCCACCAATATCTCCCCAAGAGCGATGGTGCATTGCCAAACGGGTTTTCGACCTCTCTTCTTGGTTTCCTTCATCACTTTCAGGCTATCCCAATGACTGCCTGGCTGAATACCCAACTTGTTTTGCTGTTGAACTTTAGAGAGAGCTGCCTCTAATGATTCTATTTGTCGAGGGTTGATCTTATCAAATTATTTTCTTCTGCATGCATCTTCTAGGCCTATGAGATCTAGTTCTCATAGATCAAAACCTTCTGAATCGTCCTCCATTTGGGCAATCTGAACCTTGTCCGAAGAATCTTTACTGTCCTGACTAGGATTAGAGGACTGCCCGTCAAGATCCATGAGATTAGGGTCCCATGTCACCTGCTTTTTCTTTGAAGAGGGATTGGAATCTAAAGGGTCAGCAGATTGCAGCTCTGAATGTGAGGGCACAGAGGATGCGAGGTTGGGCTGATTAGAGGGGGTGGCGGAAGGGCCAAAGGGGCTGAGAGAGGCAGGGGTGGAATCGCTCTGAGGGTCAGATTGAGCAAGAGCGGAAAAACTATTGCTAGTGGATGGGGCAGTAGTAGAAGAGCTAGGTTTTTTCCCAGAAGAAGTGGATTTCTTGCTATGTCATCTTCTGGGGGGAACTTTAGTGAATCCATCTGCTTCCGTTTTGTCTTCCGCTTCTGGACCTCTGGTCTGAGCAGTTAGAGGGCAGTCTCTGAAGAGATGTCCATGGGTGTGGCACCTTCTACAGCGAAATGGAACATGTTCATAATCCAATGGTTGATTCCATTCAAAATCATCATGAAATAGACTTACAGCGTCTGGCAGGGCGTTGTCCAAATGCATGTAGACACATATTCGAGCATAGGATGTGTACCTTCGTAGCTTAGTTTCTTTTGCTATTTTTATGAACTCTCCTAACCCTCTTCCAATCTCCTAAAGTGATTCCTCATCCCAGTATTCAAGAGGCAACGAGTATAGATGAATCCATACAGGTGCCCAGTTGAAATTTTCTTGGTCTGGGTTGAATCTCTCAACCCAGTTCCTGAGATATAACCTTGCCGAATTGAAAAAATAGGGGCCTTCATCCATTACCTTGTTTCTATCCTCAATGCAGTTAAAAATGGCTGTGAATAAGCCTTTCGGACCCAGTTGCAGAGTAACGTGTCCCTTTGGCTTCCATTTGGACGCAATCCATCCCTGCAAGGCTTTTTCGGTTGGCCAAAACCCAATAAATTTTCCAATAAGGGCGTGGTCCCTCATGTACTGAATTCTGGCATTGATACGATGACTTGGCAGGTCAATTTTGGGTCTATCTAGAGCTATGGGCTTGCAGGTGGAAGAAGTGGCTTTGTGGCATATCGGTTTGTGTTCAGGAGGGCCATTTTACGAGTACGCCACTCGGTCTCTGCTTGTTATCGAGTCATCTTTACACGCGAGATGCGACATTCCTTCTTTTTCCTCCTACATTTGCGGGGGAGGCTGACGCCCCCCACTCCGGTACAATTTCATGTACTTGTGAAACCTTGTTTGTGACGCCGAAGGACATCGCCATCGAGGCAGTCGGGTAGCGAGGTACGTAGAGGTTTCTACGGCGAAGAATGACAAACCCTAGCATAGCACTCATCACACTTTCGTGCATGAGTGTACGATCTTGTTAGAAAGAAAGGTAACATTTAAATTATTTCAAATAGCGGTGTAAAAATAGATAATAAAATCAAATACATTTATGTTAATTTTATAATTAATTTTCATATTAATTACGATATAAATTTAAAAACATAAGTTTTTATTGTGTAATGTAGATGTTTTAACTATGATTGCACCTACTATCGAAGGAGATGAAAAAATGTGAAGTATTATTTGATGCATTGCACTTAAGGAAGAATGCAATTATTTTAAAACTATAATAATCACGGGTTTTAAAATAGTGGGGCCTGTTATCACGAAAGGTTATTTTCAGGACAAACTAATCAAAGAAAGTGGGGATTTTTTACTTTGAAGACTGAATGTGATGTCATAAAGTTCTCCAACATAGTCACTTGGTGTCCAACATGCATAAACTTGATAGAAGTTCAATCAAAGAAAAAAATGAAAAATTGAGAAATCGAAAATGTGGCCGATCATGAATGGATCATTGAAGATTATTCCATTGGAATTTGTTTGGTAGGCACTTAATAAATTTCTTCTCTCTGGATTCATGTTTTAGAACTTCCGAGAACTCCTTTAAAGTTAAAATTTGCCTTGTTATGCTATTTGTGCAAGTGTTTGTAGATGTACACTATTTTGATACATGCACACAAATGGTCCCATAGTGTGAACATACACATCAATAATTAACTATTCTAAACAATTTCATACATTCTACGGTACAATTTATCATAATGTCATTAATGCAAAATGTACATATCTATGTATCTAACATTGTTGATATAATGCAAAATTTTAAGGTGCATAATTTTTAGATGTGCATGTATATTATAAGTAAATTCTATAATATTTATTCTTGAATTAAAAATGTGTGGTATGTGTTTTTTGTAATTTAGGTTTACTATCATTTAGTAGCTTTTCTATGTGCATGGATGAAAAATCTTTTATCTTTTGGTTAAATATATATATTCTGAAATGCAATTTTAAAATTTTATGATTGTTTGACACATCTAAGAGAACCTAGAATGTATGATTGTTTATATATATATACATTTATATGTATTGTACTTCAATCATTTTAAGATATATTCAAACATGTTCTTAAATAATTTTATGTACATATATTCATGTGAACTTTTTTTTGTAACTTGAGCTAAACTATGTAAAAGTATCAAAAGCTATACGAGTAAATGGGTAGATATGGAAAGTGGTGCCAAGGCTATCCCTACCTTGGTAGTGTTAAAAAATAAACCAAATTTGGGGCTACATCAAAGGAGGAAACCAACCTTTTAAAAGTGTCATCTAGTCTTGTCATACAAAATACTTAGTGGCTTGTATAAAAACAAAAGAGATGAAATATATCTGAGGTGACAATCTTGGAGGTTCATTCATCTTCATTTATCCGCCTGAATCCTTTTCCTCTGTAGACACACATATTCTATAACAATAGTTTCCTCCTTGGGCCCCATAGGCCGATGGAGAGGCTTCGAGATGGGTCACATGGACAATGGGAAGCGACTAGGTACTCTACATCGTAATCTACGGTCCGGACATTATCGAGTCCCTGCTAAATGCCTATCTCCTCCATCATGGGCTCATAACACGGAAATGGGTTGGTTGTCACGGGTAAAGGCTACACAAATTGCGGAATAGTGGATTTCACTCTTCTACCCTTGGGCATCTCGGGAGGCAAAAAATTCTCCCTATGAATGTTTAAATGCTCAAGGAGCCAACACCTTATGGCTATCATATTTAGAGCCCTCGGTGGATTCCAATCATTGGTCGTTACCATGGTGAGAGCGTCTGAAAATGAACCTCTGTCTGCTTCTTTTTGCTAATGGGTTTCTAGCAGCACATGTGGGGCCACTTAGTATCACTTAAAGCATGTACATTTTATGACTATTTTTACATTTAAAACCTTGATATGTTGTGCTAAAATATCACTAAATAATAGATGTACATATCCTAAAAATTATATAACATTCACACTTCATTACATCCCAACTTCATTTTATATTTAACAAATATAATTGTATGCAGGTTTAAACAGAACATTATATTATCACAACATGTCATCACATGCCAAATGGTCAACTATCAGAAATATACACATGTATACATGGTTTGTAATTCGAAATTACCATCTAGAATTCATTTATATTTTAACATGTTAATAAAATGAGAAATTAAATTTTAAAAACAAAACATTATATCACAGCCACATACTAAATGTAGTTCAACCATCCAAAACTTGAGTTTGCAAAACAAGACATTATATCACAACATTACTTCACATTCCAAATGTAGGACAACCTTCAAAAATTGAGTTTAAAAAAAAAAAAATTATATCACAAAGTGTGATCATGTGCTCAAATGTGGTTCAGCTATCCAAAGTATGGTTTTTAATTCAATGTTTCCATCTAAGGAATTTATTTTGTATTTTATCAAGTTGTAAAATTACAACTTGAATTTTAAATAAGCATTATATCACAATCACATGCCAAATATGGTTCAACCACCGAATACTTACACATTGAAAATGTGATTTGAAATTTCCATCTAGAGATTCATTTTGTGATCACATGCCAATGTAACTATCCAAAATTTAAAACCATTCTTGACAAGGTAAATGGGTTTAAAACTAGTATGTCAACAATGAAATATGTCCAAAATTTGTGTTCCCATAAACAATAGGTATATATATATATATATATATATATATATATATATATATATATATATATATATATATATATATATATATATTTCAATGTATAGTGTTACAAGTATTATTTATATAGAAATGTAAATATATATTTGCATCTAGATAATACTATATATAAAAAACTAAATTTAAGACTATATCTATAAAATATAATGTTGCACACATATTGCATCATCCATAGTACGGATGGACATAGTGTCTCTCCCAACAAAGTCACGATTGTAAAGCTATCTGTGCGACGGGGAACACTCTGATATTACAAACATTAAAATTTAGTATTTTAAAATTGAATATAGAACTTCATGTAAAAATAAAATTAAAAAATGAAAAATAAATAAAATCATGCAATAGCTCATGAGGTTCCCCTCTCCATTGTTTTATTGTTGCTTTTCCATTAAAACTTCCCCTTAGGAACATCTTGTCTGATTATACAATATAAATGTACAAGTACAATATATATATATATTAAAAAATTTCAAATGAAAATGCATATATAAACTAATTTTCTATAATAGCCCAAAATAAAGTTAAACTGACTTGTTCAAATGGTTCAAATGGTATGGATGTTCCTATCTCCATCATGGAATCCATCACTAAGTCACAAGCAGAAGAAAAGAAATCATCTCCATGAACCTAAAACTCAAAAAATTTATAAATATAAAACAAATCAAGATCTAGATCTCAATTTATAATAAAATTTTTGAACTTGAAATTATAACTTATAACTTAAACATATATTTAAGTGAAAAGTGAATACTTTTGATTGTGGATATATGGCACATCTCTAAGAAAGGTGGCTCTAAAGAAAAGTCTCCAAAAAAACCTAAAATTCAAAAAAAATTAAAATAACTAAAGATCTAGATATCTCTCATTTTTTAATAAGTGAAACCATCTTGATTGTGCTCTTGATTGTAAGTCAAACCCATCTTGATTATTTGAGCCAGAGCTTCAACGCGTGATATTAACATCATCTTCATTCATCAGCTTGTAATGGTGCAAATGGTGTTAACATAATGATACATTTTTCTTACCTTAATGTATACAAATAAATATGTGTATCAATAAATACACAATACAAATTATTACATATGAGTTCAATAATCACGCTAACCATTAACACATATTGTTCCCATGCAGCTTTCTCAAGAATAATTGGGTATAGGTACCCGGCCATTGTGACAATTCTTTTTGCATATGTTACGAGATATTCCAACACTCATGTTTTCTATCTCTTCATCTGTATAATACACAAAAAATTAATGCCATTCTCATATACGTAGGCTGGAAAGTCATCAACTCACAATCCACTACGGAACATTGTCAATGATTGCATTCAATGCTTCTCAACTATTTTGAGAAGTAGCATCATCTCTAACCGCAATGTTTCGACAAAAAGAGGTCGACTAAGCAATGGTGACTTGGGCGAGACAACACCAAACCTCACCTAGCACCACTTACGGTCTGCCATAAATCCTTTTCCCAAGACCAAAAAAATTCGAGAGGGTAGGTAATTATAATTGCGTTTCATTCCAAGAAAATAGCAATTACCCATGTAGAAATAATTTTCAAAAATAATTAAGACCTCGTCGTTCCGCAAGTTCTCCCATAGGCGACCAAGGTACTCCATCATGCAAATAGCAAGCTATATGGGGGTGGCAGAAAATATTTCACCTTTACCATCTTTATTTTCATCCCTTCGAAATTAAACATAGACTTGGACATTACTGTTGTAACTTTTGTTTAACAACCTCCTAGGTAGGATGGCGGGTGATCGATAGTATACAGAGAATACCAGAAATGTCTTCGAAGGGCTCCTATAGCGGCTACGCAGAGCGAGTGCGGGAAGTAGATATGTGATAAATTTTTTTTGTGCAGTGCTATTGCTCACCCTCGTCGCTCTCACCTCGACATTCGGTTTGCATTGTAATTAATCTTGCTCGCCATGGCCTTATGTTCGTCACCTAAAACCTCTCGTCTGCTTCTTCCCTCCCTCCCTCTTTGTCCGTGTCATCTTCTTCCCTACGCCTGCGGTGATTCCATTTCCGCTCAAGCCCCTCTTCATTTTGGAGATTCTTCTCCCTCAAAAGTTGTGGTATACGGTTCAACGACTGGGTTCCCTGGTGGTGGCGCCAAGGGTGGGTGCGACTTGGGGCATGTTCAACCTTCCCGGCCTCCCTATCACTCTCCATACGTTTGGTTTCAGAACCTTTCTGTTGGTTGGAGCGAACAAATAGCAACCCCCTCAATATGAATGCCTAGCTTTCTACTGAAACACAACACAGTCACTTCTTCCTCTCCGTGTAAAGAAAAATTCCATAAATCTAACATTCCTCTGAGCTAGCTGTCCCCACCAGGTGAATCGGTTTACGTACGGAGGTGTCAACGGAAAAAGACTCTAGTGATTTCGTAACATAACAATAACAATAGCTTAGGCTGGACGTTAGACGATTGCAATCTAATGACTTGATTCTCTGTGACTCATCCACACGCCAACTTTGGGCTTGACCCTGCGGCCCTTGCGTTGAAACGGGGAGATGGAGGATGGGGGTTACGTGTCAGAATGCTGAACGGTACCAACCTCGTGACAGAATGCGAGGTTCTCCTTACGGTTTTCTTTCTATCGACATGCTCATGTTTTGGAATTCTTTTCATCGGATATGTGTTTATTTTGAATACTAAGCGACGGTTTATAGGCTGGGTCACTATCTGGTTTATAACGATGGTTTTATCACGACGATCCAAATCTTCTTTGAGAAAAGTCTTGAAACATCCCTACAGTTGGACTTGTCAAATCATAGGAAAAAACCTATAAGTGTTTTGTTCTATATGATATAATAGAAGTAGCTTAACCTAGAAAAAAAAACAACCTCCCGAGGTATCGGGAACCCATCATCGTTTCCTTTCCTTTTCTCATCACTTCTACAAAAAGTATCGGTGGTTAGCCAAGATTTCGTGCATCACTAGTTTCAAAAGTGAGTAACTATTTCAAGCTTTGTTGATTCTCGACGAGGGACGACCAAAAGCCACGAGATCTCTCTTCAATTGCAGATAATTTTTTTTTGACATATTTGTGAGGTGAATTCATGCATGTTTCTTTCCCAAGGTATATCGAAATGTTAGATGGATAAGTGTTGGTTGGTATAACCTTCTTCTTGAATGACGGGTATTATCTCTGTCTTTTAAACAACATTTGGAGAGAAAAATTTTCATCGTACGAATCAATGTATAAAATTTTGTATATTAATAAAACATGGCTCGATTTGTACCAAATTTAATGTAAATAATATTGAGATTGATGACCATTTCAATATGGTTGGCCGACGATGCTCTCGCTCTCATACTGTTGAGAACGAGAACGATCAATCGATTTCTGGAGAGCCAATACGACCATCCATTGATTTGGCCTCTGGGGGAATTCATATCACCTCCTTAACACAATTTTCCCACCACACTATTGATGGCCCTCCAAGGGAATGTTTACCACCACCAACCTCACAAGACGAGATGGAAGCTTCATATATATGAATTTATAACCAATTCAAAAATACATTCATGCATATAGATAGATGTACATATTCATTGATTGAATTTCATGAACCATACCACGATTGCGTGAACCATGGCCATGCACCATTGATGGAGTACTACACACCTTGTCCTCCTACACCCTAAAAAATGTAAAATATAACTTATTAACAACTGATTTAACTCACAAAATTGATATCAATTCCATATGTGCACACATTGTGCATGTATGGAGAATAATATTATATTTAAATACCATGAACATCCCTCCAATCCACCGATCTCTCTCTGCGAGTAGAGATATGATTCTATTGATCTTTGTCTTTCATCCTCCATGGTATATATGTATATATATATCTATCGATGGACATTTAATAAATTACTATTTAAAATAAATACAAAATAAATTTCAAAAAATTAGTGTAATTTAGTGTACACAAATTATGTAATACACAACTTTCAAAGCGCTAATTGAGTGTTTGAAAAACTCAGTTTAAAGAAAATTATAAATTCCAAGTTCACCAAATTGTGGCACTTTACATGGTGGGAACACACGTGGCATATAATTCAAAAAAACACATGGTCGATTAGAAAAGAAGCCGTGAAAGCTTCACGTATTTAAACATTGTCGAAAGTCCTCACATTTTGGTCTACAAATGTGAAGTTCACGTAAGTTTCAAATGTGAAGTTCACCAAAGTTGTGCTTTACATGTTGGGGGCACACCTTTGGGTATATAATTGAAAAAAAACACATGGTCATTAAAAAAATCCACTTGTAAAGTAAAAAAACACACATATCAAAGATATGTTACAATTTCCATCAATAAATTTTGAAGGAGAGTGTCTCAACACTGGTCTCATCTTTGAGAGATGAATCTTGAATTGGAATTGGCCTCGTATAATAATAATTCATCTATCAATTCATCTTTCATAGATAAATATTAAATCGACATTTCACACACACAATAGACCGAGAAGACATCTGGTAACGTTTGTACAATGTCTTGTACTAAAAAATTGAAAGTGCCTAACAATGTTGTTTGCTTTTCCATGAAGTTGTTTTAGCTTGCTCTCCTTCCAACTTGGTACAACGCCTGTATCGGTTGCACACTAGGTTCATAATTGTCGAAAAATACAATTCCATTTGATCCATACTCCCTAGTTGTTCCCAAGCCTTCTATCATCGCAATATAATATGCCTTGTTGTTTGTTGTTCTTCTTGGTATAACCATTTTTCCTTTGGAGGATCTTTCTAGTTGCAATATTGCAAAAGAACATATGTAGCACTCGCTTTAGTTGGATTGGGATAGAAAAGAAACATCTATGCACCTTAATGTCCATTTTTCAACCATATTTTGTGGGTTTTTCTTGTCCCAGAAAAAACAAATTCAATAAAATATATATTAAATTAACATTTTATTGCAAATGCATGGGAGAAATGACATGTGCATGTGATAAATGACATGTGCATAGTTTTCCTCAGATTTCATGGAAGAAATCACATCTACAAATGACATGCCTTAAAGATTTCCCCTAGTTTTTAAGGGAGAAAATGACGTGTGCTTGGTTTCAAAAACACTGGCAAATTATGCCTCTAAAGTTTGTCCGAGAAATTGCATGTGCATGGTTATCCTCAAATTTTTCCTTGAGTTTATGGGATAAATGAGAGAAATGACATGTGTGTACATGGCTATCCTTAAAGTTTGCTTTAATATTTGTGGGAGAAACGACTTTAGAAATGACATCTACATGGTTGTCCTCAGAGTTTTCCTTCAAGGTTTGTGGGAGAAATGACATAGAAATGACACATGTACATGGTTATCCTTAAAGTTTGCTTTAAAATTTATAGGAGAAATGACATAGAAATGACATGTACATGGTTGTCCTTAAAGTTTGCTTCTAAAATTTATTGGAGAAATGAGCGTGTACATGGTTATGCTTAAATTTTTCCTTGAGTTTGTGGGAGAAATGGGAAAAATGACATGTATGTACATGGTGTATCCTTAATGTTTTGTTTAATGTTTATGGGAGAAATGACATAGAAATGACACATGTCACATTGCTCCAAAAACGCTGAGAAAATTCCTGAAATGTGTATTTAGATACCGATACTACTAGTGTAGTCTCCTATTATTATTAGTGTAGCCCTCTTATCGTTATGATTGTACCTATAAATCATATTTTTTAGGATTGTCTCCCTTGCATGTATTATAGGTCATCTAGAATTATATTGTGACCCCATGGACCCCTATATATATAAGGAGGGATTTTCTGTGTGGCATCATCCAAGAAATTTTCGTTTATGTAATTTATTGGAGGTTACTACCTCGAGAAGTAGCCATTTTGAAGGCATTGATCTCTCTTTTCTTCTATTTTTTGAGCCGGTTTCACAACATTTGCATCGGAGGCTTTGGATTACTAGGGTTTCATTGCTCCAAATAGGTCATCATGGAGTTGTCTTTAGAACTTTTTTTCTATGAAGGTTCAAAAAGCATGAGATTATTTAGAAAAGGAAATTTGATATACTGAGGAATATCGTGTACAAATTTCGGATCTTGGTTCGCAGCAACTTTCTCGGAGATATGATATGTGGAAGTTAGGGTTTTTTCGGGATCCCGAATTTCACCTAAACAGGTCGTCATGGAATTTTCGCTTTAATTTATTTTCTAAGAAGTTTCGTGTTGAAAGTTTAAGTGCACACCGAGGCGCAAAGATGTGAAAATTTTGAGGAAATTTCCTATAAACAAATCTCGGATCTTCGGTTCACAATATTTTCGGATATATGATTTGTGGAAAGTTAGGGCTTTGTTTAGGATCGTGAATTTCATCTCAAAGAGGTGAGCTTGGAAAAATTGTCATAACTCTCTGCGTGCATACGAATTACAGATTTGCCAGCAAAAAGCTGCCACATGTACACGGACCGTAGTTTCCTATATATTAATTTTAGAGGTGAAGGAGGAAACGTTGAGACGTGGCATGACGTACAAGTGCGCTCTCTCAACCGATCCATAAAATTAGGTCATTGTGGAAGATTCAACATAACTTTGCCTTGAAAAGTATCCTAATCGAGGTTAGACGCGTGGAATTCAAAAGAAGCTTTAGAGGGATACTAAAGGACAAATTTTCATTTATTGAAGATCCACAATTATAAATAATTCGAGTTTCAATATTGAGCTCCTCAGCAAGAAAAAGTTGTGTATTGTTTTGAAATTGCATAAGTCTTGTTTGAAAAAATCAGTTTTAAGTGATTCCAAGGACCTATTGAGCATAGTATTGGATTCTAAAAATTTTTCCAAAAAAATAATTTAACACCCATTTAAACCCCCGAGAATATTCTATGACTCATGAAGATGAAGAATTGCACCATGATCTATCAAAATTACAAGAGAAAGTGCACCAAATTTCTCTCGCAAAGAGAAAACAAAAAAATGAAATGGAAGTTTTTGAAGAAAGGCGTGGAAGCATAGATTGAGGGTTTGAACAAATATATGGATGGCTTGAAGAAAGGCGTGGAACCTAAGATGGATAGCAAAGGAAGCTAATATGGATGACATGAAAGAAAAAATTGAAAGACAACATGGAAAAAAAGAAGAATGATCCGACAACAAACATGGAAGGTTTGACAAAGTTGATACAAGAAATGTTTCCTAATGTCGAAAAGATAGTAGAGTAAACCAATGATGAGAAAAAAATAAATATTAATCATTATTTCATGAACTCTAATGTTGGATGGAAGAACCACCATATTCCAAAGATGGATATGAGGAAAGTTTTATGGCAAGGATCATAACATGGATACTACAAATGGAGAAATATTTTGATCTCAATAATGTGCAAAACACACAAAAAGGTACGATTACAACTTTACATTTAGAACAAAATACATTTTGTATGGTATCGATGGCTTTGCTCCCAGTAAAAGAAAATTGTCAGCTTAGTTAGTTTTTACGAGCAAATCATAACACATTATGAGGATCTAAATTTTTGCAGAGTTGAGTAAGATGGTCTCAGCTGCACAACTTGCATGGAAACTCTTACCCTATCCAACATGATAATAGGACTATTTCACATTTCCCCTTCTCATCCTTTTTATTTATTCTTATTATTTTGTCCTCCTTCTTCCAGTTGGATTGCTTTGATTTCCTTTGGGGTTAGGAGTTTGATTACATTGTATCCAGTATGAAGCTTTTTGGCATGAACGCAAGCTTGACTAGAAAGGGCATATTATGGACAAACTAACGAGCTAATTGTGGGATTTGGTATACACTGTCAATCGTACACGTAAGTGCATGCCATAAGGAGTAGGTTTGGTTTTGGCTAAATCTGAGATTGGAGTCGGGAGCATCTAGAAAGTATTTTTGAGGACCCTAGGCGACAATAGGTCAGTTCTAGTTGTTGAGCAGTGAAAAAATAGCCCACTCTTCGTAAAAATACCCCGAAAAGGATACATCCTTTGAGATTTATAGCGAGATATTTCATAAACCATTCGAGAAGGAACTCATTCGAAATATTGGATTTTATTAGCCTTTTCATTCTCCTCCATTCTTTGTGAATATGATCAGAAACGTGAGTTGCTTTTCGCAAGATGAAAATTTTTCAAGTGATCGGTGCCGACATCATACTGGAAAAACAAGCTGAAAAATTATTTAAGAACATAGTAGCCAACTCACGAAAAGCAGCAAAACGTGCCCCGCCAGGCTCACTATACCATTCTGCTACATTCAAGTTAGCTCATTTAAATTAGCTCAACCTAAGCGAAACATCTGTAGGGGATTTCGACGAACAACATAAGTAGAAAGTGGTGACATGGTCAGTCGGATCCTCGCTAGTATTCCCTTGAGACTTTAGGATGTACTAAGGGTAGTTAAGTGGGGCTCGGAGACCAACCCGGACTATACGAATATAATTATTTCTTAATTTTGATAGATCTAACAAGTTTAATGTTACTAGGGAATGGTAAGTGCGGGGAGGAGCTTCGTATAATTCCATCCCCCATGGGAAGGATTCCAAATGTTTTTGAAAATAATACCCTGGATTTTCTAAGGAACTAGGTTTCTAGAAATTGTTTCAGTAGAACATTTTGAGCCATAAGAGAAAACCTTGTGACCCAGAAATTCAAGAGAAGGACCCCCTCCCAACATAGGGATTTACTATAAACAGGGACATTCCCTGCAATACGATGTATTAACAAGAAGAATAAACCCCTTAATAAGGGTTCCCGAGAATTTTCAAATGGAGAAAAACTCTGAGAATCACCCATTGAAGGGAAAGGAACATTCCCATGCGACCGGAGAAAAAATGAGTCCCAACTCCTAATGTTTGTAAAAGTGGGCTTCCATCCCTGAAAATAATTAGAGCTTTGACTTCCATCATGAAAAGGATTGAATCCTTGATTTTGAGAAGGTGAAAGTATAAAGACCACAAGGAAGGTATCGAATGAGGCATATGCCCATTTACAAAGGGGAAACCTTGGAAATGAGCGGACCCACTAGTCATAGAAGGTATGGGTGCGGAGGCAGTTAAAGCGATAGAAGGAGATAGAAGGAATCACGGTAGAAGGCATTCTAAAATAAAAGGGGCTAGGTGGAGAAGACTATGCTTGGGAACTTCTACTCAAAGATGGAATAGAAGAAGAGCCAAACATATCGGCACTAGATGTGATTTTCAAAATAGCAATAGTACCTCCTCCTTCATTTCGAAAGAGGGTATGAACACTTGAAGTGCTCATAAGCGAAGTTGTGTTCCCGATCATACTGGCCATCGAAAAGAAAGGGATATGAAGGAAAGGGACTAGCTTGTCTCTCAAACTCATGCCCAATATACAAAAGGACGTCAACAAAACTGAAGAAGAGGAGAGGAAGTAGTCTCATGAGATTGAGAACTTCTTCAACTTCAAATTCTTCTGCTGGAAACAAGACTCCAAAGATGAGTGGGGTACTCCTCCCTACCATAACACCGGTACTAGGACTTCCCCACGAGAAACAACAAGCCCAGAGCATAAGATCACTCTTCGTTGCATTTGAGAAACTACAGGATAAAGTCACAGCTTTGATTACTCCTACGCTGGCGAATAAGGCTCAACACCTCGCGACGAGAAAGCCCATGAAGCCTCCTTGATCAACAAGGTGATCGATACAGCCACTTTTTTGAGATTAATTAGACTTAAAAAGAATATATGAAGCTAAGAAATTTAGGTGATAAGAGCACACTCTAAAAAAATTTTTTAAGATACAATCGATCAAGTGACCTTAAGGTATTTCATCTCAGAGTGATTAGGGCCGGACACCAAAATAAAAGAAAGCAAATAAGAGGACCTTTCAAAAAATATTATGGAGGTAATTACGCCCCCGAGACTTACTAGCAAAGGGTAGCAGAAACAATTACACTGACCTCCTCGACAACAACCTTTGCCGGTGCAAGTCACCGAGCTTCATAGGGAACCCTCCGGAAAGAACTCGATGAAAGTGATGCTGATGTCTACCTCACGTACCACGGTATTACGCAGTAACACAGCCCGTGTCGTCCTAAAGAGAGGAAACTAAGGGGCACCAACCGTGTCAACAATCTGGGAAGAAATGGTCTTAGGTCAGAGATCCGTAAATAGGAGAGGGTGTATCTCTCTTCTTTGCCTTCACAATACCTTGCGCTTGACTCTTTCGAAGATATTTCCCAAAGTCCACTTAAAAGGTTGTTGGGTATGTGTGATATTATTTCCATAACTAATCATGTGCGTCATAGGGGGTGGCGCTTCGTCGGGGTCGGGCGGTGCCCGGTGATTTTGGTCCTTATTTTCCGGTGGGCGAGATCCACCCATGGTTTTTGTGCATGGGTTTGCACACGATGGGGTATGATGGTTTTCGACTCGGTATTTTGTAGATCCGAGTCAAAGGGAACTACGTTCTGTTCTAATCTAGGGTTAATGGATTGGGGTTTATGTATGCTTCGGCATGTATATATATGTGTTATAACACTAAAGAGGAATATAATGAAAAATCAAATTGGGTCATCCCAATTTGGGATCCCGGGGGAATATCTCTGTGTTTATTTCGTTTTATGTTTTATGCTATCGCTCTATCATTTATTTTTTGTCTTTTTAAGATTCATTTGCGGATAATTTACGTACGGGTTAAAACCTACATTTGGTATCGAGAGTAGTTTCGGACTTCAAGGGGACTCGCTATTGCGCACGAGGGGTTTTTTCTCGGGCGCGAGGTAAACCTGCTCAGGTGGGAGATCTACGCGGGATCGAGTCTTGTGGTCAAAGAAGATGGCAAGCGACGAGAAGATAGAGATAGAGAAATTTAATGGTCATATTTTTGAGTTGTGGAAGCCCAAGATGGAGGATCTGTCGGTGCATAAATATCGGTGGATTTACGGTAGATCTGGAGTACTAAAACCAACAACAATGTCGATGAAGACTGGAAGAAGCTGATCGGAAGGCAACGATCACAATACAATTGTGTGTCTCGGATTTAGTATTTTTGAATGTATCACGAGGAAGCTACGACAAAGACCTTGTGGGAAAAACTAGGGACATTGTACCAATCTAAGTCTACGAGTGAATAAATTTTTCCTGTACAAGATATATAACCTAAGGATGAAGAATGGAGACTTGGTGACGAGCATTTGAACGCCTTCAATACTTATGTAGTGTAGATTGTCATCTTGATATTAAAATCTCATATGAAGATAAGTGCGTCAGTTTGTTGTGTTCTACAAGATTCATGGGACGAGCCTGAGTTATTGCAATATAGCAACGACAACTAGCCTTGAATTTTCGATGACATTATCTCAACCTTGTTTTCAAAGGAAATGAAACAGAGAAATATGGAGGGTAAAAATGGAGATGCCTTAGCGTACAAGGAAGGTCCCGAAAAGAAAAACAAAAAATAAGGTTTCGAGTGGGAGATCTAAATCTAGAGGGAGATATAAATTTTCCCTGGAAAAGTTTGTAATAGGTGTGTTTGGAAACGTGGAAAGGAAGGGCATTACACTTGCGGTTAAAGCTCCTAAGAAAGGAAAGGGATCCGATGATGCTCATGCTGCAGAGGAAAACGAGCACGGATGAAGGTGGGGATGTGTATTTGGCTTCTTCTTCAAATACACATGTAGATCATGAGTCATGGTTGATTGAATCGGGTGCATCCTTTCATTTCACTTCCCATGGGGAGTGGTTACTGCGAGTATGAGAAATATGATGGTGGTGATGTCTTCTTAGGTGATGATAGGAACACCGAAAATCGTCGGAAATGGAAAAAGTCAAGCTAAAGCTACAAGGTGGAAGGATTAGAACACTTCTTGGTGTTTTGAACATTCACGCATTGGCCGAAAATCTGATTTTTGTAAGCAATATGGATGATGTAGGTGTAAAAACGAGTGTTCGAGAAAGATACTTGTAATATGGTTCGACTGGTATTAAAGTGGGGGAGTTCGGATTGGAACTCTGTACAATCATCACGACTTACCTGTTATTGTTGGGTGCAACGATTATGTGGTTCTCGAAAAGTGGAGCGAAAGCCTAGCGGTCTCACGGGAGAAAAGACCATGCTATGGCATCAAAGGCTTGGACATATTGGGGAGAATGGCCTTCGAATACCGCTTGGAAATGGTATGGTAGAAGGCATGTTTAATAGCCTCGGATTTTCGATTTCTTTGAACATTGTGTATGTGGGAAGCGAAAATCGGGTGAGTTTTCCTTCTGGTGCTGAGAGGGCGAACAAGATATTAGAAAGCTTGTGCATAGCGATGTGTTTGGACCTATACCAATTTCATCATTAGGTAAGTATCGTGTCACAATGTTTCATTCATAGATGACTTCTCAAGGAATACATGGATATATTTCTTGAGGAATAAATCTGAAGTCTTTGATAGATTTAAAGAATTTAAGGCTTTGGTGGAAAACCATACGAGAGAGAAGAAGATAAAAGTGTTTGGAGGACGGATAATGGTGGGGAGTTACTGCAAGAAATAATTTGAAGAGTTGTTCGAGAAGTGTGGTATAGCACGAAAAAAGACTTCTCCATACACACCTCAGCAAAGATGGAGTTGTAGAAATAATGAATAGAATGCCGTGGAAAAGGCAAGAAGCATGCTCGGTGGTACCCAGCGATAGGACAAGAATTCGGCGGAGAGCGATAGGCGATTGCATGTTACTTGGTTAACATATCACCTTCATCGGCATTGAAGGATAAGAATCCACATGAGGTATGGGTCGGTAGAAAACCCTCTCTTTCACATCTAAGGGTATTTGGATGTGATGCATATGTACATGTTCCAAAGGATGAAAAAGGACCGAGTTGGATAATAAATCTAAAAGTTGCATATTTATTGTGTATAAGGATGGTTTAAAGGGTTACAACCTTTGGAACCTAGAAATGAGAAGGTTGTTTACAAGCCGACATGTGGTGTTTAGAGAGGTTAAAGATGTTTTTAAACATGAATTCCTACCAAAATAACGACCGAGAAGATAGAGTTTGAGCTAAAGGAGGATGAATCGAGACTCTACAATGGAAAGAAGAAGAATCGAAGAGGAAGAGCCACAAACTCCAGTCTGTGAGAAGATCATCTCGAGAAAAAGAAGAAAAACCGAGAAGAGTATAGTCCATCTCGCTTTCGCCTGCAAATTTTTATTTAACTATAGCGATGATGATCCCAGGAACTATCGAGGAGCGGAGTAGATTCAAAGGATGGAGAAATTTCTATGAAGGAGGCCATGGTTGATGAAATGACATCCTTGCATAAAAATGAGGCATGGGATCGCGGTGGAGTTTTTGGCTAGAAGGAAGCCCATCGAGAGCAAATGGGTGTTTAAGAAGAAGATGAATGCATGAAGGAAAGGTGCCAAAATACAAAGCTCGGTTGGTAGGGAAAAAAGTTATTCCTAGGTGTTGGGAATTGATTTTGGTGATATGCTCTGTTGCCAAAGTTACTTCTATTATATTACTTTTATTTGTTGCTGTCTGCATTTGATTTTGAGGTAGAACACATGGATGTGAAGACAACATTTCTTCATGGGGATCTAGAAGAGGAGATCTACATGAAACAACTTTGAGGCTTTATGTTGAAGGGGAAGAAAGAACTAGTATGCGAGTTAAAGAAGTCTCTGTATGGGTTAAAACAATCACCAAGGATGTGGTATTAGAAATTTGATACCTACATATGGGGACTTGGCTTCACTAGAAGCAAGGAGGATCATTGTGTTTATTTTAAATTAATTGGTGATCGTGCTATTTATTTGGTCTTGTATGTGGACGATATGTTGTTGATTAGAAATGACAAAGAAATTATCCAAGATTTGAAGACCCAACTGTTCTCCAAATTTGACATGAAGGATATTGGTGCTTGAAAACTATATTTTGGGCATGGAAACGAAGAGAGGTTGGGCAAATAGGAAGATCTCGGTTAAACCGAGAGGAGAGTATGTCGAGACTATATTGCAGTTGATGCAATATGCGAGGATACTAAACCGGTGAATGTTCCGATTCCTATAGGTACAAAGCTATACTGTCGAACAGTGTCCCAAGACACAAAGAATAAGAGAGGATATGTCCGTGTTCCATATGCAAGTGCGATGGGTAGTTCGATGTATGCAATGGTATGTACTAGACCAAACATTGCACATGGAGTGGGAGTATTGAGCAGGTTTATGTCAAAAACCCCAGGGAAGGAGCATTGGACAAGTGGTAGCGGAAATTTTTAGATATTTATGTGGCACTAGTGATTATGGCTTGTGCTACTAGGGGAAGACCAAGATTGGAAAGAGTGTTGGACATTCATGGTTTTTGTTGATCGTAAAGCGGGTTGGAGATGCGACCAAAGAAGATCTACAAGTGGGTATGTGTTTAGCCTAGTTTGGACGTGTAGTCAGTTTGGATGAGTAAAAGATAGACTATAGTGGCTCTTTCAACTACGAGAGGTTGAATACATAGGCGCCACTCATGCAAGCAAAGAAAGCGATTTAGTTGCGAAGATTGTGTTCAAGTATGGGGTTGGTGCAGCAAGCTATAAGTATAGATTGTGATAGCCAAAGTGCAATTTTCGATTAGCCTCTCTCACAAAACAATCACACATAGTGCATCCAACAGATGGAAAACGAAGATGGTGCTCTCATGCGGTTGAACGATAGTACACCGATTGTAAAAATCATACACCGAAAGGGGGGAAGTTCGAAAACTTTTCCAGAGAAGTGTCTCTCCTTTCGCTCGACAAAGGGGGGAAAATGTCAATGAAATTGACACGGTGCTTTCGAGACGAAAGTCTCGACAAAAACCAACAAAAGCGAGTGAGCGGCTTACTGACACGAGTGGGCATTGACAAAAATTTCGTCCAGTGGGAAGTCGAAGACAGAGAAGCAATGAAGCAGATTTTCAAACACAACAAAAGCAATAGTGAGCATTTTTGACATCATCATTCAGTGGGCATTGAAACAAAAATTTGTCGATGGACAAAGGATGTTGATTTCACGCAAAAGACGGATGGATCCTTTTGCAACTTGGCATGTGATGGAGTTGTACAAGTGAAATTCGGAGATGAATCAGACATGTAGGCCGACTCATGGTCTCGTTCGGATTGCGTTTCTACACCATCTAGCTTTGGTGACTTTTCGGGGAAATATTTTTTGAGGATCAACATGAGAACTTGGAAGATGGTTGCTCGTTCTTCTTTTGGATTTATCATTGAAGGGGGGAAATTTTAGCCTCTCTCACAAAACAATAATAAATCCAAAAATTGGTAAATAAATTAAATATTACAAGTTAGGAATTTGTGCCCAACTCTTGGGTTTGTTCCTCCAAGATAGGAGTTAGTTTAGGTAGTCTCCTATATTGGTGTGTGTTTGGTTGAGAAATTATCTCGCAAGGTGTTCAAGATAGCACGTACTATCTTGAGACATCTGTCTCCGTCATTCATATTTAATTGTAAAATTACATTCATTTAATAATGAGAAAATATGTGAGGAAGCCGTGAGGCCGAGATGTAACACCCCTAGTTTATGTTTTCTTTCAAAGCTAGACATTTGAACTTTAATCCTAAGGAGTGGACAAAATGGATAAGTATTTTATGGATGTAATTAAATGTTTAATTTTGAAAAAAATGAATAAAATAATTGCATGTGCAGTTGACCAAAATGAGAATTATGAGAGATCACTTGCTAAATCCACGAGGATGGATAAAAGCAAATACTCTTCCCAAAAAAATCTTTCAAAAATCCTCGAGAGAATTTATTTCCAAATTATATTTTTGCTGAGGCATATAGTTTCCCCAATGATGTGGAGAGTAGTTGGGAAGAGGTAAAAAGATGGGAAAAAGTAGAAAGCATCTTTAAAAATCCCTAAATAAGGGAAACCTAGGCAAAGAAACAAAGATGAAGAAAAAGCATCCTGTAATTTTGGTGCGCGTACCAGGAAACGAGGCTTTTGGGGAGGCAAAAGCTTAAACAAGCTGATTCCCGAAAGTCGCAGTTAGAGGTTGGTGCGGAATGGAAGTGGTCTCGGCTCGTGGGTGAGAGTTCGAGATAAAGGGACTTCTACTGCGTTGGGAGGAGCTGAGCTCGGAAATTACCTAAAGATGGTATGCTCGCAGTGTTCATGAATGATTAAAGAGTCATTGTTGTTAAGTGTAAAGAGATTAATGATCGTAGCCGTATACTACTTGCCATGTTTTGATGTGTTGTTATTCCATGCATTTTACGGAAAGGGTGAGAGTCATTAAACTCTCTCAAATCGCGCATGGTTGTGGGAACCTAGAAATATGAGGACAAATCGACCCGAGAAACTCTCGCTCCGGCTTCTGGTTTAAATCTCTGGAGATTATGTGTCTCATAATTTGTAAAAATGTCACTCTTTTAATCCGTGTTTCTTCGTAAAAAATAGGAATTAATTCGGTGAACATTAGGGAAACCTACAAAACTTTGTGTGCAGGAGGTATTAAATACATACGTGACGGAATCCATGGAGCTACGCTAAAGTAACTTCGTGAGGTACGGACATAAAGATGCCAAAATAGCGACCTGCTTGGTTAATTATAAAATTCCTTTGACATTGAGGATAGAAAGAAAGAATATGTAGAATTGAGTACTATGGATATCTTCGGATAGCAAGGGAACAAAATTAAACGAGTGTCCGCCAGCTTGTAAATACTTATGAGCGGGAGTTGTGCGCAAAACTGTGTGATTACTATCCTTTACCAAGGAAATTTTACAACTCCAGGCTGTTGAGAAAATTATATAAAATGCCCGTAATACCACACTAGCTGTGAAAAGGTAGCACTTAATCGTTATCGTATCTATATGATGTAGTAATGCTAGTCTAAAACACCGGAGACATTGCACTCGTCGATACTATAGAGAAAATTTATATATATGTAGTTGCATAAAATGTTTTCTTCGATATCTACAACTCATACAATGGAGTTTCAAACCCATGAATATAGAGAGAGGTCTACTATGGGAGTCAACTAACACACAAAAAATTATAGAACCCGTAGGGCTCAAATTATTCATTCACTCACTATACAGAAAGCTTGAAGACTCCTTTTAATGTGACAACGGTATGTTCACCGATGTTGTTATTGTGAAGATCAATAGAAAAGGAAATATGTCAGCTCTGTACTTATTAATCTCTCGTTCAAGTCCAAGAAAAAAATTTTATTGGACAAAAACAAAAGTATATAATGAGAAATAATAGAATATGTAAATGCGGACATTAATTGTTATTGTTAACGAGGGGAGCCGAAATGAGCGATAAATACATATATGCAACTGCGAAAACCAATTATGGAAATTGATTATCATGATCTCATGATATTAATTCATATGCGCAGTACGTCTCCGGGATTTTCAAAGTCCTGTCCCACGAATAAAAATTTAAATGAGTCCCAAAGTACTGGAAAAAGGTGTACTACAACAAAAAAATTTCATGACAATAACAACTTAAATTGTGCGAACAAATTTGTGAGAATAACATGAGAGGGCCTGAAAGTAAAAATTCAACTCAGGACGCGATCGATACTTGCGAATTCGAAATTTCGTAACGCACAGCATCGATTTGAATGAAACACAAATTCACAAAATACCAATTAAGAAAAAGTGCTCGGCCGCTTATTCAGGACCAACTGCACAATAGAATGAGGGATGTGGTTACCAAATGAAAATAGGAGGATCCTCATAACATAAAATATGCGAAGGGAATATATATCGAGGTTACAACCAGGAGAAATGAAAAAGGGTTATCACCAAATATGACCTCGCAAGAAAAACACATGTGTGTTAGCAAAGATTCACCCCAAAACGAAACTAAAACTCTAGAAACGATTTTACTCCAAATAGGTCGATGGCTTACCGAGGGAGTGATTGCTCGCTACGAGCCACGAATATTTGGTGCATAAAATGGACTACTGCCAAGTCACCAAGACGAAACGAGGGTAATCTATCAAGAAACAATTGGACCAATCATGTTAAATATCGTTGTCGCATGAAACAAAAAATCTCCTACACGAACGAGAGAAATATCTACGAGAGATTTTGTTCAACAAACAACATCAAAACTATAACGCCACGAGTCTGAGATAGAAAACGAGACCATAGACCAGATATGGTGGATTTTAAACTCAACGCTCGTCACCATATCCACGAGTGTATTAACATAGGCAGCAATAGTATCAGCCACAAGAGAGTAACATGGCATTGTGGTAGATTTCCATACGTGTTTTGAGCACAATGGAAAGATGAAAATGCTTGAAGCTCCGGAGAGAATGGCTCGCTTCTCCAACGTGCGCAGACTACGATACCGAGAGGAGAGCAAACAAACAAAGAGCGAAAAGAGAAAAGTCTCGATAATAAAGTTAGAGATTTATACAAATGCCTCCAAAACCAGAAACATCGAAACCCTAATGAGATAGGATAAATATACACCGTCCAAGTGGCATAGGATCTACAAGGTGTGTGCACGAATCGTCTGGGTGGGATTGACTGTTAAGAACGTAGTCATCCAAAGGTCCCAAGTAGCGATCTGCAGCAATCGATCCCCACGCATGCTTACGCTCATGGCGTGTAGCTGCGCAATTCCAAGGGTGAGGTATCGGCGTGGCATTCAATTGAAAACGTAGATCTACGCGGAGTGTGAACGCAATGAAATCCAGCTAAATTCACACCACGTCAAGAGACAAAGCCTTGCATATAATGACGTGGAGACTTGGCATACAAGTTTAATTGCCACAATACATTAAAACAGCGATGTCATGGGACGCATGGGTACGAATATCCCGAAGTTAGTGTGCCTACCTGTGGAGAAAACTCACACATAAGCAGTGTATGTGAGAGGTATCCTCAGAGGATCCGGGAGACATGCACTATACATTCTCATAACCATAAGTCATTCATGCTGATGACATAAGTGTTAATGGTGTATAGGCCTGATCAATGCATTGAAACAAATCGCAAATTTAACATGGGATTATCGCTCGTGGAGATATATGAATAAATGAACCCAATGATGTATATAATGCCTCGAGTCGGTTATATGACGATTCGATGCACTTAGAATATCTAAAACATAAGTCGAATTCGAACATGGTGAAACATTACATGGTGAGATGAAAAGTAAGGATCATAAAAAGAAACTCACGAAATGGTCTTGGGGTCAAATACGATATATATATCCTATAAGAGAGTATAAGGTATGAGTGTATTAAGATAAACATATAGTTTAAAGACCGATCACAACATCTCGATACAAGGGTAATAACCCAAATAGCTAACTTTAACACAGAGGAATGTAACCTTCTAAGACGAGGTTAAAGAGTATGTTGATCTTAACTATATGAATTATGGATCGAATTTATTATTAAAGCGATAAAAAATTTGTGTGGCGGGAGAGACATTACAAATGGTATCGTAGGCTCATGTTATACAAAACTTCGGTACGTTGTAGTGTGTGCCCACCGTAATAATGATTTACTATTACTGATTTAAGCGAGCTACGTGTTGTGTGGTATGCAATGGTGCTGGATGGCAAAGCGAGAAGAGTGAGGAAATTTATGTCCAATCACGCGTGATGAAGATAATACACCCGCATCCCAACACTGCGATGATGGCTATGTTGCACATAGTTTACAACGAGAAATGGGTGAACTGAGAAGCCGAAATGACATGATTGTCATTAGCCCGATGAGGACGAGGAAAAGCCCATCGGAGAACTAACTTCCCGAGAACATCCAAGAAGGTGAAGGTTTGGAAAGAGGAAGACGGATGAGTCCGAGGAAGATGATGCGTAGGGCATCGGCATAAGAAAACAAAAAGGAATTACGGAAATTTCAGAAAGAACAAGCCTCCCTCCTATGATGGGGAGAAGGAGGAGGATGTCGAAGCCTCGTTGTTGAACATGATTAAATATTTCTCAAGTCTATGAATATGAGAGCAATCAAGGCCCGGATTAGCTGTCGTACCATGCTACAAGGAAAAGGCTACCTTGTGGTGGGAGGAGACAAAAATGGTGCATGCCATTGATGAAAAAACAGCTTACTTGGGAAGATTTTCGGAGCTAAGTTCAAAAGTCGCTATTTGAAATGAACTTTATTATTATGATGATAAAGCAAAAGAATTTCCATGAGCTTAGACTAGGACAGCTCACTATCGATGAGTTTGTCACCAAGTTTACCAATCTATCGAGGTATGTCCCTTACATTAGGGAAGAGAAAGGCCAAAGGTACAAAGGTTTTTGAATCGCTGCACCGCTATGTACAAAGAGAAAGATCGAGTTTGACAACCCAAAGACATATGGACGAGGCTATGTAGAAAAGCTATATTATGCTATCACGGCTTTAAAGAGGAAAGGTTGAACAAGGGAAGAGGTCGGATGAACAAAGGTGAGATCAAAGGAAAGAGACCAAAACCAGACATATTTAAGGAATTTTTGGTAGGGACCATCGAGGAGAAAAAAGTTTCAATAAACCAAAAGAAAGCCAAACATCTCAGATTCCAAAGTGGTTCCAAATAACGGTAGATAGGGAACAATAAAGAAAGGAAGGGACAAGTCAGAAATGAGGGAACCTTTGAAATGTCGCTGTGGAGAACCCCATATGTTTGAGGGATGTCCCCCATCGAAACATTCACATGATCAGCGAGAGAGCGAGAGGCTACCACAGTAAATGACATAGCCATAAATATACCCACTATCAAAGTGTAGCACTTGGAAAATCGACGAAAGTGTAACATCAAGCATACCATGGTGGAAATGGAGGGTAAGATTTCCCTGACCTACGGTATTGTTTTGATTGATCCGAGTGCTTCTTTGAGTTGCATTAGTCCACGGGAAATTGTAGAAAAATGCAATCTAAACCCGAAAAATATTCGCAAAGTCTTGGTTGGTACAGACTGGCCACGCGGCACAAAGAGGAAAAGGTAACTCATAAAGTGCTCAAAACACCAAACTTTACAATTAAATGGCTTTACAAACGTAACTAAATCTGAAACATATTGCCATTAGGATCCGTATGACTTGTTGATAGGAATGGATTGGTCGGAAAGAGAAAAGGCGAGGATGAATTGTCGGGATAAAACTCTTCATTGCGTAGATGAGGAAGGGAAACCTTTTATCACTAAAAGGAAAACCAAAATCCATTTCTACGTAAGACAAATATCAGCCTGACAATTAAAAAACGAACAACTAGAAAAGGATACCAAGTCTATGCGAGTACATGTAGAAGAGACAGAACGAGAAACCGAGGAAGAGTATGTTGGATGCTTTTCCGATCATGTAGAGAGTTTAAGGAAGTCTTTTCGAGATGAAATCCCTCATCTTCCCCCCAAAAGAGAGATTGACTTTTCAATCGATTTGGTACCCGAGCAACACCGTTTCCCGAGCACCTTATCAAATGAGTCCCTCCCGAACTCATGGAGCCGAAAATGCAATTACGAAAGAATTGTTGGATAAGGGGCTATATCCAGACCAAGTGTATCTCCTTGGGGAGCACTCGGCTCTATTTGTGAAAAAATGAAGGATGGAACCTTTTAGGATGTGCATTGATTATCGTCAGTCGAACAAATTGACCATTAAAGAATAGATATCCACATTGCCCTAGAATTGATGATCTTTTTGATCAAGTGAGAGGAGCTTCAGTTATTTTCGAAGATTGACCTAAGGATCGGTTATCACCAGCTCGTAATTAAAGAAGAAGACATCAGCAAAAACAGCATTTCGAAACCGTGGTATGGTCACTACGAAATTTGTAGTCCTACCTTTTGGTTTGACGAAAATTCCCCTCGCCACCTTTATGTGCTTTGATGAACAATGTGTTAAATAAGTACTTTGGACAAATTTGTTCTTGTGTTCATAGATGATATCTTTAGTCTACTCTAGTGAGGATGAACATAAGGAACACTCGAGGATAGTGTTAGAAACTTTGAAATGAAAACCAGCTATATGCCAAATTCGGTAAATGTGTAATTCTATAAAGGACAAGATCCAATACTTTGGGTCATATTATTTACGAACAAGGGCTTGGCAGTTGAGCCTCGAAAAGATAAAAGTAAATTAAGGAATGGCCTGTGCCAACCGATGTTTCAGCAATAAGGTCATTCATGGGGATTGCAAGTTACTATCGTAGATTTGTGGAAAGATTTTATACATAGCATACCCCATCACCTCACTACAAAGAAAGGGTGTCAAGTTCGGGTGGACTGAAAAAGTGTCAAAACAATCTCGAGCGATTAAAACTAAAAACTCATCACAACCCCTCTATATTAAAAATTGCTGGATCCGGATAAAGAGTTTGTCAGGGTATGTACGTATGCTCGACAGAGAGGGTCGGGAGGAGTCCGTTGCGGAAAATTCAGCCATTGCCTATGAATCTAGGAAAGCGAAAGACACATGAACAGTAACTATAGTGCATATGATTTGGATTTGCGATCTTTCGTTATCCATGCCTTGAAAAGATGTGGCGACACTATCTTCTTGGGGAAAAGAAAAGTTTACATTGATGACTGATCATATTAGCCTTAAATATTTCTTTTCCCAAACGCGGTTTGAATGCTAGACAAGCCGGATGGTCGTCTTTTTGAGTGAATTTGATATGGACATAAAAGCATATCGAGCGAAGGAGAAATAAAGTTTGCGGATGCATGAGCGAGAAATGCTTGTCAAAATATAAACAGCATGGGAAGTAGTGCCCATTTGGATTTAGAGGATTTAGTGGAAAAAGGCAACAACTCAAGATCCCAACTATGAAAGCACTACTGGTGAAACTACGTAAACGAAGGATATAGCTCGATTTCACTCAAAAACCAAAAAGGGCTGCTCTATTTGCCACAAAAACATAGTTGTATATCCCCAATGTGGAGTCATTGAAAAGAGAAATTCTAGATGAATATCACAAACGACCCGTGTGCGAGACATCCTGGATACCGAGATGTTAACAGACTTTGAAGAAGAAGTTGTTCGCTGTGAATGAAAAGAGATGTAGCAGAGTATTTAAGCTAGATGCATGGAGTGTCAACTAGTTAAAGTTGAGCATCGACATCCTGCCGGGTTCTAAAGATCCTTTGTCGATTGCAGTAATGGAAATGGGACACGGCTTTCCATAGATTTTATAACAGGGCTACCCAAAACTAAATACCAACACGATTCAAGTGATGGTAGTAGTAGACACTCTAACAAAAAGTCGCACACTTTCATACTCGGTGAAATCTACTTTCGGGACGTACTCAAGTAGCAAATGTGTTTCTAAAAGAGATAGTAAGGCTTCATGGGGTTCCCAAAGATAAGTGTTTCAGCATCGAGATGCTAAGTTTCACGAAGAAACACTTTTGGAAAGGATCTGTTTGGAGGGATGGGTACTAAGTTGAATTTCAGTATCGCCCTATCACCCTCGAGATCGACGATCGGACAGTCGAGAACTGAATCAGATTTTGGAGGATATGTTGCGAATGTATGTGATGGATAGACCATCAAAAGTGGGAAGACTACTTTCGCATCTAGTCGAATTTTGCCTATAATAATAGCTACCAATCCTCCATCAAAGACGAGTCCGTTTTGAGGCACTCTATGGGAGGAAAGTGCCGTACTCCCTTTTGAGTTGGAGCCAACCCGAGGATAAGCTGGTGTTGGGACCGAGATGCACTACAAGAGATGGAAAGAATTGTTAAACAAATACAAAGAAACATCAAGACAACACAAGATCGCACGGAAAGAGCTATGCTGATAAGAAAGAGAGTACATCGAGAATTTAAAGTGGGGGATCATGTGTATTTGCATATCACACCCAAAAAGAGCACACTTTATGCTAGAAGTTGTGCAAAAAACTGCTCTTAGATATTGTGGTCCTTTTGAGGTGTTTAGAAAGGGTGGGACCGAAGCTTACAAGCTGGCCTTACCACCCCATGTTAAAGTGCATGATGTGTTTCATGTTTCATTATTAAAAAGATACGTGCATGATGCTTCTCACATTGTTGATTGGAATGTGATACGGGTGGAACCCGGAAGGGGAGTTCCTGTCGAACCGCTTCAAATATTGGAGCGGGAAGAAATTGAATTGAGAAATACGAACGAGTAGCAGAGTAAAAGGTGCGATGGAAGCACTTTACTGCTGAAGAAGCCACCTGGGAAAGAGGAAGCTGAAATGATGGAGAAAATATCCATTTTTGTTTGAAAAGAAATGAACTCTAGTAGTTAGATAATAAACACGAGGGATCGGTGTTGCTTTCGTAGGGGGGAATATGTAACACCCCCTAGTTTTGTGTGTTGAATCTTTCAAAGCTAGACATTTGAACTTAAATCCTAAGGGGGTCGGACCCCAAATGGGTAAGTATGTGTGTGGATGTAATTGCATATTTTATTTTGAGAAAAAATGAAATAAAATGATTTTGTGCATATATTGACCAAGATGAGAATTATGAGATCACTTGCCAAATCCATGAGGATGGATAAAGGCAAATACTTTCCCAAGATTTTTTTCAAAAATCCTTGAAAGAATTTATTTCCAAATTAGATTTTGAGGAAAATCTAGTTGCAATGATGTGAGAGTAGTTGGGAAGAGGTAAAAAAGGCTGGAAAAAAGAGAAGAAAAGCGACTTTAAAAAATCCCTAAATAAGGGAAGCCTAGGAAAACGGGGAAGAAAAGCATCCTGTAATTCTCGATGCGAAATTAGAAACGAGGCTTTGGGAGCAAAAGCTTAAATAAGCTATTCCCGAACGAGTAGAGATTGGTCCGGAATCGGTAGTGGTCTCCTCTCAGGTGAGTTTTGGAGAATAAAAGAAAGGACTCTACGATTGGGAGGATACTGGTCAAAGTACCTGAGTGGTATGCTTAGAGTATTCATGAATGATTAAAATTAATTGTTGTTAAGTGTAAAAAGTCAATGATCGTATGCCGTATACTACTTGCCATGTTTTGATGTGTTGTTATTCCATACATTTACGGAAAGAGGTAGAGTAATTAAACTCTCTCTCGGGATCTTAATGGTTGTAGGAACTAGAAATATGAGGGACAAATCAACCGTAAACTCTAAACCCGGCTCTCTGGGTTTAAATCTCGTATGTTATCTCATAATTTGTAAAAAATGTAACTTTAATCTGCTTTCGTAAAAAAATAGAATTAATTCGAGTTGAACATTAGAAACCTACAAAACCTATGTGTAGGAGGAATTAAATACATACGGGCGGATCCATAGATCTGCGAAAGTAATTAAGTGAGGTGCGAGGGCATAAAGATGCCAAATAATAAAACGGTGTTTGGTTAATTATAAAATTCCTTTGACACTAAGGATAGAAAGAAAGAATACCTAGTGAGTACTATGTGATACCTTTGCAGATAACAAGGAACAAAATTAAGCATGTGTGCCAAATTGTAAATACTTATAGAGCGGGAGTTATGCGCATCATGGTGATTACTGTCCTTTACCAAGGAACGTTACAAGCGCATGCTTATTGAGAAATTATATAAAATGCTTGTAAAACCACACTATCTGTGAAAAGGTAGCACTTAATTGTTATCGGATCTATATATCATATAGTAATGCTAGTCTAAACACGAGAGACATTGAGCCTGTGATCCTATAGAGAAAGATTTACACATGTATAGCCGCATAAAATGTTTTGGCTCGATATCCCACAACTTGTACAATGGAGTTTCCGACCGTGAATATAAAGAAAATCTACTGTGAGGAGGTCAACTAACACACAAAATTATGAGAACTCGTGAGGACTCTAAATTATTCGATCAATTTCCCTCTACCGTAAACTTGAAGGCTGCTTTAATAGACAGGCATCGATATATTCAGCCGATGCTATTATTGTGAAGAGAAATAGAAAGGAAATACAAAGCCGATTGTACTTTATTAATCTCTCGTTCAAGTCCAAAGAAAAAATTATTGGACAAAAACAAATATATAATGAGCAATAATAGAATATAGAAAACGAGGACATTAATTGTTATTGATACCGCGAGACGAATGAGTAGATAAATACATATATGCAACTCTAGAAACCACCATGGAAATTGATTATCGTGATCTCATGATAATAATGCAGAATGTAAGTGCTCCTAGAAAGGTTTTCGGTGTCCCAAATAAAGATTTAAATAGTCCTGATCTGCTGGAAAAAGGTATTTACTACAGCAAAAACTTTTGTGACAATAACAACTTAAAATTATACTGAACAAATTTTGTAGAATAACAAGAGAGGGTCTAGTCAAAATTCAACTCGGGGACGCGTCGTCGATACCGAGCTCGAAAATTTTGCGAAAAATGCACCGCGTCAATTTCGGTGAAACACAAATTCACAAAATACCGATTAAAAAGGAAAAAACCCTCGGCGCTATCATCGTACCTACTTGCAATAGAATGAGGATGTGGTTACCATAAGAAAATAGGAGGATCCCCATAACATAAAATATGCGAAAGGGAATATAAAAAAAAGCTCGAGGTTACCTGTGAGAAACGAAAAAGGGTTATCACCAAATACGACACCGCAGAGAAAACACATGTGTATTGTAAAAACATTCACCCTAAATGAGAGCATAAACTCTAGAACGATTTTACTCAGACAGGTCGATGGCGACCAAAGGAGTGATTGCTCGCTACGAGCCAGAGAAAAATGGGTGCATCAAAAATGGACGACCCCGCTCAAGTCACCAAAGACGAAAACGAGGTAAAGCCCTGTCAAGAAACAATTGGATAATCGTGTTAAATATCGATTTACAGGTAAACGAAAATCTCCTACATGAACATAGAAATCTCTACAAGATATTTTTTTCAACAAACAACATCAAAAGTATAACGCCACGAGTCTAGATAGAAAATGAGACCGTAGACCAAGAAATGGTGGATTTTAAACTCAACGCTCGTACTATAACCAGAGGTGTGTTAACACACGTAGCAATAGTATAAGCCACAGCGTAACATATCATTGTGCTGCGGTGCCATGCCGTGTTTTGGACACAATGGAAAGATGAAAATGCTTGAAGCACTGGGAGAGAACGACT
This sequence comes from Pinus albicaulis, assembly GCA_034641835.2. Lineage (NCBI taxonomy): Eukaryota > Viridiplantae > Streptophyta > Pinopsida > Pinales > Pinaceae > Pinus > Pinus albicaulis. The sequence continues at coordinate 304,559,732 of CM076580.1, read as the reverse complement.
TTGCTTCTCCAGCGATGCGGAACAATCGATGCGAGAGGAGAGCAAACAAAGCGAAGAGCGAAAAGGCCGGGTCTCGATAATGAGATAGTCGCACTGGGTGCATCCAAAGAGCAAAACATAAGGAAAACCCTAATGAGATAGGAGAAATCTACACGCGTCCAAGTGGCATAGGATCTACACAGTGTGTACACGGATCGTAGCGTGGGTGGGATTGACAATTAAGACGTGGCCGTCCAGCTTGTTTAATTAGCAATCTCACGCAGTACGATCCCATCGTGCTTATGCTCATGGCATGTAGTCTACACAATTCGAAGGGTAGGCTGGCGTGGAATTCAATTAAAAACGTAAATCCCTACTGCGGAGCGTGAAAGCAATGAAATCCAGCAAATTCACACCATGTCAAGAGAGAAAACCTTGCGTGTAATGATGTGGAAGAGCTGGCACAATTTTAGTGCCACAATGCAGTAGCCGGCGTTGCTAAGTTGACAGTGCGTACGAATATCCCGAAGTTAATGTGCCTACCTATACGTAAAGACTCACCATAAGTGATGTGTGCGAGAGATATCTTAGAGGATCCTGGAACATGCACTATACATTCGCATAACCATAAGCCATTCATACCGAGTGACATAAGTGCTAATGGTATATGAGACCAATCGATACATTGGAAACATAGTCGCAAATTTAACATAGGATTGTACGCTCGTGGAGATATACAAATAAATGAACCCAATGATATATATGTTCGCCTCGAGCTCTGGTTGTATGAAAATTCGATGCACTTAGAATATTTAAAACATAAGTCGAATTCGAACATGAGTGAGAAACGTTGCATGGTGAGGTAAGTAAGGACTGGCATAAAGAAAACTCACAGAAATGGTCTTGGGGTCAAATAAAAAAAATATATGTATCCTATAAGAGAGTATAAAGGTAATGAGTGTATTAAGATAAAACATATAGTTTAAAGACGAGTACAATATCTCGATACGAGGGTAATAACCCAAATGAGTTAACTCCGGGAGGAATGTAACCTTATAAAGATAGGGTTAAAGGTATGCTTGATATTTCCTATAGCGATTGTTGTGTGACGGAGAGACATTACCTCTAGAAGCCTTTTCCACCATTATTTGTTGTCTCGGGTTTATTATGTGTGTGTTTCTGCGATATTTTTCTAAGTTAATTTAATTTTCAATATTTTTCTTGGCTAAGAACCCTCGGTTGTCATTCAAAGACAATGCACATTGATGTTCAATATCACTTTGTGAGAGATATGGTTAAGGCTAAAAGGGTGTTGCCGGGTAACGGTGGACACATTGAAAGAATGTTGCGTATGCATTGACAAAGTACTGTGAACACTCGAAGTTCTCTTGATGTAGAGAAACAATGGGTGTTGCGTGAACTGAGGCTAATGACTAAGCTCTCCTGTGGCCCCCTACGGAAAGAAAACAACAAGTGGGAGAATGTTGGGTATGTGTAGCCCATGCCCGTGGTCCAGGTAGCAACTCCCGAATGGACCTTATTTTCTAGTGGGTGGATTCGGCCATGGTTTTGTGCATGGGTTTTGCACATGGTTTTTGGGCTACGATGGTTTTCAGCCCTTGGTATTTTTTAGATCCGGTCAGGGAACTACGACTATGTTCTAATCCGGGGTTAATGGATTACGGGTTTATGCATGCTTGACATGTATATATATGTGTTGTAACACTAAAAAGGAATATAATGAAAAATCAAGCTAGTCGTCCCGATTTGGGATCCGTGTGAATATCTCTTGTTTATACTGTTTTATGTTTTATACTCTCGCTATTGTTTATTTTCTGTCTTTAAGATTCGTTTGCAAATAATTTTTGTACAGAGTTAAATCCTAGAAAGGTATTGGATTTCGCCCATTTAATCAACTTTCGTGTTTGACGGCTTTTAGACGTTTTTAGAGATTTTAGCTCTCCAGCGACCTATTCAAGGCCCTATGACCTAGCTATTTGGTGTATGATTAATGAAAATACAAAAATATTCTAGTTCACTTTAATTATAGTGCTTGATTTTAACTTTTTTGTTAGTTAAGTCAAAAGTATACGGAAGTGAAACTGATGGTGTTTATCGACGTAAAAGAAATCAATTAAAACCTACTACATGTAAATGCAATATTTTTCTTTCGATGAAAATAGATTTCTAAATGGGTTCTACAAAACTAAATAAATTTTTTTTTCTTTTCAGTTATTCACTCTTCACACACTTCAGAAAACTAGCAAAAATGCTAAAATTATTCAAAGGCAACTAATGCAAAACTACCAATGATATGAAAATGCTAAGATTACTCACTAAGGAAGCAAAATGAGTTTCTAGGGACAATTGGTTCAATCTATTTTGACAGACATAAGCATGGCAAGTCCCAACAAGAGATCCTTTTCATACAAAATGCCAAAATGTACTTGATATAAAAGGAGAGGGAAATCTGACTCCTTTCAAAACCAAGAAAATATGCCAAAGGCAATGAAACTAACCAACCGCTTCAAAAATGTATGAAACCATCAAAAAAAGGAAACCAGAAGCAAGAAGCCACGAAAAACAAGAAATGTTTTTTGGCTTTTCACTTTTGAGGAAAAAAAAGATTTCAAGAGGACAAGCAAAAAACTACTAAAGTCCTCGAATCAAGAAAATGAGCCACAACAAGTCCTCAAAATGCACAAGCCAACTATGCTACTTTTCGTAGTGAGACCGCAACAAGAAATATAGAAGCAAATGACCCAAGAAAGTAATTTCAGAATAGTAGCACACACTTCCAACAAAAAGAAAAACTCAAAAAACCAAGAAAATGTCATTTCAAGATTCGCTAAAGAGCTAGTCCCAAGAAGTCAAGAAAAGCAAAAGAAGTCAAAATAGGAAGAAACCAAAAGTGAATTAATGCATAAGGCAAACACGAGAAAAATAAAAGACGCTCTTCGTTCTGAATGGTTAGAACAACCAAGAACTCCGGGAAGAGGTCTTGGTGCTACAACCGCAATTACAACTTCACAAACAGGAAAAACTAATAAATGACTAGGTCTTCACAAGAAAAAGAGATGAACTAACATACATCCACAAAGAAACACAATATAGACACCTAGAAGGTACCATAGGAGTGGCCAACCACAGACAAGAAAGGCTTACATGCGCCTCAAAATTCAGATTTTCAAATTTTCCTAGGCATACGAGGGTTTTCTACGGTACCAGTAACACAGAGAAACGCACGTATACGTGTGTTATTTTGGAGACATGGCATACACTAGCGTGTCATAGACGAAGTAGCGTATATAAACATAAATAAGGAAAAATGAAACATTGAGGCCTTATCACACGGGATCTAGGGGCTTTCTGTCCGGTTGGGAAAAAGGACTTACTAGGCCGCAAATGTGATTAATCTATCGTAGGGAACCTACAGAGACAGATAGAACAACCCAAACTATGAATTACACGGATGTAATCCCTAATGGAGTCACTATGTTCTATTACGGGAGAAAAGTTACCCTATGGTCTTGGTGTTGAAATATCTAACAAAGCGAGGGCATGTCATCACAAGAAGGACTCAAATTACTAACTTCTATGCTCTAAACTAGAAAGTGAGGATTTCAGACCTTACTCATTTATCCTTTCGTTTGTAGTAGATCCTGTAGGGTTCAAACACCCTCTGACTCCTTGTGCTCCGGAACCTGCAACTCAGCCAAGAACGAGCACAAAAAACTAGTTTGTAGAACATATAAATCCTAGATGTTAGAAAATTATCATACGTGATCTCGTAAAGATAACATGAAATAAACTATTGGAGATTATTAAGCATGTATAAGAGATACATAACACATGAACATGAGGAACATGATGGTACTTCTTTTATTGATAGCATGTACAAAAGATAATAGTGGAGAAATCACTTGAGATCTCCCATGACCTTCATCAAAATTGTCCTTTGGATTCGTCCGACACCTCAGCCTCACAAAGATCTTTCCATCAATTGTAATACCCTCGATTTCTATGTTTTTCTAATTGAAAATTGAATAAGTCCAAAGGGGAAGTTGACCCCAATGGAGAACTAATGCGTGGATTTATGTTATTTTTAATTAATAAAAACAAAGGAAAAAGTTAAATGTGAAAATGACTAGAATTAGAATTGTGATCTAAAACCTAGATCCATGAGGATGTGGATAAGATGATGAGACTTTCCAACTCCTTCCCGAAATCCTTCGAAGGTAATATTACAAAAAAATATATTTGGAGATATAAACATCTAATTTCGATGAAGAGGAAAGTAATTGGGAAGAGGGAAGAAAAAGTTGTAAAAAGAGAAAAACGACACTTTAACGTACCTCAGTGAGGGAAAAGCCTAGGGAAAAACAGGAAGAAAGCATCCTGAAATTTCGGACACAAAATTGGAAACATGCTTGGGAAAGCACAACTTAAATAAGCTACTCCAAGATAGACAAAAGGGTTGTCTACCATCGGGAGCTAACATCTCGACTCGGGAGGGTGAGTTACGGAGATAGAACTCTAAGGTATGGGAGGACTAGTCGATATAAATTGGTATGCACACCTAACTAGTATATTTTCGAAATTTATACGAAAAGTAATACATATTTAACTCAATAGCGATGTGAACTTTGAGTAAGAGAAAAAGAAAATTGAAATATGCTGAAATGAAATCGATAGATGCGCAATAGATTAGTTATTTCTGAAATTTCGAAGTTATCAAATACCCATACATTTAACGTATGATTATATGGTATAAATGTCGTAATGTGTATAGTTGTATGGGATTTATTTCGATGAGGGGCCATCTTCCGGAATGTACACGAACTCGTGATAGGTTTAAATGCTAGGGATCGGTACCTCTACAGAGAAATTATTAATCCGGTGAGTAAGTGGAATGTGACTAAAACCGATTTACTTAACTTTGCTTATCTTATGTGAAACCCGAATGTAGTTTTCACAAAAGAGGTAAATAAATTGAAAATTATAACTACCATTTCATGCTTTATTATACTACATATTCTTTTCGTAGAGAGACTCTAAATTTAATAATTGCAGATCAATTACAAGTTATTGTAGTACACAAATAATAAATAGAGCTTTGAAATGGAATGAAATTTCAAAGTAGCATGTTACTCGAATATTAATAAATATACTATGCATGTAGACCGTAGAAACTAGATTTGATGCATGTATAAGGAATACCAATGGTGAGTTAACAAGATGCATGGACTAATAAACTCGATTCTCTAACGGATGTAAGAGAATTTTCGAGAGCATAGTTTATATAAACAACACATTTATATACATTTAGTACTAAAACTGAAAAATATTATGCAATGATTTAAAGTTTCTGTATTATCTCAAGGAGCTACTGGATATCAATTACCAATCATAAAAGGCACCGGTAAGAAAATGTAAGAAATTTTTGACTTCTTTAGTTCAAGAATTAATTACAAAAGAATTAAAAGAGAGTTATATATATATATATATATATATATATATATATATATATATATATATATATATATATGTGTATACATTTGATACAATAATACAAGACTTTTTCCATTTACTATCACTATATATCAATTACAAAAAGAAATTTCATTCATCATTATATAATGGAGAACAACTAGGATTTTTATATATAATTATAACTCTGGAACCTCTAGAAAACAAAAATTGAAATTATTAAACAGTCCATTTTCATTGTAGTCCAGCATATCGTGCTCGAATTTAATCTTAAAATAATTGAATATCGATGAAATAGTCAAGTCTAAATGATTGGGAACCAAGTTCGAATAGAAGTAAAATCAACCTAATAGGAAACTCAAGTAAGATTTTTGTATTTTTGTAAAACTCTAACTTCTTCATGATAACGAAGAACCAACTCTATAGGAACAATAAATGATTGATTAATTCTAGTTGGAAAATCAAGAAACGAAGACGAAAAATCAAACTGGACAGACAAGCAAAGTTTCTCACTCGCACATATAAACGAGATACGTTAGAGAACTTCATAAATCTGATTTGAGAATAGGTATATTTCAAATCATCGAAAAAAAGATGGAGTAACATAATAAAATGATAAATCAAGGTTGGAAATCATATAGTAAGTACCTGTAGAGGTTAAGGTTGACGAAATGGAGGTTCTAAGCTTGGATCTATTCAAGCATCGAAGATGTTTCCCCATATATGGCATACATATCACTTTCAACACCACAAATTGGAAACCGGATCTAAATTAGCACATAAATTTCTATTATGGCTTGAATGTAAACCAAAACGAAAGATTTCGAAATTTCAACGCTATGAAACATAGGAATATAGTGATCGAATCGAAGTGTTGTATTACCTTTGTATTACCTTACTATTATGATATGAGGAAATCCTTGCCATAATCTCTGTATTCATGAGAAATCTGAAATGGAGTTTCTCGTAACATGGTAGAAGGAAAATTTGTAGTAACGAAAATGTGAAACCATTCATGGATGCCAAAGAACCACAACCTATTGCAAACGATGCATAAAATCACCAGATACGGATGAATGTCTCTATTCGCCACAAAAATTTTAACCTAAGAAATGAAAATGGCACATCATATAGCCATGTAAAGAGAGTTTGCAAAGTTACAAAGAATGAAAACAAAATAAACATATTAATCTTACTAGTTCAGAAGTCGATGTCAGGGTGTGGTAGTAAACCATAGCCACTATGTGAAAACATTGACACAAATGCAGAAACACATTTGCGAAGGAATTGGAGCTCCCGATAGCTAAGAATGCAAATAATGTTACTTGGTGCTAAAAATATCCATTTAATAACCCAAAACCACAATAAAACCCTAATACATCTCATCCATACAAGTGTCGCAAGATGTGGGCATATCATCGGATCAAAGTTTCAATGTATTAAAAATCATAGACAATAAAGAACCACCAAATGACACCACATGGGATGAGTACGATATTATCAGTCACATAAATGTGATAGACACGCCAGAGAATACCATCGGATCCACTTAAGATCTCAAAGGGATCAAGGCTCGAGTTCACATGTATTCTCCACACTCTGTTTACCAAATTCAAGAAAAGATACTTGGTAGTACATTAAACTTCGTTAGTACAAGTTTGGTGAATGATGTGACTTCCATCAATGAACTATACGTTTGAATTCCATTGGGATAAGTATGCCAAATCAGCCCTAAAATATCAAAATCACATCAGTGGATTAAGTTACGGATTTGAGTTTCGGATTAATAAACAGGAAAACCTTTACGAATGGTTTTGTATTCGAAATATGGAGGACAGATAAATAGTTATAGTACCTTAATAGACAGAGTTGATTAAAGTGCATTAGTATACCTAGTGAATAATAATGCATTTACTCTTATAAAATCGAATTAGTTGTGGGTATAGGAGTGGGTTAAAGCGCTCATGAAGAATGTATAGTGAGATTTGAATTATAGTGAATGAAAGGGAGTATAGTAATACTAAGAGATATATATGTATATATATATATATATATATATATATATATATATATATATATTGCTTTACGAGATAGAGATAAAACTAAAAAAAGAAAAGAATTGTTATTTACAATGTTAATTGGTGTTATCAATTGTGTGGTATAAAATGGGGTCACAAGGATACTGTGGTTGCTAGACAAAATTTGACATTATAAATCACAAGACCTCAATATTAGAAATTTTGTAAGGTTAGTAATAAGATATGAACAAGTGTCGACTATCAGGAATGATCATTTAACAAGGTGGACACAAATTTATCAAAGCTGCACAAATGGTAGATAAGAGACATTACATCGATGGTGCACAAAGGATGTCACATAAAATGAGGGTGATAATCACAACGAAACAAGGGTTTCCTAAAATCTTGGAAGTGTAGGAGGGACAAGGGAAATATCGGACTTCGTCGAGTGCTATAACGGGCTATAATATCAATAATTCTCTCCCTTCACACCTTAGGCCATCCCCTTGAGGTGTATGTATACTTCCTAAAATTAGTTTTTTTAGTTGGGTAACACTTAGGCCATGGGATGGGGTAGTTAATTTATAGGAAAATCCCATAAACCTCGCCTCAATAATAGGGAAATTTTTGTAATTTTTTTATATTCTAAAAAAATATACGAGGGTCAACGATGCATGGACTTGCATGCTGCACATGAGAAAAACCGGGAAAAGTCGCATATGGATTTAGAAATATTGTTTTTTTGAGAAATGCGACCAATTATGAATGGAAGGAGCTACCCAAGGCCAATGCATAAGTCATAAACTATATAGAGGTGATAAATTTTGCTATAACAGGGAGCTCCTTGTGTATGACCTTTGCATTTTTTTCTTTTCTTGAAGGTATGTTTTTTGTAGATGTCATGCTTAAAGACATTTATGTTAGAAAATTTTACAACAAAACAAAAAAAATCTAGAACATAGATGGATTAGTAAATTTGAAGTCTAATGTGTGTATACCAAATGATATAGATCCACTGGTTTTTCCTCGGGATTGGAGGAAATAAAACCATTTTTTAACTTATGGAATATTTATTTCCATTGCAAGATATATTCCACGATGTAGGGTACAAGAATGTCGATATTTGTATCAAGTTTGTTTTGGAACTCATCCTCTCTCTACAATTCCATTTAGTGGTGTCGGGACGAGGAAAACGTCCCCATAGCCACAAATTAATGATGATAGAGAAGTTTCATTTAATGTTGTAGTCCTGAAAAGCATAAATTCATCTTGCAGAGATCCACCCTAATAAATCATATTTTTGAAACTCCTTGGGATACCCATTCTATTCTTCATTTTATGCTTTAGCTCAACTACCAAATCCACTGAAATTTCAAGGATCAATTTCCCTCACGGGGATTTGGAAAAATTTTCTGTAAAGGATGTTGTTACTAGATTTGGATGAAAAAGCCTCACGAATAGACAAAGTTTAGTCTAGATCCTTGTGCTCCATAACTCCAGATCCATATTGGTCCTCTTACCATACTCCATGAGCAGCAAAGGGTTCGAGGGAATGCGAAGAAAGTCCTTTTGAATTCCAGGCATAGATCACCATTGCGTGGTATGGGTACAGTGGAAAGTAATAACACATAATCATGGATCTCCACAATCCACAATGATCGCAAAGGAAAGAAAGTACTTAAGATATATGACTTCAACGATTAGCCGCTAAATTTCACTTGCGGGAATAATGTTCACTAGATCCATTACTATTTTCGCATCATCATGGTAGTCAAGGTCTAGTTAAAATTTTCCACCGTCGTTGAGGTTATTTGATTGAATATTAGCCTTTTTTTCTCTTTGCACTCTTTTTTCTTTGCTTAATGTTCCATGAAACCATCATTTATCGTAACATGTTAGGGAGCTTTCGCCTCTATGTTTTTTTGACATATATCTTCTTTGTTGGAGATTAGAGTTTAGGGTTTGACATATATCTTCTTTGTTTTTTGACATATATCCTTTCTTTATTTGGTTGAATTTAAATTTTTTTCGGGTGGTCTCCTCGTGTAGTGTTCCATGAAACCATCTATAACATCTTATGGATTTTTTTGCGCATGTTGTAACATACCCTCGGTAACCTCGCAAGAAAATACATGGAGTTAGGAATTTTTTTCAACATTTACGAATGTGTAACCTTATAAATTACTCTATATTTTTCCGCATTAACCATTTAAATACCCATCATCATCACTTAGAGAAATATTTAGAAAAAATCAGAGTGAGTTACACAACCATGAATTGTCCTTGTTGTAGTATATTAACTTAAATTTCCGCTATAACTATGCATCGATCCCATGATCATTTCAAATCAATTATTAAATCACCTAATTGATAATATAAACATCACATCATGAAAGAAATTAAAATCATGAAAACGACACAATGAACAATCACATCATTAGACATCGATATACCCCGGAAATCTCGTAGGGTGAAAAACAACAAACGTCTAATTTTATTATTAAACGCTCATGAGGGTTGTTACCCCTCACTCAATGGTTATAAGGGAGTCCATCCCTTGACCATTGTCATAAATTTACATAGAAAAATAATCTTAAATGAAATATAACTAGCTATAAGCTATTACAATCATCATGATACCATTTACCCATGAATCCTCAATCTCTGTCTTTGTAGTGAGACTGTTTCCTTCTTGTGGGTCATCGTAGCAATTGGAGCTAGTAAACCTACATGGACTAACAACTCTTTATCTTCCATAATGTTAAACTTGAAAAATAATTTTCTCAAGTCATCCTTCTTTCCCCGCCATTGTTATCGTCAGCACACTTAATATCATGATTAGATAAAATATTAATAAACCAATAATCAATATCTATTTGTGACACTTCAACAAATATTTGTATGCATGTATAAAACATAACCAAGTTCATATGAAATGCCTTATTTAACATCATTTTCAAATGCATTAGTAACAAATAAATCACTATCAAGCATCATCTCTCTAAAAAGCCGCTAACAAAATCCCGCATGAACTTTCATATTATTTCCAAATGAAATATAACATAGTATATAATAATATTGTGCATGAAAATGCATAACAAGCTTTCAAGATAACTATCCCAACAAGAAATTTCCTTTTTGCCTACTCTTATGTTTTCTTTTCCAAAGGGATTAACACAATAGATTCTATACTTATGCATATGAATGCATGTTCTTTTCCAAAGACATATTTTCCACACAATAGCTATTCACATTGGTTATACTTATAACAATGCGAGTTTGATTTCAAACCAAGTTATCATAGTAGTTATAATTTTGTGCATGTAATAACATAGCCTTTTTATTCTTTCATGTAAAACATATATTTCTTTCCAAAAGAAACTAAATACATATTTCATGGAAAAATAAACACATTTCTTTTCCCAAGGGTTAGACGCATACCACTTGTTCTTCCATGCATGCAAAGGGAAATTTCTTTCTCATCCAAAAGATCTAATCCCAAAACTATACTTTTTCCATGCATCCAAGTATATATATATATATATATATATGTTTCTCTAAATAATATTACATAATAAAGCATGTGATTACTATTTTTTCCTCTCTAAGAATCTAACCCAATAATGCATACACGGATATATTTTTCTCTTCTATTGTTTTTCAAGAGTTCTAACCAAATAATTGCTTCCTTGCATAGGATTATATATATTTATTTTCCAAGGAATTTAACACCTTAATTATTCTTTTTCTAAAGGATAGATAACTCAATAGCTATTATGCATGAAATAGATAATATTTTCTTATCATTTCACATATTAGAGAGATTTGTAATATTTACTCAAGAAATAACATGAATAACAAATCCCTTCTAAAATAACACAACCAATTTCCTTTTACGCGAGAGGTTTTATGTGAGCTACCCCTTACATAAGTTATTTATATCTTTTTTACATGACTACAGCTCCTCATGCATGTAAAATCACATAATAATTTCTAGTAGATCAAAATATACTAGATAATTATTCATGTGCACCTAAGCACATACTCTTTTTAAGAGTCCAATAGTTTCTCTTCATGTTTTAATGCATATGCATCATGAGAACATACTTGGTAATTATATAAATTAATTCCTTGTAAATAATCATCAAGCATAATTTTTATGTCCCGAGCATAATGTTTTATGTCTATATGTACATAAACAATTATCCTTATCTCATTGAGAAAATGAAATGGAAGCACTATGTTTTACTCTGTTTTTCCTGTTTTAGACATCCAATTTGGATGTGTATTTTGAACATATGGAAAATAATTTCATAAAACCCAAAGATGTTTTTGTTTGGAACTAGCTTATTAAAAATAACCTCTTATTTTTTTCACGGGTTTCACGGTTTTTAAGATTCGAATGAATCTTTGATGCCCATTTTTCCAGATTTAAATATTAAATAATTTCCTATTTTTGTCATCAAATTTGGACATGATTTCCAACCAAATGGAAATGATTTTTGGAAAAAAAAAAGAGGTTTTTGTTGCTAATAAGCTCATTCAAAATAATCTCTCTCAGTTTTTACACAAGTGTTATGATTTCAAAGATTCAAACAAATATTTGGAGCTCATTTTTCCATAATTAAATGTTAAATAATTCTTCGTTTTTCACATCAATTTAGGTAGGACACGGTTTTCGGGACATGGGAAACTAATTTTTAAAGTATGAGAGAGGGCTTTTGGTAATAACATCCTCTTTTACATAAACCCCTTTCACTTTTTCTCATATCTATTTCGGTTTGGGCGATAAAAATTCATATTCTAGACCCTATTTTCCAATAACTCATGCAATTCTCGTAATTATTTAGCCATGAGAAAACTTTTCACGAATTCACAACACATAAATTCTTCTAATAATTCAATGAATACAACACTTATTATTCTATCTACCAAATTATATAGATTTTTTCTCAAGAAATAATCTTGATTCTTCTTCATATTAACATTTCCTTGCATTTAAATTCAATTATTATATCATCATGCCCCATATGAAAACAAAATAATTTTCAAAGAATATGGTTACTTATCTCTTGATGCATGCTTCGAATTTCTTCTTCCTCTTCCTTGGTTCCATTCTCCATGCATTCTCTTCCTTCTTTTTTATCTATTTTTCTCATAGGCTTACAATAAATAGAATTAAGAAAATGGGATAGATTTTCTAAATCATAAAATCATTCCATAAAGCATCCATAAATCTTGTTTTTCCTAGATCACAAAAGCAATCCATAAATCTCTCATTCTTTTGTTCTAAAGGTAGATTTGTTTTTTCCTTATGAGAAAAATATCACTTATCGATAGTTTTTCCAAAACCATTACTCATTATTTCTAAAACTCATAAAGGATACCAACCTGGAAATATAATTTTTTTCCATAGAAGAATATAAATTCTTATATATAAAATAATTAAGAAATAATTCTTCCAATATTCTTATAATTAAAATTTACAAGAATATTCTTCATGTAATTTCAATATAATAATTAATAACATTTAATTATTTAACAACCCTCATTTTATGAGAGTTTTTTTACCGTGGCTTAAGCCAAAGAAATATTACATGTGTGTTGTTTGACATATATCTTCTTTATTGGAATTTGTGTGTTTTTTTTGTTTCTATATATGGAAGATTACCTTTTTTTCACATGAAAATGAAAAGTGGCATAAGCTTGGACTTTTTTTAATTATTTCTATTGGCCCTTTTGTAGTGGTGAGTGAGAACTTTTCTTTTCCTTTCTTTTCTCACCGTTTTTATAATAAACATATATATATATATATATATATATATATATGCATATTTGTTAAGGATATATGCCAAAAGAAGCATAGAAAAGAAAAGCGATTGATTTTTTCAACATTTCCAAAGCTTCCATTCCCAAGTGGTTGGTTGTTTTTCTGTCATATAAATGCTTTTTATTACGTCAATGCTCATGAAAATCCTATCTTCTATTTAAAATATTTTCTCAATAAATAATTATTTGAATTAATTAATTTAAAATTAGTGTAGTCATATCATATAAATCTAATTATCATAAATATTAATGTAATAAATCATACATCTCTCTTTAATAATATTTAAAATTAATTTAGTCATATAAACTAATTATTAATAAAGTTTATTCATATCAACATTAATATCTTTATTTCATAAAAAAAATTATATGTTTAATATTAAAAGAAATTTTTTAATTTTTTAATTTTAATTTAATTTTAAAAAAGCAAGTGTTATTAGCACATCCTCTTGAAGATGAACCTCTTTAACAAAAAAAACCCATGTTGAAATTTCATGGAGATTATTGCTCTAGTAATAAAAAAAAATGCATGCAAAAACCAATCAATTTAGAATTCATGTGATCCCTAACAAATATGAAAATATTAATATTAATATTAATTATAAAAAAATTAATATGTAAATTAAATATATTTTTTTATAGAAACATATTACAATATTCTTAACTATAAAAATGGACTTATAAATATTTAATTTATGCATCCCCAAAATAATATTTTACAAAAACGATAGTGATATAACTAAAATATGCATCAAATTTACCAACACGATACTCATACAAACACATCGCACGTTCACAAGTCTAACGGTCATATCTGAACCCACAATCTCATGACGTGGACGGATGCCTCATAAGAGAAAAGTGACTCCTCTTTCATGTATTTCTATTCATCCTTTTTAAGGTTTCTATTGCTAGGATTTGGGGGTGTATGTATGCTACTCTATGACGAATTTGATGTTTTTTAATATTTCTGAAATAATTTTTTTATTTTTTTTTAATTTAGGGTTATTATTACTATTTATATTTAAATTTAAGTAAATTAATATTAAATAATATTTTTATTCAATTTTTTTAAATATTTATTAATTAAATAATATTTTTATTTAAATAAATAATTTTGATATAAAGATTTTAATAATTATTTAAGTGGACAATTTAAATAGATTAAGGGTAAATTTTTGAAATAAAAATGATATTACTCATAATTCTCACATTATAAATATATTAATTTAAATTATTGTATAAATAATTATATTAAAAATATTATTTCTTCTAAAATATATAATTGATATCTTCAATTAAGGTGTGTATTAGGATAACCACGTGTGTGGCCATTGGTATTGAAGTACGAGACCAAGGTGCATGAGACTCCACCTAAGTGACATGACACATGTAGTTGGCATGCAGAAGACCATCCCAAATTCCGTGGATTTAGCTAAGGCACTGAGAAGGTGGTCGAGTGTTATGGAAACCGTGATTTATTAGTTATAAAGCTACATTTGGATGTTGGGTATGGGCTTTAGGTTTATAGGCTTGAAGACAAAATGAGTTTTCGAGGCCCTTCACCTCTCGCATGCACGTTCGTTCTACGTGGAATTAGGTCTAGAGGAACTCGTGAGGGGCAAAAATGGGCTCTTCTATGACCGATTTTGGCGAAATTTCGAATTGTGTGAGATCGAGGGGAGAAGGATTGTCACAAAACCCAAGCATGTGTTTCCGCTAAAGTTTTCTTATAGTTAATTATGTTGTGCTCAAGAGGTATTTGGAGTTTGGGTGATAGCAATTTGGTTTGTGGTGTCATTTCACTCTTTCTTTCATGTTTGTAGTTTCTCGATAGGTTCATTTTCAGGCCATCCTCCACCATCTTCCCTTGTGATGTAGGTCTTATGCTGAAGCATCAAGGTTGGAGTGCATGATTGTTTATAATCTCGGTGTGTTTAGTGGAGGACTTCCTCTCGATAGTAGGGGTGTCAAGTCCAAGAGGTAGTCGGTCAAACTTGTCCGCATATTGTGTGTAGTGGAGTGACGATCGTCCCTCCCGTGGGACGACCCCTACTGGGCAAGATGGGACAATCGTTGTGAACTCGACATAGCCTATCATTATTATGCATCATAGAGGGAGCGATAAGAGAGGACTTAGCCACCATGCAGCCAACCTAGGGATCCAACTCGAGCTGGAGGAGGAGCATGTAGTGGAAGATGCAATTATTGAGGGTGAGGTTTGCTTTGAACCATGCTTTGTTGGTAGGAAACGTGGTGCAACTCACATTGGTGGTCTCTGTTGTGGATCAATTTGTGATATGTACATTTTAGTTTGGAAATTCTCTAGTAGCATAGGTATGATGATAGAAATGAGCAAGTTTCTTATATAAATGGTTTGTAATTTTTTGTAGGGAAAAAAACTATGGAATGCCTCACTTTAATTCGTCCCAGGAAACGAAGGTCTAATGATAGGGTCTGGATGAAATTGAAGTGATACTGACTAATATTTTTTTACCATGTACATGATGGGTGAGGTCCTCCCATCATCCTTGCCAATGCTCCGAGAGATAAACCCTCTAATTAGATATCTCAAAATATTCATACTTCCACATTTCAAGTAGAAAAACAAATATAAATTTTACTAGAGATCCAACCTACAAAGAGTAGTTTTGCATTTTGGAAAGGAACCTCACTTCAAAAATTTTGTGAACATCAACTATCCAAAGATCATATTATTATTATTTTGATATCTTTCATTGAAAATATTTTTTTGATTTCCAATTAAACTTCATTTTTCTTCTTTCACTTATTTTTTGAACTATTTTCCTTAAATCAATTTTATGTGGAAGTAGAATAGAATATATTTTTTAATAATAATTTCTGATCTTAATAAAAAAAATAGTTTAAAAAAAACAATAATACTATGGGTTTAAAAAAATATTATTTATATTAGTAATACTATGATTTAAAAAAATATCATTCATACCTAAAATGTAAAATATGTATATGGTTATCTAAATATCTAGAATTTTTAATGATCTAAAATATGAAAAATATTTATAATAATACCAAAAATATACTATACACATAATGTACAATTCATCATTTTAAATATATATAAAACATTAATATCATGTTATTTTTATTAAAAAAGAAAAATAAACAACAAGTGAAAAGTTTATATACCATTGGAAGATATCTTTTAAAACAAATTATGAAAGGAAAATCAAATTTGTGAAAGAGCTAGACATGAAACTAACATAAATTTAGCATTGTGTTCGTGACAAATTTAATGATTTAACGAAATTCAAATTTAACACATGAAAAATATCATTAGATTTGAATATTATAAGTTATAAATTAAACTAATGTTTAATATGAAATTCAACATTAAAATTTTCATATTCAACTAATGCAAAATTTAATAGAATTCAAAATATAAACTCAACAATTCAAAATATAAACTCAACATTAAATTGACATGGCCAAAGGATTCAAATTTTGTCCAATTCCAAAGTGTATAAATATTCATATTTATACATAATTTATATTTATAATTATTTGTTTTTAGGTTTATTTTGATCAAATTCATGGAAGAGTTAAACATAAGCGAATTTGAATTTTTGTTATCTACTCTTCCAGAAAATTTAATGTGCGAATTGATCTTTTAAATTTAACCGCAACCGCTCAAGCAAGTTTAAATTTGATCGGTCCAGTATATTAAATTAAAATTAAATTTACTGTTCAAATTAATATTTGAAATCAAATTTGACGTGTAATCGTGTGTAAAAAAATATTATATTTCAAATTTGACGTGTAATCGTGTGAAAAAAAATTTATATTTAATAAAACTTAAAGTAAATTTAAATATCACACCTTCAAATTTAAAATTTATTTTCGCAGAGTATGCAAAAACCAGATTTAAATTTGATGTTGTTTTTTATATAAGTTGAATTAAAGTTAGGGAAGGAAGAAAAAAATTGATTTAAACTTTTCGAATCCTGGATTTTACCGTTGGGGAGAGGACAGGAGACAGCAATACCCTTATCATTTGGATGTGCTTTAATCGTACTTTGTACTTGGTTGATTATGCATTGCACAGATTATCATTCTCTTATTTATCAAATGGTACTTATGTTAATTTAACTTAATATTTATAAAATAATGTTTTAAATTAAAAATATTCATATCCAACGTAACATTAAATATTTATAAAGTATGACATTTTATGATCATTTCTATCTTGTGTAATTCCTATCTTATAAGGAATCAAAATATTTTTTATGTATGGTTTATTTTTTTAATTCGTAGATTTTAGTGTCTTCATTTTCTTACTATTTTACATAAAAGATTATGAAATTGAGAGGATATTTTTCCATATTTTTATGTATTTTTTCAAATGATGATTTTTTTAATTTTTTAATTTTTATTATTTATCAAAATATTTTAATTATAATAAAATATTTTAAATTTTAAAAATTTAATAGATATAATAAATATTTAAAAAAAAACTAAAATCTATTATATTGTTACTTAATCAGTAACAGCAAGATGGAGTAACATTAAGTAATAGCAATACAGCGAGATGGAATAAGAAAATATAATAAGTCTTAAAAACAATCATTATAATTCCTTCTTATTTATGAATTGATAAAAAAAATTATAATTTAGATAATTTAATAAAATGATTGAGAAAGTAAATGTTAATTTTTTATTTAGTTTAATAATAATTTTAAATTATTATAATACAATTGGGTTGGTTGAGAATTTGCAAAGATATGAGATTGATTTCAAAATTTTACAGTTATTATTTAATAAATTAGAAAATTTAAATTTCATTTTTCACAAACATGACCAATTAAGCTACTTTCCAAATTATTTTTTATAATACAAGTTTAAAAAATAAAATAATTCTCACTTTTTACTGAATTAAAAATAATGTCATCACAACTGAAAATCCACACATTTTAAAGCTTATATTAAAAATTCCCCACATACTAAAGCTTATATTGTTATATTTTATAAGTAAAATATTTTGGACAAATCTTTCTGTAACTAAATTGTTAAATATAGAGCTATTCTAAAGTAAAATGAATGTATGAAACGAATACAAATTATTAAATATATTTATTAAATATAAATTTCGTAATCCTAAATTTAATGGGTAAATAAATTTGAATGTGAAGTATTTAAGAAGTTTAAATCTAATTTTAAAGTGATACACAATAACTCTATTTAAAGTTGACCGTTGTCCGTTGTTTCTATGAATCAGATTAAGTATACAGAATGGGCTATACTTTAAAGCAAAATTTAAACTTAAACGCCAGAGATATTTTGTCCGTTGTTTCTATGAATTAGATTAAGTATACAAAAGGGCTATACTTAAAAGCACCCACGAGATATTTTTATTTTACCACACATAAATGAGGACAATATGACTGTGTTTCCTTTATCGCTTAGTTAAACTTTAATTTCTTGTATGCGCGATCTCTGTTTGTTGTCAATATAAAATTTATTTAGTTATAACAAAATTTTTTTAGGATTATAATAATTTTGTATCTAAAATAGATATTGTATAATTAATTTAGGTTTTGCAGTTGTTGTATAATTAAATTTATGTTCTGTATACTAGAATCAATAAGAACCAAAAGTATAATTCTTCATCTCTATGAATTAATAAAAAATTTGTTAAATTCTTGTTCAATAAAACTCAGAGTTGTTATAATACATAACACTAAATTATTATAATATAGTTATAAAGAATGGTTTATATTAAAAACTTGTTTTTAATAGTTGCGCAAAATACTCAGTCAAAAGTTTATATTTTATCGGTAGGTATATTTTGAGAAACTTTCTATAGTCAAGGTATTTTATAGTCAATGTTCTGTATGTGGAAAGTCAATTTCAGGTTTCTAATAAAATTTAAATTTAATTAGATTTGATAGGTGATGCTATGTTAATGAATTTATATGCGTGGAACAAATTCAATATATTTGAATTGTCAAACAAGTTTTTAATGTATAAATTGAATTCAGATTTTAAAAAATAAATTTAGATTTTAAATAAACTTTTTTAAGGTATAAATTGAATTCAGATTTTAAAAAATAAACTTAAATTTTATTAAATTTGATGTGCAATCGAATTTTAATTTGACGATGCACTAGAAAGATTTAGCAAATTGAAATATAAGTTGAAACGTAGTATACAATACCCAAATTCAAATTTGACCGTTGTTTCTCTGATTTCGGATAAATTAATCGAAATATAAGTTGAACATAGTATACCGTACCCAAATTCAAATTTGACCGTTGTTTCTCTGATTTCGGATCAAATTTGAACGAACGGCTATAGATGAAAGCAAAAGGTAAAATTTAAATGAGAAATTTTTTTATTAAATTTGATGTGTAATCGAATTTGAATTTGATGATGCACTCAAAGATTTAGCAAATTCAAATATAAAGTTTTTTTTCGATAAGAAAAAAAACGTTGTAGTATTACGAGTTCATATTCAATAAAAAACGAGTGATTACATCATAAGACATTACGCCCAATTTTAGTCCCGGAGAATCCGAAAGCAATTGGAAATCCCAATCCTCTAAGTATTCTTTAAGCATTTATCATAACGACCCCATGAATAGAAAATCTCATAATGGCCTCCGATTTTACTAGAATTCAATGCCTCACAATACAAGAAACAACTCAAAACTTAGATACCGAGTGATCTCTCGAGATGCCTAAACGAAAGAAAAAACGAGATTCAGAAATGAATCCTATCGGATGATGCAATGCCAAGAACAAAGTCAAATGCCAAAGATGCCACCAGCGACCTCGCTTGTAGAAGAAGACTCGCTTGCACCCAACATCGAAGAAACAAATTAGAAAACAAAGCTCGCTTTCAAGAAGAAGGTCCCCATCATCTGTCCAATGTTAAGGAATAGGGAGTATCCGAGTGTCGAGGCAAAGGGAACCCCCTGTAGAGATGAATATGAAACTCTCCCGGAATGACCTGTCTCAGTCCTTTCTTTCGATAACTTACTAGCTCTAGTATTCAAATCTCTATAGATGTGTTCAATACTATATGACCGAAATTTCGTAGAATGTTTCTAATTCTCTCGAATCCAACCAAAGCAGACGATGGATTTGCATATTACAACGATCATTGATCCCATCTATAGTAATCTTCGAGTCTCCGTATATATAGATGTACTGAGAATTTTAGATTATATGCAATGTACGAGACCTCTCTAGTGTGCCATAATTTTCAGCCTTGTTGTTTGAGGCAGAAGCTCCCATTCCAATAGATTTGATAGTGGTCGTTGTTGTGAAGACGAATCCAAGCCCTCATAGCCCGCATATTCCATTAATGCATGCACCATCGAAAAATAATGCTCGGGATAATGATCCGATGAGGTCTAATTCGTCGCATAAAGATATTTTATGTCGGAGACGATGCATGAATTTATATTGATCCAAGTCGAGATATCCTTAATGATCAAGGCGTGAGTGAGGGAGGGGGAATCTTCAAAAAATACATCGATTTCGGAAATCCATATTTCCCATATAACATAGAAAAGGTGTAGTGTTTAATGGATATGCGACTCGAGCCCATGATGTAATAGATTGTATACAAATTAGAAGGTTACCAAGATGAATTGTGAAATAACACCCGAGAAATGTATCCAAATCAAAACGACGAAAGCGCAAGTAAAAAAAGAGATGTGAGGAGGTTTCTTCCTGCAATCGACGAAGGGGGCATCTTCCAGGCCCCATAAAGCATCGCCTACATAAAACATCCCAAGTCAATATTTTATTTTTTCCATAATAACCGGATAAATAATACAATATTGTTTAGAATATTTAGGTGCCGAGGCAAAAGTAGAAGGGAGACGATGCAACAAAAGGATTTGGCCGAATGAGATTTTCATAAATGTCCTTCACAATTAAGCCCGATCCGGATGTTCTTCCGTTCCAAGTCTCTTGGTCACCATTTCTCTTATACGATAGTCCTAGTCCTTGTACAAATTTTTTTATACTCGTTCCATGCTCGGTAAATCAATTCCATATATGCCTAGCTCTGTCAGTGGATTTCCAAATGGGAGCATCAAGGGCACTAGCGAGAGGATAAGGTTTCGATAAATTAAATATGTCATGTCTGTCGTAACTACGTGTAATAAGTGTTCATCTATCCGATATTGTTTTAGAGGATGAAAATATCCTATCAATCCCAATGAAAATATTACGCCCATTCCCAAATTTCCACGCAAGTCTTTGACTCGACGACGGCATGATCTTGCAAAAACTGATCCAAATTGCATATGCCCAACACGCCTTGATAGATCCACCCGAATAAAGAAGCTTTAATGGGTCACTCTGTATGTATTTAAGTCCGATGATGCTCGACCATTTTTCCAACACAATTAAGAGCGTACCAAAGGGATTTTATCAATAAAGCATTAGTGAAAGATCTAATGTTTAGTAATCCCCAACCTCCATTTTCTTTTTCGAACCGATATTTCGCTCAATTTTGCAAAGATGTATGTTGGTGTGATTGGGAGATGAACCCCATATGGAAGTTGGCAATCATAGAATTGATTTTGTTTACTATGTATGCTTTCGAGAGGAAATAAAGGTGCGACCAATAGACAACATATTGTGTACAGAACAACCATTATCAATATGTATCTACCTCCCATCGAAAGTAATATGTTTTTGCCACTTGTTTATCTTGTTGCTGAAACTTTTCGACAAGCCAGATCCAGATCAACAATAGTATAAGAGCATGCCTTCGGTCTAAATCCTAGGTAGGTGAGTCCCTTAGAAATATGGCTGACTCATTTTGTTCCCATAAAAGCCGCTATGAATTTTATTTTCCTCCATGTCACCCTCATTGTATATAAGAAGGGATTTTCCATTGTTGGTGCAAAGCCCAGAGGCATGCCAAAATCGGATGAGGATATAGTGCAAGTAAGACCACCGATTTCGTTGAGCATACCAAATACTAATAAATCATCGGACAAATAGTGAGTGCGTGACGATTACCGAAAGGGGGAGAAAGGTAGACCTTTAAAGTAGCTTCATTCCTCTGCCATCTTCATAACATTGTCGAAGTAGTCCATGACTAGAATAAAAAATGAGGGGGGGGATAATGAACATCCCTACCTCGGACCCCTTTCAGCCTCCAAAGAATGCGGTCTAAATACCATTTATGAGGATCGCATATTGCACAAAGGTGATACAAGCCATAACCTACACGAGAGACCTCATTTAGAAACCGATCTTGAGGAGAATAAGTCAAATAAAAGACCAATCAGCAGAGTCGAATTCCTTCTTAATATCGATCTTCATGATGATTTGCCTCAAATTTGTTTGCGTGAATCGAATGAAGAGCCTCCTGAGCAAATCGCGATTGCGTCATGTATGGACCTTCCACCTAGAAATCCAAATTGCTCTTTTGAAATCCTAGACGATAAGGTTGCTCGGATTCTGTTTTGTGATTATTTTAGAATTTAGCTTGTATATTACATTACAAAGTGCAATAGGCCTATAGTATGAGAATTGTTCGGGGGGAATACGATTTTGCAATGATAGTTAGAAAATGTTGAATTCATATCAGCGGGAACAAGAACCATTACTCTAATCTGTTCGGCCACCGTGAGGATCTCATCCGCCATTAAATCATAGAAGTGTGAGTGAAAATTCGTCGGCCAGTCGTCTGAGCCAGGACTTTTGTCCCGGGCAAAATCCTTTAGAGCTGATTCAATCTCTTTCTTGGTTATCTCTGCTTCCGAGATTTCATTTGCTCGCCTCGTCAAACATAATTTGTAAGTGTTGTAAAGAAACCATGTTTGATTTAGCGAGTCAATCTCATTATCGGCTTTATAAAAGTCAAAGAAATATTTGAATGCCTTGATCCGGATTTCGAAATTTGTATACTTCACTCGAACCATCAACCACCTTAACATTCCGGATAGAGTTTTTTTTCTTGCTGTTGAAAATAGCAACAAGAAACGGTGAAGGAGGCCTCGTGAAACATCTTTCTTGATCCTAGTTGGAAAGTGATCACCTAAACTAGGTAGGGACCACACATGTGATTTTTGTCGAAAAGTCTATTTTTTAGACTATGTCTATTTTTTGAGACATATGGAGCATGGTCTAGGAGTTGCGGGATGCTATTCTTGGATGATTGGTCAAGTTGGTAAAAAATAGATGGACAGACTATTTTTAGACATACGAGTCGAAGTCTATTTTTAGACTAGCGATCTAAAAAATATAACGATCAAAATATTATTAGCCCTTAATAATATTTGGACTATAAAGTTTATCTTATCCTCTTGGAGCACTTCGAGTTCGAGGAGCTACGGTATGTGGCACATGCAACTCGCGAAGGAAATTCGAATTTCTATGGGTTGGTCGAGCTGCTGTCATGGTTGACTTCGATTAGACTCATGTGGCGAGTTTTGGTGGAGTTGATTGAGGAGTTGATGGAGTTGTGTTCGGTTTTAACTTAGTTGAACTAGTTGTATTTAGTTTAATGGCTAGTACACTAGAGATGAGTGGTGTGAATTAAATATTATTTAATTCACTAATTATTAACTCATTATTCAACTAAAAGAACACATCGGTTAACTCGGTACGTAACACGGTTCGGTGCGAGACTAGTGCAAGAGATAGGTGAAAGAGCAGCATTATTGTACATTAGTTGTGCATGAGATTTGCACGATCGGTGGGATGAGTATGCCAATGATGATTGCGTTGTTCAAGAAAGAGGAATTCGAATTGGTTCAGCCTATTCTCTCCTTTTGGATTGCGCGATGAGGCGAGAGGCGGCTAGTGGAGGAGTTTTGAACCCCAGTGATCGGTCCAAGCTGAGCTAGTTTGTGTGTAGCTTTTGGAGACAATGCGAGTACTTGTGAGGAGTATTGTATTGTGTAAAGTTACATGTTTCTCATCCATTATATGATACATATAGTGCAGGGTTTTTCAGCTATAAGCTTTCCCCATACATGTTGCATTCTATGTGTGTGAATTGATGTTCTACCGCTTGTTTTATTTTCCGCATGTGATGATTAATTTGTAGAAGAGATTATGTGTTGTGCGAGAAAAATCAAATTTGTGTATGATCAGTTAATATCGGTGGATAAATATTCATTATTCAGCAAATTTCTACATGGTATCGGAGCAGAAAATTAATCGTCAAAGATCTATTATGCGGATTGCAATTTATTTCCTCGGACGAAGTACGCATCACGAGCTAGGTAGCCTCCGGATTCATCTTTCTTCGGAAAGTGAAAGGTCGCAGTAAATGCCCATGCAGTAGATCTCTAATTTGGAAATAATTTTTTCTCACGTATAGATCAGAAGCGGTTGATTTATCGGTCGGTGGTGAAATTCGAATTTGCAGATTTGTGTTTTTGGTGCATGCGGCAAAATGTCTTTCAACGGATTGCGACTAGAATATGCCTTGGAAGAGCGAGCTCGAATTATGTTGCATGGAAAGATTGCATGGAGGCTGCATGTTAGATGATAATGGGTTGTTGGAATTTGTGGAGAAAAGAGATTCCAAAGCCTACTTCTACGATCTTTATTTGTTGTGGAAGCTTGGCGAAAGAAACAAGAAAAATGTCGAAGGATTATGTTGGAGGGCGTAAAGGATCACATAGTGTCCAACTTGCATGGAAAGGCTTCTCCATATTTGATGTGGAAAGCCTTCGACGGATACGTACGGAAGCAAGAGCGACCAAAGGAAGTTGGCGGCTCAAGGATAGACTCGAGAAACATAAAGATGGAGAAAGGAGAGAGCATCCCAAAGTACCTCACGGGGTTCACCCAATGCGAGGGATGGGCCGGGAAGCGTGGGAGTGACGATGGAGGATGAGGACTTGGTGAGCTTGGCTCTCCACAGGGTATTCCGAAAAGTTGGCATGCATATCGAGATAGTGTCGATGGTCGGGAGAAATTTCCCGAGATGGGAAAGAGCTGTGGTATGATGCGGTGCAAGAGGAGATTCGGCGGAATACCGAGGATGGATCTTCATCAAAGGCATATGATGAAGAAAGAGCACGCTTTGGTCGCCAAAGAAAGGAAGGGGAAGGAAAAGGAGAAGGCTTCTCAATCCGGTGCAGATGGTAAAGAGCGTGACATGTCCAAAGTGAAGTGTTTTCAACTGTCACGATCATGGACATTACGCCACAAATTGTCCACAGAAGAGGAAGAACAAAGCGGTCGCTAGAGCTACGGCTCGTGAGGCTCTTGCCTGCAATTTGAGCTGGACTTCTCATTGATCGCATGCATGTTGTCTAGTGCATTGGGATCGGGTTGGTATTTTGATAGTGGTGCTTCCTTTCATCGACGACGGAGATGCAAATCTTTTTCGGTGACTTGGTGGAGAAAGGTCTCCGGATGCATGTTGAGTTGGGCGACGGTGGACGATACAATGCGACCGGAATTGGTACCATAACCTTTCGGAGGGAGTCGAGTAAACTCATTCTTTTACAAGATGTATTGCATGTACCAGTGTCTAACAGAGAATGTGATCTCGGTCGCAATGTTAGAGGATAAAGGGTATGAAGTTGTGTTCGAGAGAAGGAAAAGTTTTCCTTCGGCACAAGGCAATAGGACAAGTCAAGAAGGTTGGGATTCGGGTAAAGAATCTCTACGGACTTGAAGTAGATGGGATGTCTATGGAGCTTCCTCTTGTTGGGAAGCGGAAGGAAGACATGTACTGACGATGTGAGAGGGAGAAATTTTTTTCATGCGGTGATAGTGAACCTCGGGATGTGGAGCAGCCACAAGAGGATCATGGAGTGGGAGAAACCACTCATGCGAGAGAAATTTCGTGCCGGATGGGCGAGAGGTGCATGGCTATGGGCCCTATACCACGGGTGAGAGGTGGGGCGACATGCATGAATAATCCCAAGAGGAGATTTTTTGGGCGAGGATTCATGAGATGGTGTGGATCTCATGAGTTGGACCCGGCCACGAGGGTGCCCACGGTCATGACGTAGCGGATCGGTTGGATTGATGCGAGCGGGATCAAAGTGACGAGTTGTCGGATGCGGAGCGCGGATCGAAAGTTGACGACAAGTGCGAGTGCATGGGTGCAAGAGTTCAATAGTGCGGTGGTTCACGATGACATGTGCGATTGGTACCGGCAGAAGTCGAAGACTTTGATGATAGATGCACTCGAGGCGATTGAGTTGTTTGGAGCCTATTCGGTTGGAGAGATGTTGCATGCAAAGAGGTGCATGGCGCATGCATGGAGTTGCATGGTGCATGCATGAGTTTGCATGAAGTACGCATGCAAAAAGGGTGCATGGCGAATGCATGAGTTGCATGTCGCATGCATGGAGTTGCATGGTGCATGCATGAGTTTGCATGGTACATGCAAAGGGTGCATGGCGAATGCATGGAGTTGCATGTCGCATGCATGGAGTTGCATGGCGCTTGTGAAGGTTGCGGGGGCGAAGTGCATGGAGTTGCATGTCGCATGCAAAGAGCAATACTTTCTTGTTGAGAGGGAGTGTTGAAAATAACAACAAGAAACGATGAAGGAGGCCTCCCAGAAACATCTTTCACGATCCTAGTTGGAAAGTGATCACCTAAACTAGGTGGGGACCACACATGTGATTTTTTGTCAAAAAGTCTATGAGCATGATGGAGCATGGTCTAGGAGTTGCGGGATGCTATTCTTGGATGATTGGTCAAGTTGGTAAAAATAGATGGATAGTTATTTTTAGACATACGAGTCGAAGTCTATTTTTAGGCAGCGGTCTAAAAATAGAACGGTCAAATATTATTAGCCCTTAATAATATTTGGACTATAAAGTTTATCTTTCATCCTCTTGGAGCACTTCGGTTCGAGCTACGGATGTGGAACATGCGATTTAGCGGGGAAGGAGATTTCAAATTTTTCTATGGGTTGGTTGAGCTGTTGCATGGTTGACTTCAATTAGACTCATGTGGCGAGTTTTGGTGGAGTTGAATGAGGAGTTGATGGAGTTGTGTTCGGTTTAACTTAGTTGAACTAGTTGTATTAGTTTAACTCGCTAATACACTAGAGATGAGTGGTGTGAATTAAATATTATTTAATTCACTAATTATTAACTCATTATTCAACTAAAAGAACACATCGGTTAACTCGGTGCATGTACGGTTCGGTGCGGATCTGAGTGCAGAGATAGGTGAAAGAGCGAAACGGTTGTACATTAGTTGTGCATGAGATTTGTACAATCGAGTGGGATGAGTATGCCAACGATGATTGCGCTGATTTCAAGAAAGAGGAATTTCAACTGGTTCAGCCTATTCTCTCCTTTTGGATTGCGCGATGAGAGAGGGCAGCTGAGTGGGCAGATTTTGAATCCGCGAGTCGGTTCAAGACTGAGCTGAGTTTCAGTGTGTAGCTTTTGGAGACAATGCGAGTACTTGTAGAGAGTATTTTATTGTGTAAAGTTACATGTTTCTCATCCATTATATGATACATATATGCTGGGGGTTTTCATCTATGAGCTTTTCCCCATACATGCTGCGTTCTATGTGTGTGAATTGATGTTACGCCGCTTGTTTTATTTCCGCATGTGATGATTAATTTGTAGAAGAGATTATGTGTTGTGCGACGAAAATCGAAATTTGTATATGATCGAGTTAATCTCGGTGGATAAATATTCATTATTCGGCAAATTTCTACACTTGCATCCGTTAGCACAATTGTGAAAAAACTTAGTATTAAGGTCGCCCTCTTTCAGCCATTGCACTCTGCTTTTTAATTTCCATGTTGTTTCTTGTATCCTTAGTATTTCAACCTTTCTTGTCTCTAGCATTTTGAGAGTGAAAAAATGTTAAAGAATCGAGGTGCTGAATCTTTCATTTGTTTAAAAATATTTGTTGAAAGTTTTTTTTCAATGTCCCACTGAGCTCTTTATCAAAAATTGGATTTCTTATCCTTCTACCAAGTCCTTACAATAGATTTTAGTTTGTGCGATCTTTATTCGCGAATTTTCTCCATTCATCAAGACCGAGAGACATTATCCTCCTGATTCCAAAATTCAATCACCAGTTTATTAAAAGTTGGATTTTGTAACCAAATTCTGTTGAATTTAAAGGGTATTCCACTCGTCCTTTCCTCTAGTTTCCACGTTAATGAGATAACCATAAGATCAGATGAGCATGAAGGGAAAATCATTGTTCTGACATTTCCCAGCATTGTATTGAGAGGATCCTTCATCATAATTTGGTCAAAATGTCGTCGATATCATACATTGATGTCGATGAAGCCAGAATCCAAGAATATTTTTCCAATCTTATCATGGAAAGGATTCCTCCATGCCTTGTCACCCTATGACTCATCCACGAAGAGAGAAGCATTATAGTCCCCAATAATTATTATATATTTGATATTCAATACACTGGATTGATCCATTCGATCCCAGATTCAAATTCAAATTTGACAGTTGTTTCTCTGATTCGGATAAACTTGAACGAACGACGATACAGGAAAGCAAAGGTAAATTTAAATGAGAAAAATTTTATTAAATTTGATGTGTAATGGAATTTGAATTTGACATGCGCTGGAAAGATTTAGCAACTTGAAATATAAGTTGAACATAATATACAATACCCAAATTCAAATTTGACCGTTCTTTCTCCCATTCGGATAAATTTGAACGAAAGGCGATATATGAAAGGAAAGGTAAATTTAAATGAGAAAAATAATTGATTTTACAGTCGGCAGAGGAGAACGTCGAGCTTTAAAATTATTATGAGTGCATTTCCATTTTCATTTCTTGGCATTTAAATATTATGTCTGTGTGCAATTAAGTTTTTGTTATAATAATGAAATTTCTATGCTCTATTTGCGGTTTCTTTCATTGTTCATTTCCTTATTTATTTAATAATAATGGTGATTTTCTTTACCCATGAAGATGTCGAGGTTGGAGCTGGATGGATTTTAATTGGTTTTTATGGGAAATGGTTGTCTTGGTTTTTTTGGTTATTGGTCTTTGTAGGGTTTTTTGGTTTCATAGAAAGAAATGAAAATGATAATGAAGTACAAAATAAAAAGGTAAATATGAATGCCATATTTATTATAGGCCACAATTCACAAATGCTAAAAAAGTTAAATAACTCGTAAATGAATGGTCTAGGTAATGTCATATTTTGTCAGAAAAAACATTACTCAAAATTAAATTTCAAATCATTATTTAAAAGAATAATTTAAATAGTTTACTTTTTCACATTAATGTTTTACCTATTAAGAAAACGTAACTATCTTAGATCATGAAGTCTCCCAAATAAATAAATAAAAAATATCACTTTTAACATCGCTTTAAGTTATTATATAGACCATTTTATTAAAAAACACGCCTTTTTTAAAAAATTGTATAAATAATAGTTACAAAATATCATATTGATTTTTAAAACTTCTCATATTATTTTATAACCCCCGAAAGCTCATGTTATTTTATAACCACGGTAAAACCCTAAGGTTCCAATCTCCAATTGCCATACCAAGATTCAAATAGCTAAAATGTGATTTTTCCTTTCCGAATTTCATGTATTGTAATTAGGTGAAAATAATTCCATCTATTAAAAAAAATTGTAGGTGAATTTGTTTCCTATATATGGAATTTCAATTTAAATATAAATTAATGGTATTTTTTTTTCACGAGAAAAAAAACACCGCTTATATTAATATATAAAACAGTACATATACAAAATAATCTCAGTTGTATAGTGTAGCAGCGAGAATTCCCTCAGATACTGGCCAAAAGAAAAGCTCACTTATAGAAGAAGGAGCAGAAATGAATATATGGCCTCCACATAGCAGGAAAAATTCCTTCCCATACAAACATGACCATCAATGACAGTGAAAAACATAGGATGGCTAATAGAAAGGGAGTATAGTCCTCCGGTAATAGACCATTGTGAAAAGGAAAGATGAGTACTAAATGACAATGGAATGTGAATGAAGACAAAACTGAAAGAACACCACTGATCGACATCCAACCACCCCGCAAAATCATGTAAGTCTGTAAATTGAGGAGCTCGGATTATAAAAATAAACCACTTGTGAAATAATCCGCCGGGCTCGCTTGTAGCAATATAAACCTGTCTCGACCAGCTTTGTGAGATGTCGAGATGCCCCTCCAAAATAATCAGGATCGTCTCACAAGTACAAGCCCAACTTGGGAGATCATAATGTACAGGCCCATAGGAAAAATGTATAGGGCTGGACTTCGATGAACTATTAGATACAGGCCCGCTTATATAAAATATCCTTACCTGCAAAATGAAGATCTTATGACATACTGGAAAATACCAGTCGAGAAACAAAAATGACATCCTGAGTAAGCAAAACAGGCTGAGTTGAAAATGTCTGTATAGCGAGAGTCATCCCATATAAAATTTCTGATTGAGACCCTTTATGTAAAACCATAACATCACAGGCATCCCAATTATGACTCGACCCCACTGCTAGGTCACTCATCGAACCCAAAATCATGGTCAAAAATCCAATTATGGAATTAGGATTGTTGTTTGCCAGTGAATTTGACCATCTCTGAAGAGCAGAACGTGCATCGACCCAAAATCAATTTCTAAACCTTTCCTGGACAAACCATCTGCCCTGGTATTGTTTTCTCTGAATATGTGCGAAATAGGAGGATGATTGAGAGATTCCCATAAACTTTGGGTCCTGTGTAACCAGCCCAAAAGATCAGGCCGCTGCATTTGCATAGTCCTTTTGACCCATCCGATTACCACCTGTGAATCCCCGTATACATGGACATCCTGTAACTGTAATAGGACAGCAAAGCGGAGACCACCCCACAGAGCAACTAATTCTGCCTTGTTGTTGGAACCCGTGCCTGCATTCCAATGAATATGAATCCTTTCCCGCTGGGATAATTTAATCCAAGCGCCACACCCCATGAGCCCATCCACGCATGCGCCATCAAAATAGATCGCCGGAATTTCTATAACATGAGGTCTGTTGCGAAAGGAACAATCTATGATAGGAGCACGTGATTGAGGACGATCTTCCATCCAACCAAGGATAAAAGAATACACTTGATGTATCCGAAAAGGCACGTCTTCAAATATTAATCTGTTTCTCCCCAGCCACACTTCCCAAATGAAGAAGAAAGGCAGAGATTTAAACTTACCTTTGAGGCTGTCCCAATCCCTGGCAGCATTCAGAAAATCAGAAGGATACCATGTTGGACCCATGAAATGTATTGAGAAAAGCCGCCATAAACGCACAATAACTGGACAGTGGAAGAAAAGATGATCGATAGATTCTAGATCCTGACAGCAAATGTGGCACCTAAAAGGCCCCAGGAAACCACGCCTGCACAAGTTATCCCCCGTAAGAATCCTTCCCTGCCATACCAGCCACCCAAATAAAACAATTTTAGTGGGTATTTTTCTCTTCCAATATATGAAGAAAGACTCTGTCAACTGATCCCTGTAGGAGGCAATGTTAAGAACATTATATATCTCTTTGACAACTGGAGCACCCTCATGCGTAGATCCATCCCAAACAACCAGATCCCCGCCAGTCGCCCAACTGAACCCCGCTGCCCTGAACGCCTCCCTGAGCCCCTCCCATTCCTCCGATACATACTCCGGCAAACCGAGTTGGAGCGCAGACTTAAATTCCGGCGAGTCAAAAGACCATGACCTAATTGTCTGGGAAATGAAATTTATACCTCTGTGTGCCAAGCAATGTATCAGCAGCCGAGATGGAGAAACACTAGTGGGCAACCCTATAATTTTTTTATAAGTAATCGGAATGTCTCCCCCATCCCTAAACTGCCAAGCTAGTCTTTCCGCAACATGGCCACATATAAACTTAAAGCTTCTCCAGATCTCCGATATGTGTCTAGTGGAGGGAAAGTCTGAAGCTAGCAACTGTTTCATTAGATCCCCCTGAATATATTTACACTTAATAACATCCTGCCAGATACCGGAACCACGTACAGCCTTCCAAAAGGATTTAATGAGCAGGGCTTTGTTGAACGTCCGGGAATTGAGGATTCCCCATCCGTCATGTTGTTTTGGTCTGCACAACCTGGACATTTTACAAAGATGGATTTTATGCGACATGTTAGCCCCACCCCATAAGAATTTCGCCATAATGCTATTCAGGCATTTGATAACACCATCTGGAATGTAAAATAAATGGGCCCAATATACAAGCGTCTGAGATAAAATCGCTTGGGTAAGAATGACCCTCCCACCCAGAGAAAGCCACCTGTGCGTCCAGCCATTAATCTTCCGCCTGAATTTGTCCAGCATCCACTGCCAGTCTCGAATCTTATACCCGCAGGGCTTAAGCCTGAATCCTAAATATGTAAATCCATCCATAGCCACCTTTATCTCCATCCCCGAGAACTCTGCTATGAATTCGATCTCCATTCTGTCTCCAAAACCATACAATATAAATGATTTAGCTTTGTTAATTGTAAGACCTGTGGCAGCTGTAAAGCGTTTGAACATTAGATGGATGAAGAACCAATGGTTCCTCTTCATATATCCAAACAGCAATAGATCGTCCACAAATAAGGAGTGTGTAACAAATACTTCATTGGAGAAAGAGAAGCCCTCTATGCAACCCCTGCGCTCCGCATTATGCATAATTCCAGAGAAGCTGTCCATGACGAGGATAAAAATCAGCGGGGAGAGCGCACAGCCCTGCCTCAGGCCACGTTCTGCACCGAAAAATGCTGTGGGGATACCATTTATAATGATTGCATATCGGACTGTCGAAATACAAGTCATTATCCATCTTATAGATTTTATGGGAAGCCCGATCTTCATAAGAACTAGTCGTATGTATGACCAGGCAATTGAGTCATATGCCTTATGAAGGTCTACTTTCATCAAAATAGCATTCCTCTTCTCAGTATGAGCAGAATGCAGTACCTCTTGTGCTATTGCCACAGCTTCATGAATAGAGCGCCCCTTTAGGAAACCAAATTGTTCTCTTGAAATGTAATCATTCAAAATACCTTTTAGGCGCTCAGCTATTATCTTGGAGGTAACTTTGTATAAGATGTTACAGAGAGCTATCGGCCTATAGTCCGCAAATGACTGAGCGTCGTCCACCTTTGGAATTAGAACGATGAATGTAGAATTTAGGTTTGCAGGCATCATCCCACTCCTTCTGATATTATCAACCACCTGTGTCAGTTCTGCGCCCATCAAGTCAAAGAAGTGAATAAAAAACTCCGAGGGCCATCCATCAGGCCCCGGACTCTTATCCGAGGAGAATGCTTTGAGAGTTTTCAAAACCTCGTTCTGAGAAATTTGGTTGTCAATAGCCAATATGGCCTCCTCATCCATAGCTCTATGGACATGCTCCAAAAGCCAGACCTGGGCCGCATTATCAATGCCTTCATGACTCGAATAGAATGCAGAAAAATGATCCAACGCCGCATCCTGGATCTCCTGTGTTGAATATGCAATTGATCCATCCCCCCTTTTTATACTCCAGATAGTATTCCTGTTCCGCCTACCATTTGCATACTTATGAAAATACTTAGTGTTCCGATCACCTTCTGCCATCCAAGATATACGACTCTTCAATTTCCAGGTAATCTCCTCGATCCTAAGAATCTCCCTTTTCCTTTCCCCAAGACATATAAGCTCTTGTAATGTGTTCTGATCGGGATACTGTTTGATAAATGAGGAAATTATCCTCTCCATCTGAACCTGAATGTCCTTAAATTCCTGCCTGTGTTTTTGCTTCTTTTCTCGATCCCAGGACTTTGATGCCACCTTTACTTTCTGAAGTCTATGGTGAAAATGGTCCCAGTCATCATAGAATGGCCCATCATATTTAGCCCGCCAAATGCAGCCAACCAAATCCGTGTATTCGGCATCCTCTAGCCAAACTCTATTAAACTTGAAAGGGCGCCCTCCTACCGCCATATTATCCAACCATGAAAAAGAAATTGGGAAATGATCTGATATATCGGATGCAATTATCAGAGATCTAACATTCTGAAAGATATCCATCACCTGCTCTTGCACTAACACCCGATCCAGCCTCTTGCCTATATAGTTTGCCCCTTCACGTTTATTAGTCCATGTTGGCGCCATAGGGTGTGGTCTAATGTCCTTCAGACCATGTGAGAAGAACATATCGTTTAGAAAACCAGCGAGAGGGCCCATACGAGCAGCACTGCCCCAGATCTCATCTATATTAAGGGATAAGTTAAAATCACCCATCACTATAAGGTTCGGAAGGGATAAAATACCAGAAGTCTGCATTCTACTCCAGAAAGACACTCTGTTAGCATATGGAGCATATATATTGATGATGTTAAAATTACCTGCCAGACCTCTAAGACTTCCATTTAGAAGCATGCCACCAAAAAAACTATACGGTTTGAATGTAGCCCTATTAGGATTCCATAATGCCAGCAATCCACCGGAACGACCATTTGAACTAATCGCCGCAGCCTGCCATCCTCTTCTTATATTCAGAAACAAATTAATAGCCTTTGTCCTATTGGACATTGTCTCTTGTCCCAGAAAAACTATAGGATTCCTTTCATTCAATAATTCCTTTAGGCAATGACTTTTAGGGGCATCACCCAATCCCCTCAAATTCAGAGATATTATGTGGTTCATGATAGTGATCTCCTTGGGCGGCATGCTCTAAGCGCCCCTGTTGGGCCATCGGGCCCATCATAACCAGCAATCGGAACATCTGATAAACCCCTCTCGTCATCCGTAAACAGTGAAACAGCCTTGAATTTCCCTTTGTTCATCTTACAGACCGCCTTTGCCTTCTTCTTAAGCGAGATGATAGCTGTCGATAAACCAGAGGAGTTTTTTCTTGGACTAGGAATGGGCTTATCGAAAACCGTTAAGGCAGCCAAATCTAAATTGGAGTTCCCTAACAGTGAGTCTATATCACTTCCAATTGAATTCCTAGGGGACTCGGATAGATAAATGGGGCCAGACTTTTCTGGGTAGGATTGTGTAGAGCCCATTTTGATCCCACCGGCCGACCTGTCGTCTGCCATTAAACCAACGTTAGAAGATTCCCCCCTATTTAAAGTCGACTTATACAATGGCAGCTCATTCTCTGGAGAATTCAGGTCATCAGCTTGACTAGGAGGCAAGTTTTGTAATACATCCTTATAAGATCTAGTCTCCCGCCAAATAGTATTGCCCATACTATTGCAAGGGATAGCGAAACTGTCTAACAAGGCATCAGCCGGATCTAAAGAAGGGCAGGGGACCGGGTCATCTCTATCTACCGGGATATTGATATCACTTTGGAGACACGGTTGGGGCGGATTATCGCTATCAGACTGAAGCACCCTATACAACTTACAACCCACAGAAGGGTGGTCAGCAATATTAGACTGTACCATGGCATCAGATATAGCCGTTTCATGATTATAATCTGCATTCTTGTAATGCTCAACCTCATTGGGAACGATAAGAGACATACCTTCTTTTCCTTTGCACGATTGACCCACCCCTTCATTGAACCTTGCATCATCACCGGCATCCACATATCCTCGCCGAGCCATATGAATTCGAAGTCTGAAGGGGCAATTATCCCTTAGGTGACCAGTCTTATGGCAAATTAAGCACCTAAAGGGGATACCCCAAAAATCGATCCTCTGGCGATGCCTTGTATTATTCCACAACAAGTCGACGTCGCCTGGAAGATCACCTTTATAACTGATCTCCACCAGTATCCACGCTATCCTCTTGTCTGCATATCCCACTATGCTAGGATCAACATATTTGGTAGTTCCAATTGAGTTGCCAATTGTGCGCAGTGCTTTGACAGTCCAGAACTCTAAGGGTAAGCCAGGGAGTTTAACCCACACCAATTTGCTTCGAGGAGCCTCCAACACCGGGTTGAAACCTATAAACCACGGAACAATCTGAAGAAAGCATCTACCCCTAACCCAGGTACTGTCTGTAACCTTATGGACATCCTTTTCATGCATAAAATGGACGCTAAACCATCCATTGATAAGCTTGCTTACGATAGGGGAATATCCAATAAGGGGCTTCCATTTTTTATGGATCCAGGATGCAGAATCATAATCCTCCGAGTCTGGGAAAACCCACCTGCAAACTATAGCCCTGCGCTGTAAACTTGTCACCCTAATACATAGGTCCTCATAATCCAGAGGAACTTCTTTGACCTCCATCCTTTGCTTGAAAATCTTCCTCTTGCTACGACGATTTCTTCTCTGAAAATGACCTCTTGAACGGTACATAGGATTTGCATTTACCTCTGTAATGTCAGCTATGCCCTGTCTGATGATGGCCTCATCCTTCGCATACTCAGCCGGACTATTGTCATCTCCACCCTGCATCCTGTCAGCCCACTGTCACCAATCTTTGCTGGAATTGACAGATTTTTCAAATCACAAATGGCTTCGACCTTACTTTTACTACTGCCGCCACCTTCAGAGAATGTCAGCCCTGTCCTGGCTGCTTGTAGAGAATAAGTAAAAGATATACATGTACCCTTCATCCGACGTGAATCTAGAGGAAGATATCCCTAACTTTTACCCCATCCTGACAAACCTCCGCGACCCCGGCACCTTTTCTATATAATATACTTATAGTCCTTCAAATACCTCTGCAGGTCCTAAAATGGACTAGATCTTGTGTACTAAAGAATTTCTGCTAATGGATCCGGCATTCAATACTGAAACGTTGAAGCCCCCAGCCTGACAATGCTAACTACCCCCATCACCCTTCACTAAATAATAAGATAATATAGCAACGGTAAACTCTTAAATGCCATAAGTAGCTGAATTGACTATCCTGCATAAACACCATCCTTTGTCATAATGGAGAAAATCCATATGTACCCAGGGCTCGTATTCCACACCAATTTCGACAACCAAAGCTGAGAAGCCCATACATCTTGTCTGTCATCCCCTACACCTGAACCACCCCCGCCGGCAGATAATCAATGCCAAAGTCATCCTGGAAATATCAAATTCAAATACTCATGCCGGATAATTAAACCGCCATCTGCTTCAGTCTAGAGTTGGCAACAGCAGCAAAAACATCCAGGTAACGTCCACCACCTTCTGAATAATCTAAAACCAGCACTTTTACATGGACGAGGGACAACTACCAGGTCCTTTAGCCAACACCAAAAATCCGATTCAAACAATCTATTACAAGATTCATATGAATCAGGACCAATGGAACATTGTGAGGACTGATAACCATCCTCTTTGGCATCCATCACACCTAGTAGCAAATAGGCATGAAGACAATCCCACTGACAGAATAAGTTAAAGACAGGATATAAGCCACCAAAAGCAACAATTACCCATTCATGTTCCAGCTAAAAACGAGCACCGAGCTGTAATACAACATACACAAAATTCATTAGCCACAATGAGCGACCATAATCAGCCCAATCAGGTTCCAGCTATAAAATCATCATCCGGATCATTGACATCCCAAGCCACCATCAATCCAATCTCAATGGGTTCCAGCTTGTAAAGCCCAGATTATAGCCACTGATAACCACTAATAAGTCCTCACAGGTACCAGCTAGTTATGTGAGATGTATTACCCCTAGCCCAGGTAAAGCCACTGAAATCGGGCAAAATGTTCTTTTGGGTTCCAGCTTCCTAATTTTTCAAAACTTACCGGAATGCGAATGATTGGAATATGCACAACATAACCTATATAACCTAACTATGCAAACATAAATCTCATCACTGCCGACCCCGGTCATTCTATGGCCAATTAAATCCCG
Source organism: Pinus albicaulis (assembly GCA_034641835.2). Classification (NCBI taxonomy): domain Eukaryota; kingdom Viridiplantae; phylum Streptophyta; class Pinopsida; order Pinales; family Pinaceae; genus Pinus; species Pinus albicaulis. The sequence continues at coordinate 304,521,671 of CM076580.1, read as the reverse complement.
TACCACTTGCAGTTGGACCGTTATTTCTTGCGCCCGCGTCATCGAAACAGAATGTCGCGCTTAACCTCCTTCTTTCAAACAAGAGCAGCCTATCGTCCATTCAAAAGATTTCATGGGTTCGATAAGATTGACGAGATTCACGTATCCTCTGAGCATTCGCAACCTTTCGTGTGATATCCGCTGAATTTACCCAATATAATGTGTTTCACGATAGGTTTCACTCCATCCTTGCCTCTCAAACAATTACAATCGACTTCTTAAGCTATGTATTTTATGTAGCATTTAAAAATACAATTTAAACAATGAAAAATTGCACATTGTATTTTGCACTCTAAAAGAAGTTTACACCTAAGAAATTTGATCCCTTTGAACTCATGTTAGATCTATGTTTAAGATGGATATATAGTGGTAAAGGAGAATTATGGTGGTATTATGTTTTCTACATGTGCACTATTCAACAAAGATTTGGGTGGTCATCGTGTTTGAGATCATTTTTAATTTCATTATTTTTCTATGTTTAATAAATCTACAACATAATAATAAATTTAGCCAAAAAAAAGAGTGAGATTGGCATCATTTATGCAAAGAGGAAATATTGTCCCTACAACCGGTTAAAAAATGGCTCTTCTAAACATATGCACCATTCAACAAATGTTTGTTAATTAAAGCCTATATTTGAAGCACCCAACTCAATTAACACTTATTGTAGAGTTACCACTCACCCAAAAGAAGTTTGATGAAAATAATAATTACTCTCGCAATGTTTCTGAAAAAGAATGCATGCACTTTCCTAGAGGGAAAACATTCGGTCTCCTTCATCCTTTTGTTTGGTGTGTGTTATATTCTTTCCACGAATAGTCGCACGCGCGGGGGGTCACAAGCGGGGGAAAGCCCCTCCTTGTTCGTTGTGTTGGGTGTAGCGAGGGGGGGTTCACATGGAGGGCGACAACCCCCCCGTCTAGGGGTTTGCATAGGGCGGGTAGCCCCCTACACAGGGTCTGGGGCAGCGCCCCGAGAAATTTTTCTTACCATATTTTAAGTTGGCGGACTGGCCTATGGTTTTGTGCATGGGTTTGCACATGGTTTTAGAGCATGATGGTTCTCTACCCTAGTATTTTGTAGATATGTTCATGGGAACTACGGTTATGTTCTAATCCAAGGTTAATGGATTAGGGTTTATGAATGCTTCGGCATGTATATATATGTGTTGTAACACAAAAAGGAATATAATGAAAAATTAAGCTAGTAGTCCCGATTTGGGATCCAGGGGGAAAATCTGTGTATATCTGTTTTATGTTTATGCTCTCGCTATTGTTTATTTTTTGTTTCTAAGAATTCGTTTGCAGATAATTTTTTGTACAGGGTTAAAACCTACACGTTTGTCCCTCTACACTTCTCCCAATCCCTCCCTCTATATTCCCCTCTCTTTGTGTTTCACTCATTTTTTATCACTCGAGAGATAACCCTTTTCAAATCTTGTTTTATTAGATTGCCTTCAAATGTTCAAAGGTTCAACTAGATCAAGCCCTAACTACTTATACCCCGACCTCGTTGGGGACGTGCAAAGAAGGATCGAGAAAGATCAAATGATCTAGGGTAAAATCTTGATACCCTTAACCAAGACCTTTTACTTCGGCTGGTAAATAGAATTGCATTTAATTAAGACGTTAAAGAACTGAAATGAACAATTGTAGCTGTAAATAAGAGGAACATAAATGAACAAGATCAGCAATCATAAGAACACGTCGTTTGATGACGGAGTTCGTCCAAGAGGGACTACATCTTCGGGCCTCGGTGTCAAGATGGTGTAGGCCGCTGCATTATGTGTTGTAAGAAGAAGATATACATGGATGTGCTTTCCTATGACATACAAGGAAAAATTGCCCTCACGCAGGAGTGGCTTGGCTTCTTTAAGAGATGTTCCACTGCAGAACTCTCATACATAAAGAAAGACTCCTATCAGTATAACCATAGCTGACATGTAATAAATAAGAGTATCCCGCCAATCCTAGCAAACAAGGGATCTCAACAATACACATATGAAATTGAGCATCCCGCCAATCTGGCATAAAATGGACTCATACATGACACAAATCCATAGCTGAAAGTACATCAATAACAACACAAAGCAAGATCCCACGACTCATGTATCAACTGGGATCTGCAAGACATAATGCATCTCAACGAGAAATAAATGAATAAGTACATGGAATCCACATCATATACCTCATGTTGACATTTGTTGAAGGCTCAGCAGCTCTGCGGCTGAATCTGAAAACACCATCAATCTTGTGGCGTCGAAAAAGGTGAAAACGATTGCTCACATGCGAAAATCTGACACCTGCATATCCCACTTCCAAAAGTGGCTGAAAAATCAAAAAATCAGATGAAGAAACTGAGCATGCCATCAGACTCATGGCGTCGAGTAGTGCTGAAATGACATAAAATTTGTCCCATTTGGACAAAGTCAAAATTTCGCCCTCCTGAAATTTGGCCTCAATCAAGGTTCCGCCTGCCTCTTTTCTGGCTCATGGTTCCACATGACCTGCAAATAAAAAAATATTAAACTTCGAATTCCGTGCGCGCTCCGCTCCTCCATGGCCTGGGCGCACTTATGAAAATCTGAGTTTATATAAAAATTGTGGGCGGACTTTACAAGAATGTGGTTAGCCGGATTGGTTAAAGATCCAGTTGTTTGGGAGGAGGTCGGGTGGTCAAATCCCGACCCCTCCATTAAAAGGCCGAAATATGTTTTGAAAATCTTCTTTTAACAAAATTAAACCCCCGCACTTAATTTTCTTAAGGCCTACGCCCATTTGAATGTACTGTCAAAGGTGTATGTGGGGGTCGGGCCCGCATTGGGTGGCCCGCCCCAACTCCCTGCTGGCTATTTCTGTGATGAACAACATATATGATATGTTAAACGTACTCGTTTAAGGTGGAGGCTCTGTGGGGTCCGACAGGGGTCATGGCCTGCTAGCCCAATATATATATATATATATGTTGTGACATGCAGTCGAGTGGGGTGGCGGGGGTGGTGGCCCGCCATCCATTTTTTTTAAATAATTTTTGTTTTGTTAAAAACAATTAGCCATTTTAAAAATAATAGATTTTTGACCGTAGGAGGCAAATTAAATAGGAAACAATTTTGCCCAAAACCTGGCTTGAGTGTGCCGGAATCTGGTGGCCGAGTTTGGTCCAATTTGCGTCCTTTTTAAGGCTGCCCAGTCACCAAGTCAAACCAAAACTTTGACCGCTCCTAAATCCTTCATATGGACTCGGAATTGAGTGTCGCCTGCGCCATTGGAATCAGAATGACGAGATCTACAATCTGAACCTAGTTCAAGATATTTTCGAACACTTTGATTTTTGAGCCCTCTGTGCTGAGCCACTTGTACTTGTACCTGTTTAATCCACCTGGATCAATCCTCCCCACTGAAGAGCTTTTGGTCCTCCAAAATCATCAAGCTTTACCTATCATCAACTATTTTCAACTCTCGTTGAAAGGCACATCCCCACATGACTCCTTCACCTGGCGTACTTCGGAATCAAGATGCAAAGCCATCATCTACAACTGTGGAAATTAAAATGTCTGAAAAATTACATCCCTTGAAGATTCCTTCACCTCATGTACTTCGGAATCAAGATGCAAAGCCAACACCTGTAACTGCAGAAATGCAAATGTCTGAAAAGGCACATCCCTTGAATATTCCTTCACCTCACGTACTTCGGAATCGAGATGCAAAGCCAACACCTGCAACTGCGGAAATGCAAATATCTGAAAAGGCACATCCCTTGAAGACTCCTTCACTTTTTTCCTTCGAAATCAGAATGCCAACACCTGCCTAAAGCTGCAACGAACATTACATTCTCAATGTGACCAACAATGACCCTGATATTTCTATACTTGCCACGAGTTTATAACATGCACTCGATGGTCAAGTTTACAGAAAAATGGAAATCATACCTCAACAAAATTACAAGACCAGACCTCATCATCGCATTTCGAAGTGATGGCAAAACTCCTCATCACTTTTACATGAAATAAATGCATCAGACGACTCATAGCGCATGACCAAAAACATAATCATCACGTCTCGAAGTGATGGCAACATATCATCACTTTTACATGAAAGAGATCTAACACACGACTCATAAAACAAGGCCAAAAATAATATCATGGTCGCTTAAACGAGTGATGGAAACACATCATCACTTTCATAATAAAAATGCGACAAATGACTTACAAGCATGGCCATGACAAGCTTAACATCTCTAGAAAAAACAATCTAGAAGAACCACCTCTCATTTATTAAAACGAGTGGATCATTTCCCTGTGATGAACTTGCTTGTCAATCAGCTCTTTCGACTGGTGTATGCACAGGCTTTTTTTCTTTACGGCACTGCTCTGGACGAAGTTTCCAGCATGTGGTTCTTTGGTGGCCACTTCGGTCGCAATGGGTGCAAAAGTTCTTTTTCCTCCAAACCTGCTTAACTGATTTCTTTTCCTGTTGGGGAGAAGGCCTTTCGTGCCTCTTCCTCCTTTGTGCTGTCATCCTCTTCCAGCACTCAGAAGTCACATGGTTATTTAAACCACAAAAATAACAATTTTTACGATGCCATATTTTACAACTGTGGTTATCATCATTATTATAGTCAAAATGCACTATGGAATAATGAGACTTAGTATACCTTCTGGGGTGGTCTCTGGTGCGATCATGATGATGGGAGCTTGCCTCGATTCCTTCACTACAATGTGCACTACCGTGGAATGATGGTGAAGTGTACCTATCATTCCTCTTCCTTGGAGAGTTCATCATTATTTGTTTTCCCTTGATGTCCTTTGAACATCCTTCACCATTGTACCCCAAACCTGCATAACGAGGTCGTTGCACAACCTCCAATGGTTCGGTGATGCCTTGGCCACGAATGCCAAGTCCTCCTCCTCTGTACCCCATTTTAGTGAGGAGCCTCATGCCGGTACCTGTGATGGGTATCTCCACACTTCCAACTGAAATTATATCATGTGAAGAAACTGAAGAAAAATCAACATTGTTTACCTTAGGTGTTGATTGCGAAACAGATGAAGAAAGTTGTTGTAAGCCTTCGTCGCGCTTCACTTCTATCACTGCCTCTGACACGGCTTGTAGCTGAAGCTGCATCTGCTGCATCTCCTCCTTCTCTTTCTGTAGGAATGCTTTTAAGGCATCATGATCTCTCTGAAGAGTTTCATTGTTGCGTTTCAAATCTTCCCACGCCTCTGTCGTGGCTTGCAACTGAAGCTGCAACTGCTGCTTCTCCTCCTTCTCTTCATGTAGGAATGCCTTCAAGGCATCATGATCTGCTTGCAGAATTTCATTGTTGCGCTTCCAATCTTCCCACGCTTCTGTTGTGGCTTGCAACTGAAGCTGCAACTGTTGTTTGTCCTCCTTCTCTTTGTGTAGGAGGGTCTTCAATTCTTCGTTCTCTGCTGCTTGTTTTTCGTACGCCTCGTACAATATGTCCGCTTTCTCGGACACCCTGAGCATGGTTTCGTACATGTCCTTGACACTTTCCATGGTTCAACTCAGCAAACGTTCAATGTTCACGCCTGCAATCCAATCAGCAAGAATACCTGCTCTGATACCACTTGATCCAGGGTAAAATATTAATACCCCTTAACCAAGACCTTTTAATTCGGCTGATAAATATAATTGCATTTACTTAAGACGTTAAAGAACTGAAATGAACAATTGTAGCTGTAAATAAGAGGAACATAAATGAACAAGATCAGCAATCATAAGAACACATCGTTTGATGACGGAGTTCGTCCAGGAGGGACTACATCTCCGGGCCTCGGTGTCAAGATGGTGTAGGCCGCTGCATTATGTGTTGTAAGAAGAGATGTACATGGATGTGTTTCACTATGACATACAAGGAAAAATTTCCCTCACGCAGGAGTGGCTTGACTTCTTTAAGAGATGTTCTACTGCAGAACTCTCATACATAAAGAAAGACTCCTATCAGTATGACCATAGCTGACATGTAGCAAATAAGAGTTTCCCGCCAATCTTGGCAAACAAGGGATCTCAACAATACACATATGAAAGGGAGCATCCCGCCAATCTGGCATAAAAGGGACTCATACATGACACAAATCCATAGCTGAAAGTACATCAATAACAACACAAAGCAAGATCCCACGACTCATGTATCAATTGGGATTTGCAAGACATAATGCATCTCAACGAGAAATAAATGAAGAAGTACATGAAATCCACATCATATACCTCATGATGCCATTTGTTAAAGGCTTAGCAGCTCTGCGGCTGAATCTGAAAACACCATCAATCTTGTGGCGTCGAAAAAGGTGAAAACGACTGCTCACATGCGAAAATTTGACACATGCATATCCCACTTCCAAAAGTGGCTGAAAAATCGAAAACTCAAATGAAGAAACTGAGCATGCCATCAAACTCGTGGCGTCGAGTAGTGCTGAAACGACATAAAATTTGTCCCATTTGGACAAAGTCAAAATTTTGCCCTCCTGAAAGTTGGCCTCAATCAAGGTTTCGCCTGCCTCTTTTCTAGCTCATGGTTCCACATGACCTGCAAATAAAGAAATATTAAACTTCGAATTCCGTGCGCGCTCTGCTCCTCCATGGCCTGGGCGCACTTATGAAAATCTAAGTTTATATAAAAATCGCGAGCGGACTTTACAAAGCAAACTCCGTTGGCGCGTTAGTAAAATTTAGTAATTTGTTAAGGGAGGTCGGGTGGTCAAATCCCGCCTCCCCCACGGAATCTGCATCTTGTTTTGATGAGAAACAATATTATATTGTTTTTGGGGGGCCAGACCCACATTGGGCAGCCCGCCCCAACCATCTCTGTCATATATATACCACATGCTTTAACATATATTTTATATATGTGTTTTAACAAATACATGCGTTTTATGGTGGTGGTTCCATGGGGTCTGGCGGGGGTCATGACCCGCTGACCCATAAATATATATTTCTTTTGATTTATTTTGACTTGCGGTCGGTGGTGTGGCGGGGGTGGTGGCCCGCCACCCATTTTTTTTAAAATAATTTTTGTTTTTATAAAACAAATTGGTCATTTTCAAAAATTCAGTTTTAGACAGTAGGAGCCAATTTAACTAGGTGAAAATTTTGCCCAGAATCGGACCTGATTGTGCTGGAATCCGGTGGCCGGGTTTGGTCCAATTTGTGTCCTCCTTAAGGCTGCCTAATCACCAAATCAACCCAAAACTTTGACCGCTTCTAACTCCTTCATACGGACTCGGAATTGAGTGTCGTCTGCGCCATTGGAATCAGAAAGACGAGATATACAACATGAACATGGTTCGAGATATTTTTGAACACTTTGATTTTTTAGCCCTCTTTATTGAGCCACTTGTACTTGTACTTATTTAATCCACCTGAATCATCAGACCACTCTGATATTGGTGGCCACCGTCTATTCCACTTAGGGCCCCACCATTGCTTCTTTCAGTTTTTCAGTTTCCTTAATTGTATCACAATTTACTATTTTTAGCAGTTTTTTGGGTCATTAACGTCCAAATTCATTTTGAGGCCCTAAACGACGTTTTTTGGGGAAAACCGGGAGAAAAATGGGTTATTAACTGATGTTGCACACTCAAAATTTGTAGTCCTCGGATAGATATTTCTAACGAGGTATTGTGTGTGCCAAACGGTGATCGTATGTCAAAGTTCGTCCCTGGGTAGTTGTGTGCAAATTTGGAGAAGTGCACTTTTGGCATGACCCATGTTTAGTATATGGGATACATTATTGATCATCGAGGGGTTCATGTGGATCCAACCAAGATCTAAGTCATTCGAGATTGGCTGACCCCAACCACTCTAACAGAGCTCCACAGCTTTTTGGGTCTTGCCAATTTCTACCGCAGGTTCGTGTTTGGATTCTCTCATATCACTTGGCCCTTGAGCCAAGTCACCAAGGGAGGAGCAAAACAAAAATTCTTTTGGTCTGAATCTCAACAAAAGGTGTTCGTAGAGTTGAAACATCGCCTTTGCTCTTCCCCAACGCTCACATTACCAGACTTACAACAACCATTTGAGATTGAGACAGATGCCTCAAACTATGTTATTGGGGCAGTTCTTACTCAACAAGGGCATCCAGTGGCATATCACAGTGAAACATTGTCTGACACAATCTGGAAGTATCCCACTTATGACAAAGAGATGTATTTTGTTATGCAGGCTTTCCGACAATGGAAGCATTATATTTTGGGGAAGGAAACAGTCATCCACATAGACCACCAACCCCTGTAGTTCATACAGACACAAGGGAAATTTCAGAACGATCGCCATCAGAAGTGGTCCACATATCTGCAACAGTTTCATTTGAACATCAATTACAATAGGGAAGCACCAATAATGTCGTAGGTTGCCTCAGCCGACCACTGATCATGGCGTTGACCACCATGCTCAAATCTTGTGGGCACGAGACTTCTGATTGGATGCTTCCTACAAGAGTGATCCAGAATTCGGCCACAGATACAGGACACTATTGCAGGGTAAGCAAGTTCCAAATTTTCACCTCCAGGAATCATGCACTGCTTTGTCACCTGGGACACCTTTGTGTTCCTTCAAGTGAGTGTGCCAAAATGATTTGGGAAGCGCACTACATTAGGGTCATTGGGAATTTCGGGGTTGAGAAAACAGTGGAAGTATTGAAAAATTATTTCTATTGGTCGAACCTTCGACTGGATGTCAGGAAGTACATCAGATCCTGCGTCATTTCCAAACCGACCATAAAGAATAAATGCCTATATACTTCGCTGCCTACCCCTAGTCGACCTTAGGAATCCATCTCCATGAATTACATGTCGGGCCTTCCTTCTACTAAGCATGGTAACGGCAGTGTTTTCGTGGTCGTCGACATATTCTCGAATATGGCCATTATGGCAGCCTGCAAGAAGAATATCACAACATAAACCATTGCTAAACTCTTCTTTGAACGAGTGTGGGTACACTTTGGGATCCCACAGTCTATCATCTCATATCGAGACAGCAGGTTCCTCAGTACATTTTGGTCCAGCCTTTGGTCAATGCTGGACACCAAGCTCACCAAGTCCACAGCTTTCCATCCCAAACTGATGGCCAGACATAGGTCGTCAACAGGATGATCGTACTCATTCTATGCATGTACAACTCAAAGCATCCACGCACATGGGATGAGAGCCTCCCCTATGTACACCACAGCTATAATCGGGCTCTCCACAGCTCAACTGGTCATAGCCCCTTTCAGGTGGGCTTGGGATTCCAGCCACTATGTCCCGTTGATGTAGCCATGTCATTTGTGACTACTCAGGCCAATTCAGCTCATGTCCAGTCTAAAGCTGACAAGGAAAACAACTTCATTGAGTGCATTCAACACATCTGCCAACAGGTTCATGACATATTGGATAGAGTCAATGCCAAGTACAAGCAGCTACATGATCAACATCAGGTGCCACACAACTTCCAGGTGGGTGACAAAGTGTGGCTACATTTGCAGAAGGAACGCCTCGCTAGACCCCATGATAAGCTTCGCCCGCTGTGATATGGGTCATACACTATCACCGAGGTTGTAGGGGAGAATGCCTTCGAGCTCAATATTCCACAATTCCTTGGTCTACACCCAATGTTCAATGTGGATCACCTTCAGCCCTACTTTCCACCTCTACTAGGCACCTTCGACATGGCAGAACAAATCACACCAATAGAGTTAAACCTAGACTACATGAAATAGGCGACCACAGATCGTATCATAGACACAAAAATCAAGAACACTCGCTAGCAGAAGTTCCAACTGTATCGGCCTGTCAAAGTTGGCCAACTCCTACGCCAAGGCAAGTGGCTCACCAAGGACCAAGTTCAACATAAGTTTCCTCATCTCATGGAGGAACTCAACACAATGGGGAGCATTGCTTCCTAACGGGGGAGGAATGGTCCATGTGGATATTGGTGACCACCGCCTATTCCACTTGGGGCCCCACCATTGTTTCTTTCATTTTTCAGTTTCCTTAATTGTAGCACAGTTTACTAATTTTAGTAGTTTTTCGGGTCCTGAACTTTTGGAGCCATTTTGAGGCCCTAAACGACGTTTTTTGGGAAAATTGGGAGAAAAATGGGGCTTTGACTAATGTTTCTCACTCAAAAGTTGTAGTCCTCAGATAGATATTTCTAACGAGGTATTGTGCGTGTCAAATGGAGATCGCATGCCAAAGTTACATCCCCGAGTGGTCAATGTACCAATTTACCCAAATGGGGCCCATAGTTTTGGTGCTTCAGCTCCTAGGGTTAGGTTTTTGGATGTTTAGGGTTTTCCATTTTTTCTCAATAATAAATAGGCCTTCGAGCCTTATTGTAACATAATTCAGGGCCCTGTAGCCGCCACATCTCTTCACAATGATAAGCTACAGCGCCCTAGCTAGTTTATTTCCATTCTATCTGTAAGCATATTTCAGATATGTGATATTAATGAATTGAAGTATTATTTCTATTCTATCTCTACGTTTATGTGTATTTCTGTATTTTATTGCGTTCCTGCAGAAGTCCGGATCAATCCAATATCCAATCAAGTCAAAATGTTATGTTATTTGTTAGATTAGAGACAAGAGAGAGAGTCAACAAAAATCAGTTATAATTTTGTCCAAATCAACAACAATGAAGTCAACCCTAACCAATCCACAAGTCAACGGTCGAACTTCAAAAAGAGCTCAGTCAAGGTAGCAATAAATGTGACCTAGAATTATGATCAAATTTAGCCCAAAACAATCCTAAAACAACCTTTCAAACTCGCTCAAAGTATGCACTTGCTTCTACAGTCAAACCTACAGTCAACCCTGAAGTCAATGCCAGCTAAATTGCTCAAATTTCCTCGGTTTGTGTGCCCAAAAACTTGAATTTTCCAAACATAAATTCTCCAAGATAAATCATAGTCAAATATGATCAAACACCCTTGTTCAACATTGGTCAATGCTCTTAAACAATCCTGAAATTCAGCCAACCTGTAAGTGACACTTTCCCTTCGCACATGTGAAATATTCCTTGGATTTTTGAATTTTACAAATAAGGAGAGAGAAGATATGTGTTGAGTTGATGAGATGCCAAATGAAGTTGTCAATTGTATTTATATGCAACTTGAGTGGTGCCATATTGTCCTTGAGAGGTGTTGTTCAAACCAAGTTCAACCTTGACAATTTTGTACTTGTGGGCTTGACTTCAAAAATCCACTTTCCCTTATTTGAATTGAGTGCTTCAAAAGTCAATTTTGGTCCTCTATAAAAGAGGAATTTAATGTAATGGTTGGAAATTTTCATTGAGCTTCCAAATTAACACTCCCTCTCAGCTTGGGAGGAATTCCAACCGAATCATGTGATCATCATATGTATCTTGTCATCATGTCATGTACATCCCTGCTGATCTCTTGTCTTTTCTCATCTCATGTTGAACATTCTCGAATCCATAGAAGAATAATTTCTACAGTGGAGCTCCAACAACCACCTTGTCTCTATCATCATCGGGGAGACTCTGTTACTACCTAGAATCATCACCATCATCATCATCATCGTCGTCGTCATCGTCATCAAGGAGCCATGGCTACCAACCGAAATCAAAGATAATGGGCGAGACCAACCTACCCCAATGCATATGGATCAAACTCTATCCCAAAGTCCCTAACAATAGGTGAGATCTAATTACCAGAGGTAAGGATCGTACTCTACCCTATTGTACCTGATCATCCATCTTAACCGTAAAGATTCGGATTGTAGAACACTTGCATCCACCAAATTTGGCAAGATCCACCCACTAGAAGGGGTAGGGATCACACTCTATCCCAATTTCCTCAACCCATTGGTCAAATGGGAGAGGTTATCCCACAGAGTGGGTAAGACGCTAACTAGGGCATACTCTAACTAGGGGAGAACCTAGATCTCGACATCCTATCGATTAGAGGTCTCTCATGCCCATGAGCCCTATAAGTCCATTCCTCACTCTGGGAGCTCAACCAGGGGGTAAGAGCACTGCTCAATGTTCTTGATCAACGCATACCCTTATTCAAAAGGGTCATCTCAACCAGTCCAAGTTGCTCTCTCAAGACCAATAACTTCCCTTTTGACAAATCCTTGGTGAGGATATCGGCTATCTGTTTATGTGTTGAAATGTGGAGGAATCTCACAACTCCTCTCTGCACCATGTCTTGGATGAAATGATATTTAATCTCTATATGCTTGGACTCGTCATGGAACACAAGATTATCTTATAAATGAATATCACTCTTGTTGTCACAATAGATAATTGTCATGTCCAAGACCTGCTCAAATATCTCTCCAAAGAGCTTCCTCAACCAAACTTCTTCACAACTCGCCAGGCTAGCTACAATATACTTGGCCTTAGCAGTGATAAGGGTTATGAATTTTTTCTTCATGCTCATCCATAATATCATGGCAGATCCCAAACTAAAGCAATATCTGGAAGTACTCTTCTTGTTGACAACAATACCAACCCAATTTGCATTTGTATATTCATGTAGTCTAACATCCTCAATGGCATATCTCAATCCAAGTTTAATAGTCCCATGTGGATATCTAAATACACGCTTGGTAGTGACCCAATGTACACGGTGAGGCTCAGACATAAACTGGCTCAAGGTGTTAACTACAAAGCATATATCAAGGAGATTATTTACGAGGAACATCATAGCACCAACCAATTTTCTATACTCATGGGGTTTTCTAGGTCTGGCCTGGCAGACTCTCCACATAACTTCTTGAAATTCATCTCCATAGGTGTGGGCAAGGACTTGCATTCAACATGCCAAATCTCTCTAACAAGTTTACAACCTATTTTCCTTGTTAGAGGAAAATATCGCCCAAATTTTTCCATACTTCTAGTCCTAGGAAATAGTGCATCAAACCAAGGTATTTCATCTCAAATTCGGAAGCTGACTCCCTCTTACATTCTAGAATGAGAGGGTTTGCACCTGTCAAAAAAAATTCATCAACATATAATACCAAAATGAGAGGCATAACTTGGATCATTTTAAAATACAAGTTTGGATCATCACTGCTTCTTGTAAATCCCAACTTCATCAAGTAACCGTTGATGCAAACGTACCAAAGACGAGGATCTTGCTTCAATCCAAAGAGAGATTTCTTTAATCAACATGCATGGGTCTTCCTGTTATGAAATTCAAATCTTGGAGGTTGTTCAACGTACACTTCTTATTGAATAAAACCATGTAAGAACACAATATTCACATCCATTTGCTGTAGAGCCCATCCCTGACTCGCAAACAAGGGAAATTATCAAATGGATGGTTGTATATCAATCCACAGGAGAAAGTATATCATCATAGTCTTCTCCCTATTTTTGGGAGAATCCACTGGCTACGAACCTCGCATTTTATTTTTCAATGCTTCCATTAGCCCCATGCTTGATCTTGAAGAGCCATTTGGATGTCACCACTCATCTAACCTTTGGTCTCAGCACAACACTCCAAACACCATTTTTTATAATAGATTCATATTCTTCGGCCATAAGATCATTCCAAACTAGTTCCTTCATGACTTCTTCCAAGGAATGAGGCTCAACTTGAATCATGTTGCTCATAGAAACAACATATGCTTGGTACCTGCATGGCTTCTTTCTTTCCCTAAATGTTCCATGAGCAACAACATGTTTCTCAACATCTTGTAGTGTGTCCTTGAGCCAAATTACTCTCTTTCTCATAGGGGGTTCGTATGGAGGAGGATAAAAGGGGTCCATAGGCTCCATGGAATCATCAACGATGTCCTTCTCATATTAAGGCACAAAAGGACCTTCTAGAATATCCTTATCATCATTCTTGTCTTCAAGATCAGGAGGAGGCGGAGGGAGGTCCCTTGCTTTTCCAAGGGAAACATCTTCATCGAATGTTACATGCCTCTTAATTTCAACCTTCCTTTGACCAAAAATATATATTCTGAATGCTTTAGAGTCTTGGATATATCCAACAAACATAAATTTTCTTCAAGTGGCTTATAGCTTGTTTCTTTTGTCCTTCGAAACATGGAAGTATACGAGGCAGCCAAAAATTTGGAGGTGACCAATATTGGGCTTAACACCTGTAAATACTTCCTTGGGGGTCTTATTGTCCAAATCTTGATGAGGCAACCTATTTTTAACATATACCATTGTGTTTTTTGCTTCATCCCAAAGAAAATTTGACAATTTTTGATCATGGAGCATGGCTCGAGCAACTTCCACAATCGACTTTTTATTTCTCTCAGCCACTCCATTTTGTTCGAGAGTGTAGGGCACAATAGTCTCCTTCTTAATTCCTACCTTCTTGCAAAAGTCTATAAATTAATTTTCAGATGTATTCTCTACCGTTGTTGAAACTGAATATCTTTATTTTCTTCCTTGTTACATGATTTTCAACCAAATCCTTGAACTCGTTGAATATTTTGAATGCCTCATCCTTGTGCTTCAAATAATATATCCATGTCTTCCTTGAGAAATTTTTGATGAAGGTGTTGTAATAGAGATGGCCACCAAGTGAATATATAGGCATCATACCACATATATCAGAATGAATGAGATGAAGGATGTCTTTCATCTTGTTTTAGTTAGAGGGGAATGGTCCCCTTGTCTTCTTTCCACTAGCACACTCGGGACATATTCCATCATGTTGATCTTAAACATAGGGGATCCTAGAGACCAACTTTTTCGATTTTGGAAGAGAATCATAATGTAGATGGGCTAGCCTTCGGTGTCATAGCTCACTTTGATGATTTGTATTATGGACCATAGCTAGAAGAGGTCTACCAATGACTCTATAGTGTCCTTAAAATCTAGATCCCAAAGTGAAAGTGTCTCTCATAAGGGATCCAACAGGCCAAGTAAGTACTTTTCCTTTGATGAATGTAACCCTCATTCCTTTATATTCCAAAGCATATATTGATACCAAATTCTTATTCAATCCTGACATGTACATCACATCATGAAGAAAAACAAATTCCCCAAAGTCCAAATAAAATTTGACAGAACCAAAGCCCTTTACGAGATGAGTGGTGTTGTTACCAAGAATAATCTTCAAATTGGTCTCCTTCTTAACCAAATTAGAGAGAACCTCCTTATATCCAGAGAAGTGATGATAGGCCCCACCATAAATCAACCAACTATCTTAAGTATCTGAAGGATATGAACTAGATAATGTGGAAATAAGAACATATTCAAATTAATTAGTAGCATTACTTGCATACCTGGAGTTCCTTGACCTCTTTGGTGGATGATAGCTATCTTCGTGATCATCAAGAGAGTATCTTCTTCTTCTTTCATTTCTTCTTCCATCTCTTCTATCATTTCTTCTTTCATACGACTTGTTGTTGTTGAAGCCACAATTATTGTTGTAGGACCTTGAAGAATTTCTTCTTGGAGCGTATCTCTTTTCGGGACAATCTAGACGAAAATTGTAGCATTCAACCTCTCTATCTTGCCTTCATGAATCCTTAGATTCTTGATTGGATTGAGGAGGTATTCTTTCTTTAGATGGTTTTCCCTTTCCTTTCTTCACATTCTTCTTCTTCCCTTGAGCAACGAAGGAAATGGGTTCTCCTTCATTTGGCCTTTGAATCATACCTATATATATCATTAATATTTCCTCTTGATTGAATAGAGCAAGTAGCTCATCAAAAGAAGGGATCATTTCCCTATTGTTTATCGAATCAATGAACATGTCCCATGAAGAAGGAAGGACACTAAGTGCAGTCATCATCAATTCCCTGTTAGGTATAATTTCTTGAGCAGTCCAAAGTTGGACCTTGAACTTAGTGATTCTTATGAAGAATGATTGCACAGTTTATCCCTTATGAAAATTAGACTCCTTGAGTTGATTTTTCAATACCATTACGTGGCTCAATTTTTTTACCTCATATATGCCAAAAATCTTATTGTACATTTCTTTGGAAGTCCTTAAGGATGAAATTTAAACAAGTAGATGATCTCTTAAAGAATCAATAATAATCTTCCTAGCTTTAATCTCAACTTTATTATACTTGGATTTGGTAGCTTGAGGAGTGTTTTCTGGTGGTGGTGAGATATTTCCATCCATGTATTCCAAGACATCATACTCATCTAAAGTGACATTGATCCTAGTCTTCCATGCAACAAAGCGAGATGAGTCAACTAGCTTTTCATTGTCCTTGAAATAAGAGGTTGACATTATTACCAAAAGATTTTCCCCTTTCAATCAGCTACTTAGAAAATGGATGCTCTTTATCTAAGTCTCTTGGGATTGTCTTCACCTCAGCTCTAATACCATGCTAATTTTTCATCAATTGTTCTATGTTGCAACTATTACTTCAACAATATCCAATTTAACAATTTGCACTTCTTCAATTTAACCAATGACAATAGAGCAATACTAGATAGAACAATTTATTCAAATGCACAATGAAAGACAATCAAGAGACAAGAGACACAATGTTTGATCAATGACTAGGGGAAAACCCCACAAGGGGGAAAACCCTTTGCAAATTTTCTTTTATTAGATTGTCTTCATTAAATGTTCAGCAGAGAGAGCATAACATCCAAGAGTCAAAGTCGAACTTTGCCTAGCTAATATCGAAACCAATATCCAATATCCAATGTCCAGTGAAGTCAAAATGTCATGCTATTTTTCAAATTAGAGACAAGAGAGAGAGTCAATAAAAGTCCAAGTTAACAGAAGTGAAGTCAACCCTAATGAGTCCACAAAGTTAAAAATCAACCTTTGAAAAGAGCTCGGTCAAGGTAGCAATAAATGTGGCCTAGAATGTTGGTAAAAGTTAGCCCAAAATAGTCCCAAAACAGTTAGTCAAACTTGGTCAAAGCCTGCACTTGCTTATGTGGTCAAAGCTGCGGTCAACCCTTTAGTTAATGATAATCAAATTACTTAGCTTGCCTCGATTTGTGTGCCCAAAAACTCAGCCTTCCCAAAAAAATTCTCCAAGATAAATCGCAATCAATGATGGTCAAAAAACCCTTGGTCAACACCCCAAATAATCCTAAAATTTGGCCAACCTGAAAGTGACACTTGACCTTTGCATGCGTGAAATTCATCTCCCTTCTGTTGCAGGAGATCCAGAAAGACTTCCAACTAGCCCAATTTAAAATCC
This sequence comes from Pinus albicaulis, assembly GCA_034641835.2. Lineage (NCBI taxonomy): Eukaryota > Viridiplantae > Streptophyta > Pinopsida > Pinales > Pinaceae > Pinus > Pinus albicaulis. The sequence continues at coordinate 304,504,522 of CM076580.1, read as the reverse complement.
AGCAACAGAATCTCCAATTGGGACGAATCAAGCAGCACCTTTGGTGCTCTCATTACTCCAAAGATTCCAAGATCTAGCACAAAAGATCTTGTCCCCGGTTGAGTCCTCTAAGGACTAATTTGAGAATGCTTGTATATCAGTTTTTTTTTTTTGTCATTTACTAATACTATAGTTAGTGTGAGAAACACCTTGTAGTTTTCAAACATTAAGGCCTATCAAGCCAAATTTGATAGACTCAAAGAATTCAGATTTTGGATGGCTTATAATGCTTTCCGATAGCCAATAGACCAAATTTCCCAATAAACAAGTTAAGACCACAAAATATTTATCATGATATAACATACCTAAATTATGAAAAAAATAATAATAAAAATCTTACTCAACTTTTAAAAAATACTGTATATACATTACTACAATTAACTCGACAAACAATATGCACAGAAATACACTTTAAAATACACACCATTTGAATTTAAAGTCATATATTTCCAACACATACAATAATACACTACACCCAACCATACATATTGTTCACTACATCCTTTAAAATATGTTTTTATGAAAACATATCGGAGATGACCAAATATTGACTAAAGAAATTATTAACTTTCAAAAAGAATGTCGATGGTCTTTTAACAAAAGCACCACTCATGATTCATGCTTACCTAATGATATTTATAATGTTACTTGTGTGGAAATTTAGGTACTCTCCAACCATGGGGGTGTCTTTTCACCCTAAAATATGCAAACAGGCCAGTAGTGACTTTGAGTCAGAGTGCACCAGATCTTGGAAAGGCATTAAACACGTTTTTGCATAATTTCCGCCTTCAAATAAACCATATTTGAAAGTTTATTTATTTATTTATCTTAATAAATAAAGAACACTATAAATTATTGTTTTTTCATTTTGTTCATGAATAAAGTAATATTCAATAATAAATAAATGAAAAGATAATAAATAAATTATTTATTTAAATAAATAAATAATTTATTATATTATATTAAAGTATATGTATTAATTTCAATTGTATTTTTTTGTCTTGTTTGTGATCTTCTAAATTTACTATGTGATTTTAGGAGCAACTACTCAAGGGCATCTAAGTCTTCAAGTTACCAAATCTTGCAAAAACATTTTGCAAAAACATTAAACACTTTTTTGCATAATTTCCTTCTTCAAATAAACCATATTTGAAAGTTTATTTACTTATTTATGTTAATAAATAAACCCATAACGCTATAAATTATTGTTTTTTCATTTTGTTAGTGAATAAAAGTAATATTCAATAAATAAATGAAAAGATAATAAATAAACTATTTATTTAAATAAATAAATATTTTGTTTATTTATTTAAATAAATAAATAATTTATTGCATTATATTAGGTTATATGTATTAATTCCAATTGCACTTTTTCTTGTTGTTTCTGTGATTTTCCAAGCTTGCTATGTGGTTTGAGAAGCAACTACCCAAGAGCATCTAAGCAGTCAAGTTACCAGGGGATCGCATCAGGTTCGGGCTACACCAACTCTTATCTTACTGGATTCTTTTAGCATGTTGCCTCCCACGGCACAACCAACCCTGAGATTTGATAGAGGGTCACCTTACTAACTAGGCCTATCATCAATTCATTGTGCTGATAAGACTTGACAACTCCAATTGTATTCTAAATATTAAAAAAAATTCAAATAATTTTTTTTATCAAAAATGATAAATTTTATTAATAAACTTTGTATTTTAAATGTTACAAGTTTTTCAAATAAATTTTCTATTAAATTTATTTAAAAATTACAAATTTGATTTTGAACTCTAAACTCTAAAATATAGATAAAAATTATTTCACTAAAATTCCACTAAAACATAAAACAGTTAAACAACTTTTTAACACTAAACATAAAATAATTAAACAACCATTTAACACAAACGTCACTAGATTTACATTTATCATCATCAGATATGCCGAGAGCCTGACGGGATGCGAAGATTTCGGTATCTCGTGTGTTTTGAACTGTGAATAAACCTTTTTAAATATATAGAATAAGGTTTTGATTGTATATGTTTATTTTGTTGACCGGATTGTTTTTTATATCATAAATAAATGATTTTAATTGTATATGTTTATTTTGTTGACCGGATTGTTTTTTATATCATAAATAAATGATTTCAAGTGGAGTCATTCTGCAATTTTTCAATGCCTTCGGGACCTTGCGAAGGAAAGTTTATACATATGTGAGGACCTTTGTTTCTGTATTCATGAATGTCACTTTACCATTTCACGCGTTCGGCGTGTGCATTCCACAGTTGAAATCGATTTCGCAGTTCAGGGCAGATTCTGTTCTCGACTTCATGCCATGTAATTCATTTTCGAAAGAAACGTACAAAAAAAATCTGACGGAATTCAGCAGAGTATTCACTGCCAGCAAGCAATTTATGTCACTCTTAGGGTATCTTTCCAACCAACTGTCTCACACTAAATATATCTGTGCGGAAGAGTATGGGCCATCAATGGACAATTATTTAAGAAGAATTTTGCACATATTGGGTAAATTAAATGTTTAAATGTAGAGTCGATTTCTTGCACGATTATTTAAGAAATTTTGGTGAGCATGATGTAAGTTTAATAACGATTCTATAATGCAGAGTAAATACTTAAAAAGAATCGAAAAATAAACTTTAATGTCCAATAAATCATACCTCCAGCCATTGATGCTACTCACACTCAGAATGTATTTTGTATGTAAATTTTTCGGGCTGCTTCACTATATAGAAAATCTGCAGGAGGAAGATGCCTTATTCCTTGCACACCACAACTCAAACTGCTCCTTCTTCTCTCACTAAACATGAGCTGTTTTTTTACAGAAAATCTGAAGGGACTTCCAAGCTCTGCTCGCTCTAACTTGATGGTGTAAAACTGAAGGGGATTGAGTTAGTAAGCTTGGGGACCAAACATAAGTATTTATAGCCAAGCTTCCATCAAGCTTTTGTTGGCTATGTGTCAAGTGTTCCACAGATCATGGTAGAGAACTGCAGTGGGAGTAATGGACCACTTCAGAAGCTCCAAACAAGAAATTAATTAACTGCAGTTGATTTCCGTAATTTAAGGAAATAACTGCAGTTGGTAACCATAATTTAAGGAAAAAACTGCAGTTGATTTCCATAATTTAAGGAAACAACTGCAGTTGGTTTCCAGAAATCTGAATTCGTTGGGAGAGGGAGCTTAACATTCTCCCACTTGGTCCATACTTCCAATCTTAATGTCTCATCTTAAAAACCATTGATAATCTGTATTAAGTAATAGATACATGAATCATGGCGATAAGTCCTCTAATGACGAGTATTATCTTCCATGTATTACTATGTATTTATTTCTATTAAAATTTATGTGGCAACAATTTCTTAGTGAATAAACCCTATGTTTATTCTTGGTCCTACACAGATGAATTCTCTCAAATCAAATTAAGGTGCACATAAATATGAGAAAAACATCACAATAATTAAGAATTTCATTAAAAATAACATTGTTCATACAATGAGAAACTACATAATGGAACCAAGTCCCATATTCATTACATGATCCTTGAATTTAAACGGTGGCATGCCCTTAGTCAAAGGATCATCGATCATCAACTCAGTGCTAACGTGCTCAATGACCACTTTCTTTTCTTTAACACGTTCCCTTATAGCTAAATACTCAATGTCGATGTGTTTATTTCGACTCCTACTTTTGTTGTTCTTAGCCATAAAAACAACAGCTGAATTGTCGCAATATATTCTTAATGGCTTAGAGATAGAAGCCATAATTCTAAGCCCAGAAATGATACTCTTAAGCCATACATCATCTAAAGTAGCCTCAAAATAGGGGACGAACTCGGCTTCCATAGTGGAAGTGGCAATCAAGGTCTGCTTGGCACTCCTCCATGATATAGCTCCACCGGCCATCATAAAAATGTATCCTGATGTTGATTTGCGTGAATCAACACATCCAGCAAAGTCAGAATCTGAGTAGCCAATTACTTCCAAATTTTCCGTCTGTCTATACATAAGCATCTAGTTTTTGGTTCCTTGAAGGTACCTCATTAATTTCTTTGCAGCTCTCCAGTGGTCTAAACCT